>OU015500.1:92439876-93029876 GCA_907164885.2 Dolomedes plantarius | reverse complement strand
TGCTCCTTCCAAAAAGCAATATTTTATGTAAATTTTGCCATTCACATCCTACTACCTAAAAATGACCTATAATTTAAAAGAACTTTTAGTGAATAATTCACTATACTTTTAGGGGCAATTTCTTATGCATGAAACAATTTCTACTAAAAGTTTTCTTTAATGAGGTATTTCTTCAATATACCATCCTACATAGTATATGTGCAACAGACCATCCAATGGAGATTCTCTACTATACTAAGTTTATAATTTAGTAATACTAATTGTTTACATAGGTTTGCATTTATAACGAGTTTTAGCAAATATTGCTAAAATAAAACTAGCTTTGCTTAGACTATACATTATTTTTCCGTTAATGATATCGTAATTTTAACATGTCAGAATACAGACTGCGTGAGCTATCTAATTATTATTAAGAATTTTAATGTTTACTATGAACAATCTGACGAGCGCAAATAATGATTTTTCTTAATAAACTGAAAATTTCAGCATTTTTACATTGTATATGTATTGTAATTATTACCTCAAAAGCCAGCATTGGAGATATGGTCCCTATATTTCATTCTGTTTAATTCAATGATACGAATATGAAGAACGTTGAAATGTTTACATGTCAATAACTAGTAACAGATACAAGAATGAATTAATGGCTCATTAAGAAAGTTAGTTTACAGTACCATAAAAAACACAAAATGACTCTAAATTCATGATAGTGGGATATTTTATATTCATGCTATAACTGAATGCATTATTTCGTTTTCATATATTATTAAATATTTCAGTTACTACATGAGATAACAGAATTTAAAAAATCAAGTCTAAAAAGACCTTAATTTTTTGCGAGAACAAAGTCGTAATTTATGCAAATAGCCCTTTAATGACAATAGCACTTGACATTTAAGTCATGAATATCATTCAACAAGATATACTGGCTTTAATTAGGCATTCTTCTTGGTATATGTAGGTATTTTAGGCAGTCACGCAATACATATCCTGGTGTTAAAAGATTCCGAGTATAAATTGAGAATTTCGGTCACAATTGACAAACTTTTTGTATTTAAATATAGCGGAGAAAATCAGTAATTGTCAAGAATTTTTATAGGCAATCTATAATGTTATTGATTCCCCGAAATGCATTCAATAACACTTATGTAAAATAAAATAAAAAACAGAGAAGAGCTAAACACAGTTTCAGGACGCTGTTTGTCGCTTTTTACACGATGATGTTTTCAGATGAATATGGATCTTTGGCATTTGCGAGTTTAAATAAAGCGAATCCGACAGTTCGTGAATGTGACATGGATAATTTAATAAAGGGTTTCCAGAATTTTGCAATCACCAATAATTTCACTTTTTCAAAGGCCACTATTAGGCAAAACATTATATACGTAGAAATTTCGTACAAGTACGGTATATTGAACTGTCTTTCATGTAAATTTTGAAAAACAGAATTAAGAATAGAAATTATGGTTGTTTAGAAAACCTTCATAAACTTTATACTCGTGTGCTGTAAGTATTAGTACAAGTTCCAACAGTTGTCGACACTAAACTTTTCCACACTGTAGTCACTAAAAAGATTGAATTTAAAGAACTACGAATGCTGCATAGCCCCCCAAAATTGTACTATTTGAAAGGATTTATAATTATTTGTGATATCAATATTGTAAATATTCAGTAAATATTATTCTTAAGTTTCAGTTTTAAAATATCCGTGAAGTGAAAACGAGGCAAATTGTTTTTTTATGAATAATCAGACTGATATTGCCATACAATTCTTCAGAAAACAAATACTAAATTAGGGCCAAAGAATTTAGCTTAATGTAATCTGAAAAAGAACGATTTGAAAGAATCGTTCCTTCCTCCCTCCTCCCTAAATTTTGCATTTTAAATATTAAGTTTTAAAACATTTATGATGTAAAACCTGTATCACAAAGAAAACCAACATTACCTTTAAAACTGAAATCAAGGATTATGATAACATTTCCTTAACAGCACGATTTCATTTCTAATCTTGTTTTGCTTAATGCGTCAACTTTTATATACTTTATAAAAACTGCGAAGAAAAGGACTGCGTTCTGCGTCTCACTGAAGAAGTATTTATATTAGAAATTCACTTCTTCTGGCTTTGTTTTTGAAAAATAATTGATTTTTGAAAATACTGACAATTTACTGTATGTATGACGACCTAGGGACCACTGAGTTTATGTCATGAAATAAAAGTATGCAAGAAGGATAGAAACAAAAACATGTTATTCCAACGTTTACAGAGACAATAATTACAGGCATGGATTCAAAAACTTAAATGGACGCTGAAAAAGAATCTTAGGTGACAATCGGCACCGGGCTCTATTTTTATACGAAGAGGAATGATCTAGTACATTACAGCATGCAAATGTCATGGGGATATCATTTATTAAAAAGAAAAGAATGGAGAAATATGAAGACTTGAGATGATGATATATTCGAAGGGGAACAGTCAAGAGCTGGACGATGGCCAGGTGGCTAGGGCGCTGGCTTTCTGTACCAGAGTCTGTGGGTTCGAATCCCACTCTTGTCATGGACGTTTGTAGCCGTTCGGAATCGGCTTTAAGCAGTAGGACCCGGTCTAATCAGCCCTCGTGTAGCAAAAAAAAAAAAAATGACCGTAGCGCTCCAAACCAAACCAAACCGCCAGTCAGGACCATGCACCTCAGGCCGTCCATCAGATACGTAACTGGTAATTGGGCAACTACCTTCTAGAGATAAGAGGTAATGTTTTAGCAGTATGGGCGCATTTTTATAACACGCTGCGTTCTTATACACCAGGGGTGTCAAACTCGCGGCCCGCGACGAACATTTTTGCGGCCCGGCCAATATATTGACACACAATATATAATAGAATAACCGTCGCAGAATTATAATAAGATAGGAAGAATTCGTTAAATGTTTTTAAATGATACTCTTTTTTGCTATTATTAAACAAAATGCATATATTTATGTTGAATGTACTGTAATTAGGTAAATAATCCTACGTTTCTATTAATATTGATTTTTTTTCGGCCCACCTATAGTTAAACCTTGTTTGTTTGGCCCAAGGTAGCCTTTGAGTTTGACACCCCTGTTATACACACTCTCATACATTCCAACATACTCTGTATGAAGACATACGATCCTAATGAAATGGTATAATAGACCATTATTATGGACATCTGAGGTTCACATATTGGAAATAGGAAACAGAAATGTTTGCATTTTCCATGTAATATCTCTAGCTAGTATGAGGAAAGGGGAACTAGAGACTCTGTGACAGCTTTACTAGAGTGTCACAGAGATTTGACGTGGATTGACTCAGAAAAATAATTTTTATATTTTGTAATTTCCTGTAAACAATACTATGTAATTTTGTTACAAGACAGTTTTTTTTCGTAATAAACGGTAAGTCTGCTCAATTAAGGATTTTTTTTTTTTGCTTATACATATGACCCGAATTATCCAGATTATCTATGGTCCCAGTTTGTCCGGATAAACGGGGATTTACTGTACTAAGCATTTGTTGCTTAAAAATGAGGAACGTACGTTGTTCAATTTCAATTCATCTGTAGTAAAAATGAAATAAATGTTATTAATAATTTAGTTTTATTATTTAATTTTAACTCTTTTAAAAATATATCGACTAAAGTAGAAACTGAATTTTTCTCCCTAAATTCCTTTATTCTTGAATATTACTTTATGTTCTGTTAAAAAGATTGAAAGGCATATAAGAAATTATCTGGAAAACCTATGAACTGTGTTCCATATATACACACATCTGAAAACTTACAAATTACCTTATATATATATATACCATAATGTTTTTTCGCAAACTTCCTTAATTTATTTTTAAGAATTATTCTCCGTACAAAATAACAAAAAAAAAATCAGAAATGGTATTTCTAGATTGGATAAATGTAATTAATACGGAACTTTATATCTTGGCTTTGATAATGAAAAGCTCCAAAATTATACATTTCAGGAGTTCCTCTAATTATCCCATATTTTAATGAGATCTACGGTGAGGCTAAAATTACATTTTATTTGAAGAGGAAGGGACTCACATAAGAGCTTCCAAAGCTAGAATGCAAAAATTGGAAGACGTGCAAAGTATTTCAGCGTCTCCAGTAGCCCAACTATTTAAGAACTACAGACGTTAATTATAAAACGTTAGTTAAGAATATTAATTCCAAGTTGGATTATGAATATGTGGCTGTAAATATTTTGTGTGCAGGGAGATCTTTTAATTAACTTTATTGTGTCTATGCTCTCAAAACAAGAAAGTTTTCTAGCTTGTGTATAAATATCGCAGTAATTAGACTTTATTACTAGGATGGAAGACTTGAAAATTATATATGTGAAAATCAAATTTCAAAAGTAATGACTTAATTAGGTTATAGTTATAGTATTAAATATCCTTATAGTAAATTATATATAATATTATAGTTCTGTATATTTAATATAATATTAATCCACATAGTAAATAGTACCTTTTTCGTCTCTCTTGGATATTCTACAAAGTTGATTAGTTAACACAAGCATGTCTACGAACAGGAAATTAAAGGATAGATTTCATTTATATATAAAATTTTGCCAAATATAAGCCAAGTTAAACAAATAATAATGACGATAACTTGGACTGCATATTTTGGTTTAGGACATTTTATTTTGATTCAACACTTGGAAATAATACAAAAATCCATTATCTAAAAGAGACTGATATTACGTTTTAATGCTTTTTTTCATTTCTCACTGCCTTATGTTTAAAAGATTATCTTCCATTAGATTTAATGCAAAAATGACAGACGTTATTTCGATAAACTTACTTTTACTTCAAACTCCTGAAAAAGAGAATATCATATGTACTAATAAAATAGGAGGGAACAAAAATTTAAATCGTGCAAAATAGTAATCAATTCAACCTCTCTAAACACTACAATTGCTCTGTTGTTACAATCATACTCGTTTGAATGTCCCCCTTTCTATCATGTTTTGAAAACTAGTTACGGGAAAAATTATTTAAAAAAATTCAAAATGAAACTTTAAGAAAATAGAGACACTATTGAGGAAAATATTTTTTAAATTTAATAAATCGAATTGAAAAACGTGAAAATTGGAAAGCAAGTGATTTAAGTATACATGAAAGCATTTTATGAAATCCCCATCTTATCAGTAAATGACATTTTCACTTACTTTTGCTGTGTTCTTTAAAGAAAAAATTAAAAAATCTGAACTATATATCCCTGTGTACTGTGTTTTATATGATTAGTTGAATATTTTTAGTTTCTACAGAAAATTTTCTCATGCAGTAATTGACTGTGAAAGAATAAAAATTAGCAATCGAATGAGGAAATGGGAATTAAGAGGAATGATGAAGTAGACGGGAATCATCTACTCTCTATTAAGCTACTGTATCATGCTCAGTCTTAAATACAGACGAAAAAATATTACACTTTAAATAGAGTAACCTTTGCAGGAGCTTCTTTAACTAAAAATGTAGTGAAATATCTCGCACTACAGAGGTGGCCGCCGAAAAGTGATCGGATACATCGATGGGTTCACAGTAGAGATGATCTCCGAAGGTCAAAAAAGGAGGAGTGAGCCCAATAGGTTCACAAAAGAAAATGGCCTCTGAAAGAATATTGACAGATCTAAAAGTTCACATTGTTTATAATCTTCGAAATGAATCCCGGCATTGTGATAGCCGGAGATTTCGACGAGTCCGAATCTGAGATGGCTTCCGAAAAGTAACCGGACAGATCGACAGATCCGCACCGGAAATGGCCTCGGAAAGAGTATTGACAGAACTACAGGTTCACACTTTTTATAATTTTCGAAATGAATCCCGCCATTGTGGTAGGCCGGAGATTTCGACGAGTCCAAATTGGAGAGGACTTCTGAATTGAAACCTGACATGGCGACAGGTCCACACCGGAGATAGTTTCCGGAAAGAAACCGTATATGTCTATCCGCATTGGAATTAGCTTTTGAAAGCAAAATGGACAACTCAATTGACACTTGGAGGAGATGAAAATTAAAAGAAACCAAAGAGCACATTAAGGCCACTTAAATCATGGCCTCCCGAAAAATCGAACTTTTCAAAAGGTGCACAGTGGAAATAACAGATATTAAACATGTGAGGCGGTGAAAAGCAAAGTGGTGTAAGTTAGTAAATCAAGTGGGGTAAATCCAAAGCGTTTTACTGCAAACAATTCCACCATAAATTGAACAAATTATAATTCATAATGCATCGAAGAGGGAATCGATTCTTTAATTATATATATATATATATATATATATATATATATATATATATATATATATATATATATATATATATATATATATATAAATAATCATTGGAATGACACTGCTAATTTTTTAAAAATAATGGATAGGCAGAAGTAAATAGTCATTCATTTTAAACTAGTATCTACTTCAAAATGCCACTATTTTCTACGGTTGGATAGCTCAATAAAGATAATACTTCCCGATTAAAGGCCTCGCAAAGTTTTCTTTATTTAAAGGGCAGGTGAACACAGGCACGTAATTCACATAATATCGAAAGTGATGAATGACAACAGTCAGACATTTTATCAGATGTCTAAGCCATTATATTTCATAAAATGTATTAAACGTATCGAAAATTCAAAGCCAATTTGCGTAATAAATTACCTTCTATACCTGTTATCAATATAGTGCTTAAGCAGATCTAGAAAACGTAAAACGACAGTTTTGCGTTATAGAGATATATAAGACGTTCCGAATGAATATATATTTGGAAAGGAGATGGGGAAAAAAACTATTTAGTATATTGGTATATTTCTAACATTTCCCTGATAAAATATTATAGAATTTTACTGTAATATAAGGTATACATACCGATATCAGGGTAATACGCCCTCTCTCTACGTTATCCAGCTTAACAGTAGGGTATTTACTCAATCAATGTTTAATATACAAAGTTAGATCTGTGATGATATCAATCAATGCATGAGAACATTGACCTGCATTTCAAGGAATTCCCCCAACCACATAATTATTGAGGCAATCAATGGAGTGTTATGTAAGCGATACTACACACCAATAAAACTGGAATAAAAATTTTGATTTCAAAAGGATATATATATATATATATATATATATATATATATATTCAATAAAAAATATTTTCTTCGCAAGTATACGTTTACAACTTGCATTTTATGTAAATATTAACAATATGCCGCAGAGAGATGTCCTATATAAAATCCAATTAAAAACTTTAGAATTTTTTTTCTGAATAGCATATTAGTTATTTTAAGAATAAATGATTTAATCTATATACTCCATGCTACATTTATGTATAGAATTTCTATACTCCATACATTAAGTAATATATATTGAATGATTGTACGCTACTGGACCATTTCATTTGTTCTTTATATCACGTCAAAATATATTATACATGTGTACTCTAAACTGGTCTATTAACTGAATATCATGTTCATCAAAATATATGTATTAAAACTAACAAGTAATACTATATTACAGCATTTTTTTTATCAATCAGTAAGTACGACATCTCTCAAAAAATTTTACAGCATTATAAAAAAACTTTAAATCGTTTTACTGCATTTTATATTGTATTTATCACAGAAATCTACTACTGCTTGCTTATAATATTCTCTATTTTCAATAAACGTACTATAAAATCAAGTACAGGAATTTCATCCTCTGTAAAATGCAAGTTGGTCAGTTATTGTCATCATTTGCTAAACAAATGAAAAAAAGAGGAATAGTTAATAGCCGATTCCAAAGTCTTAAACATCCCTGTTAGTCAATTTTGTATATAGAGAATATTTTATAACTCCTAGATCAGAGAGAGCCTAGACATTTTTGAAAAAAAAATGGAATAGACTGTTTGCTCGTAAAAACTATAAAGTACACATTTTTCTCACACTACCAAAAAAAATCATGGCAGAATTAAAAATTGTAAACCTGCAATGTAAAAATCGTATTTATATCCTCCTAAAAATAGAACACTCTTAAATCTAACATTAAATGATTACAAAGTTCGTTAAGTATGGTGTAATAAATATATTTTATAAAGCATTAAGGCATCTGACATTTAATACTTATATTTAGATCTTATTAAGTCACAAGGAACATAAATCTTTCTTTAGGCTATACTATTAAACCGGAGTAAGGCTATAAAAACGTACTTAATACTAAAACTGTTCAATGAGTTTGTGGCCAAGTAATTAGTCATGATGTTCAATTAAAAAATAATTATGTCCATAAAATTTCTCTCTATGTAATAAAATATATTTTTAGAACCACCAATAGAATTGTAAGGCCATGATCTCAATACCTAAACAAGTGTATTAGGGATATGACACCCGTTTTCAATTATTAACAAAAAATTCACGTTCAGTGGGCATGTTTTGATTTTGTTAACAAATCAACTAATGCCAGCAAAATTCAAAGGATGAATTCTTAAAATAAGGATACAGAGTATACATAGAGTTATTAAACAACTTAACACCTTTCAGATTTCATAAACTAATTATTCATAGAGTACACTTCACTCCCGATCTACAAAGATGTCATTTCAAACTTTGAAAAAACTCAAACAAAACAGACCTGAATTTAAAACGCATAAGCAATATAAATCATATAGCCTTTGTTCAGTAAATTCCATACAGTCCACTTGTCGATTGGCGCTGCGAGCGCTTTTTCATGTTTGTTTTTTTTCTCTGTAACCGTTACTGAAGAGAGCGTTTATGTTTACGTTCTGTGTGGCTATGTTCAGTTCGGCGTCGGTTTCTGAGATGAATTAAAGTAAAACAAAATAATGAGTAAGTTGTTTTTTTCAATTCCAATTAAGTTATGAACCATTCTACGAAACATTCTATGAACCATTCTATGAAACATTCTACGAACCATTCTATATACATTATTTTGGCCATTCGAGCCGGTAGCCTGAATCATTCCCTTGTAACTTATCATGAAATATTCAGAAATTAAGTTGAAAACAATTAATAAGAAAAAGTAATCTATTCTAAAGTTATATTGTTGCTGGTAATTAACTGCTGTGTCTGCCATCCTTGATTTGTGCTCTTATTGAACATCAAACGTTGAAACTCCAATTCGTCAATTCTAACGTTGGTTCCTTTCTGCATATCGAAAGATCGTTTGAACTGCAACGTTGGTTCCTTTCTGCATTTTCGAACGGTTGATTTCGAACGTTCCCTTGTTATTGAGTGGGGTGTTTGGAAGCGTTTCGCTTTGCGTTGGTTCCCTTCTGCAAGTGTCAAACGGCTGCGTCCCCTGCGTTTTACGAGTGGGGTTGAAAGGAGGAATTTTTTCTTCTCGTATCTTGGGTTGTAAGATGGAATTCAAAACGTTACTAAACCAAAAAAGGAGTGTTAAATCAAGTATTACGCGCCTTAAAACAAAGACCGAGGGTGATATTCAAAATTTAAATTTGGCAGAATTAGAGATTAGAAAAAATCGGGTTGTCGAATTAACAAATGAAATAAAAGGTATTTTCAACTCAATAATAACTAACTGTAAGGATGAAGAAATAGACGATTATTCTGTTGAAAAGGATGACCTTTTGGACGTTTTAGAACAGATGCTTGCTCTTATTGGTACACACATTCATAAGAGTCATGGAGCTGAGCAACAAGCTAAAAGTTCAAATGTTAAAAGTTCTGAGTCAGCAGATGTAAAACTTCCTACGTTATCATTACCAACATTTTCGGGAACAATTGAAGATTGGTTAACGTTTTCTGATTTATTTCGAGCAGCTGTTTCGGACAATCCAAACTTGACAGGAGCTCAAAAATTGCAGTACCTGAAGGGTGTTTTGAGGGGTGATGCACAAAGGGTTATACATTCACTACTCATTTCTAATAGTAATTTTCAAATTGCCTGGGACCTTCTAACCGAAAGATACTTTAACAAACGAGAAATACTTTCCTCACTGATGAAAAAATTCATTAACATGACACCAATACATAACGAATCATCCACCCAAATGTTAAATTTAATAGATTCAACGAAGGAATTTGTGAGAACTTTAGAATCTTTAAAATTCAAAATTGATCAAACTGCAGACACCTTTCTTATGTTTTCCATATTATTCAAACTAGATTCTAATACTAGAACTTGGTTCGAAAGAACACTTAAAGTTGATGCAATACCTAAGTTAGATGACTTACTACAATTTCTTTCAACTCATGCCAGATCAATCATGACAGCAAATCAATGTGCAAAGAGAAATGTCCAAAAAAAGGTAACATTAGTTGCGTCGAACATACAGCCACAGTGTCCGCTCTGTCATAAGGAACATACCCTAAGTAAATGTGAAACATTCTCAAAAATGCAAGTTCAAAAGCGTTGGGAATTTGTTAAATCAAATAATGTTTGTTTCAACTGCTTAACACAATTTCACGGCGTTCAGGCTTGTAGAAGTAAATTCAAATGCCACACGTGCAAAAAACCTCATCACACCTTGCTTCATATTGAATTTGTTAGTGGAAGAGGCAGTCAGGGAAATATGTCAAATTCGGGTGGGCTTTCTATAAATGCTCCCGTGTTTTCGCCTACTTCTGTTCCCGGAGCAAGTAGTTCTAATGAAACGTCCGAAAATTCACGAACGGTTGATATTACATCTTGCATTTCAAATGTTGGCCCTAGTGTTCAAATTCTGCTCTGCACAGCCGTCATTCGTGTAAGAGATATATGGGGTAATTATCAATTATGCAGATGTTTACTAGATAGTGGTAGTCAGGCGTCACTGATCACAAGTGAGTGTATCGAAAGGCTGGGTCTAAGCAAACAAAAGGCCAATGCTCGTATTTCTTGTTTAGGCTCCGCAGATACTCGAACAAATGGAATATCTCAAATTCAGTTCAGTCCACATTTTCCATCTCAGAGTTCCTTTAGTGCTAAAGTGTACGTGGTGAACAAAATAGTGGGCGTGCTTCCGCACCAAGATTTGGATGCTTCATATTTTGAATTATTTGGGGATCTGACGTTAGCTGACCCAACGTTTCACAAAAGTAGTCAGGTCGATATTCTTCTTGGAATCGATCTCACACTACCATTGTTGAAGGGTCAGACGTTGTCGATGGGGGAGGATAAGCCCTTTGCAATTCGGTCAGAACTTGGTTGGGTGATAGGTGGTAGAGCTTCTTCGTTCAGTCAAATTCTTCATGTAAATAATATTCAATTAGTGTCGGATGATCTAATTCATAAATTTTGGGAGTTGGATTCTGTTCCTCGAGCAAATCCTCTAACTTCCTTAGAAAGATCTTGCGAGGAGCATTTTAATGAGACACATTCAAGAAATGAAGATGGCAGATACACAGTTAGGTTACCATTTAAATCATCTCCTACGCAGTTAGGGCAGTCTAAACAAACAGCCATTCGTAGATTGATAGGTATAGAACGTCATCTAAGGTCTGACCCGGAAAAATACAACCAATATAGACAGTTCATGAATGAATACTTAGCGCTTAATCACATGGAAGTTGTTCCAGAAGCCGAGTATAAGGCTAATTCGTACTACTTGCCACACCATGCTGTACTAAGAGACTCTAGTAGTACTACGAAACTGAGAGTAGTATTTGATGGATCCAGCAAGACATCATCAGGACACTCCCTAAATGACCTGCTCATGACTGGTCCTCGGGTTCAACCAGAACTTTACCCAATCCTGATTCAATTTAGAACCTTTCAAGTCGCTGTCTGTGCGGATGTTGAAAAAATGTTCCGACAGATAAAAATACATGAAGAAGATGCTGATTGGCAACGAATTCTTTGGAGAAATTCACCTGAAGATGCTATTACAGAATATCGTCTCGTCACTGTGACATACGGGACCGCCTGTGCACCATTCCTCTCTACAAGAACTTTAAAGCAACTTGGACTTGACGAAAAGGAAGAGTACCCAATTGCATCTAAGGCAACACTTCACAATTTTTATGTTGACGATCTTCTTGGGGGAGCTGCTACAAAGGAGGAAGCTATACAACTTGTAACAGAGTTGCAAGCAATGACGAGCAAGGGAGGCTTCCATCTTCGAAAGTGGCATTCAAATGATCCTTCTATTTTTCGTGAAGTTTCAATCGACTCCACAGAAAACGATCTCGTTCATCTAGATGACAAAGACTGTAGTGTTCTAGGAGTCAAATGGTCACCCAAGCTAGATGTTTTCAAATTCGCAGTATTACCAGTTGAGATAAAGGATACTTATACGAAACGAGAAGTACTATCTCAAATCGCCCGAGTGTTCGATCCGCTTGGACTCTTGTCACCATGTGTAACCTTTATGAAAATCTTAATTCAAGAATTGTGGCAAGGGAAATTCTCTTGGGATCAACCTCTTCCTGATGAACTATGCACTACGTGGAGAACATTTCTGGAGGAACTTCATCTCCTCGAACTTTCAACTTTTCCTCGATATGTACTTAACTCTCATGCTGAAGTAGAAATACATGCCTTTTGCGACGCTTCAGAGAAGGCATACTGTGCAGCGATATATGTCCGATGTATCTCTATTGATTCAGTACGAGTCAACCTACTGACATCTAAAACTAGAGTGGCACCGCTCAAAGTACAATCCCTTCCGAGACTCGAGCTCTGTGCCGCACTTTTGTTGTCTAATTTGCTACATTCAACACTCTCGTACCTGAACATTCCGGTCAAAAATAAATTTGCCTGGTCTGACTCTAAGATAACTTTAGCCTGGATCAACTCAGAACCGAGAAGATGGCAGCCGTTCGTTGCAAATCGAGTAGCACAGATTCAAGAGCTAACGCCAAACGTGCAATGGAACTTTGTTTGTGGACTCGAAAATCCGGCTGATTGCGGCACAAGAGGTTTATCGCCATCAAAATTTGTGAACTGCGAGTTGTGGTTGAAGGGGCCGAAGTGGTTGAAGAATCCTTCGCTACCTAGTTCCATGGTTGAAGAAGACAATCTATTATCACAAGAGTTGTCGAAAGAGGAAAAGAAACAATTCCAAATATCCATGCTACAAATGGTAAATGACACTTTCAAAACAGAGTTTTTTCAACTATATTCTTCTTGGGACAATTTGAAAAGAGTTTTTGCCTGGTGTCTTCGATTCGCCAGGAACTGTTCTATACCTGCAGAGGAAAGAAGGAAAACCTTTTTGACAACTGATGAATTGAATGACGCTGAAAAGACAATTGTGAAGATCGTACAACAAGTTCATTTCTGCTCAGAAATCTCGTGTTTGCAGGCTGGGAGGCAACTAGCATCCAGCAGCAGAGTTCTTCCTTTAACACCGTTCATCGATAATTTTGGGTTACTTCGTGTGGGCGGCAGGTTGAAAAATTCAGTGCTTCCAGAAGAGCAGAAGCATCCCCTTCTTCTTCCTAAAAGTGACCATATCGTCGAGTTAATCATTACTCACTATCATCTCACCTTGCTACATGCTGGACCAGAACTACTTCAAGCAACGTTAAGAGAAAAATACTGGGTTCTTTCAGCTAGAGATACTGTCAGAAGAGTAGTGAGAAAATGCATTCCTTGCTTCAGAAATCGTCCAAAACTAGCGGAACAACTCATGGGAGACCTTCCAGGGTCCAGAGTTTGCCCTTCAACAGTATTTCAAAATACCGGTATTGACTTCGCTGGACCGTTTTTGACTCGAAGTTTCAAAGGAAGAGGAAGTCGGAATACCAAGTCCTACATCTGTGTATTCGTGTGTCTTGCAACCAAGGCCGTTCATCTAGAAGTTGTAAGTGACTTGTCAACCAAAGCATTCATCGCTTGCTTAAAGAGATTCATAGCACGCAGGGGTAAGCCTGCAGAAATATTTTGTGATCGTGGCACTAACTGCTATGGGGCAAGTAGAGAACTCGCAAAAGAATTTCGAGACTTGATGATGGACAACTCCATCTACCAGTTTCTTACTATGGACAACATCAATTGGCGTTTCAACCCTCCGGCAGCTCCACACTTCGGAGGCCTTTGGGAATCCATTGTTAAATCGTTCAAGTTCCACCTGAAGAGAGTCATAGGCACCTCGAGTGTTACTTTCGAAGAACTTACTACCGTAACGTCCCAAATTGAAGCGTGTCTGAATTCCAGACCTCTTAGTGGAATTTCAAGTGATCCCAACGATTTACGTGCTCTTACACCTGGACACTTTCTAATTGGGAAACCATTAACATCACTACCTGAATTGCCAATTCCAGACAACATCAGCCACTGTGACCGTTGGCGTATGCTTCAGCGTATGATTCAACATTTTTGGAATCGTTGGTCAAATGAATATTTGACAAAGTTACAATCCCGACCAAAGTGGCGCATTTCACAACAAAATCTGAACGTTGGTGATCTGGTATTGATAAAGCATGAGAACTTGGCTCCACTTCAATGGAAGTTAGGCCGAATTACAAAAACTTTCCCTGGAAAGGACAACAAGGTTCGTGTAGTTGAGTTGAAAACTCAAACTGGTAAACTTTTGAGACCAATCTCGAAACTTTGTAAATTACCAATTTCCTGAACATTCGAACCTATTTGCTTCAGTGCATAACATGTTTAATTCTTATCTTTCAGCATTGTAGTGATTATCTTTCCATCTGTATTCATTATTAATTTAGTATTGCACCTTTCTTAATTTTTCATAGTTCTTGCATGTTAATTCTAAGTGATGTTCTAAATGTTTTCATTGTTGAAACCCCCTCCGAGGTTCCAAGGGGGGCGGAATGTTCAGTAAATTCCATACAGTCCACTTGTCGATTGGCGCTGCGAGCGCTTTTTCATGTTTGTTTTTTTTCTCTGTAACCGTTACTGAAGAGAGCGTTTATGTTTACGTTCTGTATGGCTGTGTTCAGTTCGGCGTCGGTTTCTGAGATGAATTAAAGTAAAACAAAATAATGAGTAAGTTGTTTTTTTCAATTCCAATTAAGTTATGAACCATTCTACGAAACATTCTATGAACCATTCTATGAAACATTCTACGAACCATTCTAAATACAGCCTTATTTGCACACCTATGCTTTGAATTCTATGTGTAAAAATTTCCAAAAAATGAGAAACTCTGTTACAGCTAATGTTTCTAAGAAATTCTCAATAATGTGGTTAAACGTTGGTAACTCATTTTGGAACAATCTATCATAAATCCTCTAACAGATGTATATTTTAAAACTCCCATTTTCTGTTCCATGATTCAACACGAGAGGTTGAGTATTTCAACATAGATAAACAACTATTTACATTTTTTAGGCACAACATAAATTTTAAAAGACTTAGAATAACATAGTGTTTCTTTATTTGCATAAACTGAAAATTTTTGCAGCCAGTTATTGAGCTGCGATCAGCTATAGCTCGAAGAAGATTGGAAACCCTATGGGACCACGAATGATCTGAAGTGTTTAGGATCAGAGTAAAGCAAGTGTAAACTTTCAGCTGGATATGTATACACGACCTACTATGACATTCAGTTCCTGAGAGATCTTCAGGAGCCCCAAATCCACTACACTGTTTTCGACGGTAGTATATTAGCTTATTGTTCAAAATGATTGTTGTTTTGTGTTTGCTTTTAAGTTAAAACAAAAAGTCTCTTTTATTGATTGTGTTGCTTTTAGATTATGGAAGTTTTTCTAATCTACACTTGACTCTGTTGTTGTGGTAGTGGTGTCTAGGAATAATGCAGAAAAGAAGAAAGAAGAATAGAATTATTTGCACTATACGTAGAAGAGGGGTGCCATTGCCTTGAAATAAGCTGGACCTACCAAAATGATCTAAATAAGACTACTAGGAAGACCCGATTCTCGATGTTTGGGAAGCCTTATTCCTTGGTTTGCTGCCGGATCATTCAAGAACAATACTTACTTCCTTTTGTTATCTTCTTAACGGATTAGGCCAAAATTTCTTGTAGTTGTATTCAAGGTAATATTCATTCAGCGGGATAAAAACTAGTTCTGCTCTAAAAATAGATTGAGAAATATATATATATATATATATATATATATATATATATATATATATATATATATATATATATATATATATATATATATATATATATATATATATATATATATATATATAATTTTTTTTTTTTTTTTTTTTTGGGGGGGGGGTATGTCATACCCATGCGAGTCCTCGCGTCAGTCAGATCTTTACTTTTTTTTCTGTCAGTTTAGTGCATCATGGCGCACATTTTGAATTACTGCGAGGAAATGAAACAGTCGCGACACCCTTTAGAGACTGTTTCTAGCGATGATGAACCTTTATCCGAAGATAATGATGCCTCTGAGGATTGAGAATACTGTAGCAATCACGATTCTTCTACTGAAATTAAGACAGAAACCGAAGATAAAAGTTCACTGTCAACAGTCAAATTTTATATTGGCAAAGATGAAGTTACAAAATGACTGAAGAAAAAATAACGGCAAAATGTAAGGAAGCCTTCAAGGAGCGTAATTAGCAAGCTTCCAGGTAATGCACATTATTCAAGAGATGTCGCTTCTCCCGTAGATACATGGAATGTTCTAAATATGATGCTAAATATGATGGTGCCTCAAACAAAAGCAACTTATTCAAGCACTTCAATGGAACTGGAAATCACTTATAGTGCACCGCTTGAAAAAAAAAAAAAAAAAAACTCAAGACAAAATATAAACGATGTTAAATTTGCCCAATTAATAAGGACAGAAAAACAAAGTTTATGTGCCAAAATTGTGAAAAATGTCTCTGTGTTGAACATCAGTATGTAGTTTGTAAAAATTGTCTATAAAAAATGTAAGTATCATTAAAATTCACAAAAATCTTTAATTTATTATTTTATGTTTTTTAGTTACGTAAGGTTTGCATATAAACAATATTAATTGATATTTAAATAGCAGAAATGAACTAGGGTATTAGATACCCGGCGCGAGAATTCGTGTTTGAAATTGGGCGCGAGTGCTCGCGGGTTAACTACGGTGAATCCGGAAGCTTCTAATGGTAGCTATGAAGTTTTACTTCTCGTGGTAATGTAGGCATGCACTTTATCACTGGCAACAATTCTTCACAGAAAACTACTACGTTCATTCTTTAAGAGTCGACCGCTGCCCAATCCATTCGATATCTTTTTTTAATTCCAAGTAAAGAGATACATCCTAATTGCAATATTTCTTTTAAACCAAATGTTTCTGACTATGTTTTGTGGTCACACAGCGAAATAACACGTAGCGTTGTTGCGCCAAATAACTCCCTGCGCTTATTACCAAATGACATGGGTATCATCATGTGTTCCGAGATGAGACTCAAGGTAAGCTGCAGTATTTTCGTCACAGCTTGAATGTTCCAAACACGGGTGATATTCAGATGACTTTCGTCAATTTCGATACGACTTGCTCTGACTCATTACAGGAGGGGTAGAAATACATTTGGCCTCAAGTTCACGTTTCTCACTCAACTATGTATTGCATAATTTAAAATACACTGATCAGCAAAAAAAAAAAACTGTTACAGGAGTGTGTATACAAATAACGTATGCAAATAGATATACAAACAATGAGCGTAAAGCGATGTGGTCGATAGCACCTATATGTGACATGGAACTCGACTTTTGTAATTATTTTGATTATTATACTGTTTTAACTCTAAAGAAAAAATATTTTCTTATTTCATAATTTCGAAACAACATTAATTCGGTTCCATGCACATTTATAAGTGTATTTATTTTAATATGTAAATCTTAAATTGTCTATGTGCTGAAATCATTCCTGGGGATTTTCGTACCGGTTTTCCTGGAAGAAAGGAATGTGCCTCCCGTATGCAATTAAGTGTGACCTGTAACAGTACGAGTAGTACACAAGGTAATTTGCACAAGCAGGGAAAATTACTTGCCACCCTCTCGGTCATTAGGGGGACATAGTTCCTCCATAAAAACGACCCAGCAACCATCTTTTAACCCATCATACATCTGAAAGATGTTAATTGTTCTAGAACATTTTCTGACCTCTGCGTTTACGGTGCTGGGAACTTTTAACGGTTTTTCCAGTCAGTTGAAGAAAAAGCTGCGACTGTGATATAGCTCGAGGTTGTCCGCTCTTCAGTCCTAGTCGCCATTTTTTTATACTGAGGAATCTCGATATTTCTGGTCTGCTTTTGGACCAAGTTTAGTAAAACAATGAGACCAAATCATCAATCTACAATGAGGGTGGTGGTAAGTAAAAATAATTTGTAACATATTTAATTAGGCGAGAGCACAGAATAATTAATAGATGTAGCTTGGTTTTATTATGTGTTCGAATAGTTTCTTAATCCATGTAGATAATTATGTTGTTTCTGTGCAAATTTGTAACTAACGATAAAACAAATTTTAAATAAGAAGATAATTTTAATAAATACAGAAATATTAGCATTTAATTTGAGTTTGCTTTTCTAATTATCTCAGACATGTCAGAATGTGTTATCCAATTAACAATATTAAAAGTGCCACTATTCTATCTCTTTATTTTATTACCTGTTAAATTCCACATAATATTATTTAAGACAACAGGTGTCTGGTGAAGCTGTTAAATTGGTTCCTGCTGCTACAATGACAGGTTATCACTATTTATGTGACTTTGAACGTGGTTTTATAGTCGGCACATGAGAGATGGGACATAGCATCTCCGAGGCAGAGATGCAATTTGTATTTTCGCACACGGTCATTTCACGAGTGTACCGGAATATAAGATATCCGGTAAAACATCAAATCTCCGACAGCGGTGCTGCCGGAAAAAGACCTTGAAAGAACTGGACTGTCGACGACTAACGAGAATCCTTAAACGAGATAGACGTGAAACACTTCCTCAAATTACTGCGAATTTCAATGTGGGGAATCAACAAGTGTCAGCGTGCGAACTGTTCAATGGACCATCAATGATATGGGTTTCCGGATCTTCAGGCCCATTCGTGTACCGTTGTTGACTCCACGACACAAATCATGAGCCCGCCAACACCTCCATTGGACGCTTATGACAGGAAACACGCTACCTGGTCTGACGAGTCTCATTTCCATTTGCATCGGGCGGATAGACGTGTAGTATGGAGACAACCTCATAAATCCATGAACCATACATGTCAATCGGTGACTGTTCAAACGGGTGGAGCCTCTTTTATAATTTGGGAGGTGTGCAGCTGGCGTGATATGGGAACCCTGATACGTCAGAGAGGACCCTGACAGGTGTAGGGTACATAAGCATCCTGTCAGACCATCTACACCCATTCATGTCCATTGTGCATTCGGATGGACAAATCCAGCAGGACAATGCGACACTCCCCAGGTGAAGAATTGCTACCGGGTGGTTCCAGGACTTTTCTTCTGACTTTAGACACTTCCATTTTACACCTAAATCTCCAGATGTTAACATTATGGAGCATATCTTCGATGCCTTCTAACTTGCTGTGCGGAAGAGATCTCCAGCCCCTCGCCTTCCTTTGGATTTTGGGACTGACCCACATGATCCATGGTGTGAATTGGCTCTAGGATAAATATAAATATTAGCCCAGTCTATGCCACGTCTTGCTTCAGCACTCCTGCGTGCTCGTGGAAGCCCTACACGATATTATGCAGGTGTACCAGGTATTTTGGCTCTTCAGAATACATTCGGCAGTTTTAAATCCTATTATTGCCTTCTATATTTCATTAATTGCGTCCATTTTTCAGTCCGAACCATTCGCCCCAATTTGCAGGTAAAAACTAACGATCTGCATTGGGTTATAGCTCCCCACAACATCCGTTTGGAAACCCCTTTCTTATAATTTGTAACATATTTATAACAAATACTTACACTCTTACTTTTGTGTGTGTGTGTGTTTGTTTGTTAGTGTGTTAGTGTTAGTGAAAAGAAAGAAAACGTGTAATTCTTCGACTTGTCTATTCTATATTTTAATATATCCAACAAATATGTTTTACCAATTGTTTTTCATCTAGACTGAACTACAAATATTACGGTAAAGTAATAAAAACTCTCGGTGTCTGCCACTTGAAGAAAACTTTATTAGATGTTAGTCTATTGTATTTCCTCTTTTCACATAGAAGTGAGCGTTTATCCTTTATAACCCCCTACAACACGAAGTGCCAATGTGTGCTTTGTTTTAGAGGTACTTTAGTCTGGGAATTAGATTTGAGCAAGGAAGTGGAAATTTCATTTCATGTTCTATCTCGAGTCGGGAATCTTGCATTTGTTCTTAATTTAGTTTTTTAATGAAATGTATTTCGAGCGATTTCCTGGTCTTTATATTCAACATTTACTTTTGCGATTGCAAGTATCAATGCGAGAGTACTATAGAAAGAATATCCATGTATAGGACAAATTTTCTGCAATTTCTTGAAATTGCAATATTAGAGTTTCAAAACTATGCATCCAAATTAAACCATATTATATATAAATTAAACCCCTTCAAAAGAAAGCGTCTTGCTATATGATGTATTTTAAACAAAGGTTTACATTCAGAGAAGTATTAACTTTGCATTCAAGAGCAAATAAATATTTCTGTGCTACAGTAATTTTATATATACATACAGTGGAATCTCGATCTATCGTTTTTCAAGGGACCGATTGATATGAACGATAAATGCGGGAAAACGATAGATGAGGTAACATAACAAGGCAATATGATCGTTGGGAGTCGATAAAATGAACGACACATACGGAAAAACGATGGATCCGAAAACGATCGATCGAGATTCCACTGTGTATGTATGTATATGTAATATATATAAGAAATAGTTGAAAGAGGACACCAGTATGAGCACTAAAGCTACTTGCAGCCAGGAACTAAAATCATGAAAAGATAAGTATGAAAGAGGTTTTAGACAGCATATTATATATATATATATATATATATATATATATATATATATATGATATAGAAATGGTGCATATTAAATTGCAATTGCTTTTAACACTGAGATATTAGCATTTCATAGATTTGTAAATAAGTTTTTATTCATACCAAAATATTAGAAATTTTCTTCAGTAAGTTTTATCATTCTTCGATAATCGTGCGGTACGTTCTTGATATAACATAGATATATAATCGTTAAATCTGTTGAAATTTTTTCACTAATATAAAGCCAATAGATGCTTTATATGCATCTATTTTATATAATAGTCGACTCTAACCTGAAGCAGGAATTGATGCCATAATATTGTGAGAATGATGCTTATGAGAATGTAAATTAAGGTTAACATGGAAAATGACATGAAAAAAATAGCCCACGATTAAAAAGTGATATTTTAGATCTTCCCACTTTCTGAAATTTCAATACAGTACTGATATAAAGTAATCGATGAAACTGGGTTTCTTCTAGAGTACAAGAATTGAGGCGATGAAAAAATTCGATATAACCATCGCCGTCGGTAGAAAATGTGTATCAAATGTTCTTTTTATACCATTTCCCCCCCTCTTTCCGTCGAACACACCATGTATATCCCACTTTCAAACCACCCGAAAATGTGTTTTGTGCGAGGAGGTACAATTGTGTTGGGACTGGATTCGAGAGCAGGGGGGAACTCAATTCCTGCCTTATGTTACATACGAATATATAAAGGCACGCATTCACTCTAAAGCCACTTTTCAAGTGCGTGTGAAGTATGAATGAACGTAACATCTAGGTAGTAAAACTTTGAAGCTCAGTTAGTTACTCTTAACTGGCCTAAGTTTACGAATACAAAAAAAGGAACTGTTTAATGATTTGAAGAACTAAAATGCTGCTAAGGAAACATGGGTAGATATTTTTATTTCATATGATGTTACAGAAAGTTCGGTAATCGTCTAAAAAGTCATAAATCAGATTTCAACGTAGGATTACATTCCTCCAAAACGGTTCTCCGGAGAGCAAAATTTCAGATGTCCTGCGTGGAAAGTTATAATTTTGGCAGCTCACCAAACCCTGTCTATATCACTTGTGCAAGCAGTAAACAGTTAAACAGAAAAGTACCAAAATACGTCAAAATTTTGACATATATATATATATATATATATATATATATATATATATATATATATATATATATATATATATATATATATATATATATATATATATATATATATATATATATATATATATATATATATATATATATATATATATATATATATATATATATATATATATATATATATATATATATATATATATATATATATATATATATATATATATATATATATATATATATATATATATATATATATATATATATATATATATATATATATATATATATATATATATATATATATATATATATATATATATATATATATATATATATATATATATATATATATATATATATATATAGAGAGAGAGAGAGAGAGAGAGAAAGACAGAGAGAGACAGAGCTGCATATATACATAACACATAGATACATATATAAATACAAAAGAGGTAAGCAAGGATAAGTAATCCTACGTTAAAAACCCACGGTAGTTTCGTTAGATGACACTACCTGAAATTTTTTCATAAATCTCAAGACATTTAATTTTAATATAATTTAAATATTTTCAATTAAATAAAATTAGAATATAAAATTGACTGTACACGAGAGAGTAAACGAAAATTTTGAATTCAGGTCATCATTAGGGCCTTTTAATCATGTCTGAAGAAGATGATAATTAGTTTTATAAAATTTAAAATGACCTTCATGCCATTTAAAACCCAAATCATTTTAAAATATATAAAAGACCTAATATAATTATTTTTATAAGCATTCTTACAAAATTAGTATTACTTTACCATTCCCGAAAGCTATCTAATTTTTTTTTTTTTTATCAGTGGATATGTTTCAAATATAAGACATTACCATATCTGAAATACTGAATTTACAGTTTTTAATCAACTATTTCTTTTGTAAATTCATTGTCCAGTTTCGTATGCTTAAACTTATGTGTGTGTGTGTGTGTGTGTGTGTGTGTATACTCATGTAAAAACATGCATGTACAGTGATGCATATACAGTTTTTTTTTATTTTATTTTTCTAATTATACTATAGTTTCCAATATTTTAAATAGTTTCAAAACATAAAACAAGCTTTAAAAAATATATTTCTGGAATTTTGAGATTGAAAGATCTTTTTTCCGTTAACCTTTTAAACATATTCCTTAACGTGAAAAAAAAAAAACCTTTTTTTTATATTTATGCTACATTTTGCAGTTAAATAACCATATACAGGGTCTGTCCAGAAAGTAATGAGACTGATTCCATAAATTTTTTTTATTTGAAGATAATTTTACAAACACTTAATAGTCTTCAAAATAGCCTTTTCCTTCATTAATACACCGTTGCCAACGACTCTGCCACCCATTGATGCCCGCCTGGAAGTCTTCAACTGGAATGCTGTTCAGAACACGCTTTAAGTTTTTCTGCAAGTTCTCCAGATTGTCAAAAACGAAGACCTTTTAAACTTGATTTTAACTGAGTGAATCAAAAAAAGTCCGGTGGTGAGAGATCGGGCTGTAAGGTGGACCGGCGTATTATCAGGGTGCAGAATCCAATTGTTTGTGAGCTCTTGGCGGACGCGCGCAATTCGATTCCTCAAACTTTGAAGCAGTTCCTTGTAAAAATCTGCATTATGTGTCTGTCGGGAGGACATCATTTGGATACACATCCGAAGATCAGAGTCCAAAAGCGCTTTAATTTTAGCCACATTGTCTAAAGTTCGAGAAATTGATGGAAGTCCAGCGCGTTATTCATCATCGACGTCCTCTCTACCGTCTTTGTACCACCTAAACACTTGACCCTTGGACAAAGATCCATCCCGTAGGCTTCTTGTAACATGGCAAGCGTCTCAGTAGCTGGTTTGTTTAGTTTTACACAAAACTTTATGGCGTATCGTTGCTGGACACAAAGGTCATTTTGACAATCTGGAGAATTTGCAGGAAAAACGTAACGCGCATTTTGAACAGCATTTCATTTGAAGATTTCCAGGCGGGCATCAATGGGTGGCAGAGTAATCAGCTACGGTGTATTAATGCAGGAGGAGGCTATTTTGAAGACTATTAAGGAAGACTTAAGTGTATGTAAAATTATCTTCAAATAAACGAATTTTATGGAATCAGGAGGAACCCAAAACCCGTAAAGAAATAGACAATTTATTATATTTCCAATCTAACAGTCTCAATATTTTAAGTTAGAAATACTTTTTGATTTATATTATTACCACTTTCTAACATTTAAAATCCCCCCCCACACACACACAAACTCTTTTCTTTTTTTCGTTTGAAACATGACTTTTAGAAAGTGAAAATAAGATGGCTTAAACATTACTAACCAGGGAAAATTTATCATACGTCTTACAGATACCCCAGAATACGGTTGTCTTTATATATAAAATATGCATGTGAATCCCCCCCCCAAAAAAAAAAGAAATGCCGAATATATATTAATTTTTAAAATGTAGATGAAGTTTATCCGCTTGTACATTAAATTATATTTTTAACAAATGAGACTTTTACATTGTCTTAATATATTTGAAATGAATCTCAAACGAAGAAACATCCGATATATATAAATTTTGAAAACATCGGAAATGCAGCCTTATACATACCGACACTTGATGTTTATATGCATCGGAAAGGAATTTAAAAGAATGTCATCTAAAATACTTCCAATGTATATGAAATATCATTTGACTTAAATTTATCAATGTTTTGCACATATGTTTTTTTTTCCATTCAAGAAATGCAAATGAATACAGGGAGAATCCAATGTTTTTGTACACAAACATACGTTACCATGCCAAGCACATAACCGATATATCAATTCTAATAACTCAAGTTTTTCCTTCAAAGAAAAATACATACAAAAATACAAAAGTATTTCTAATAGGAACTAAAAAGATAGTCTATTAAGAGAATTTAAAGGAAATCGGTTCAAAACAATCAGATAATAAAGAAAAATTGCTAGGAACACACGTTAGAAAAATAGCGTTTTGTTGCAACTACAAGCTTCTAGTGTGTACTCAGCAGCCCTTACTGTGTTTCCCCTTATTCCTATAGGCTTTTCACCATGGCACAAATAGCCAGCTAAAATGCTAGTGGAAGGAAAATCTCGGATAAGAAGTATCGCGTGTCCATACTGAGGATTCTTTAATGGGGGCTAAACCTTAGCCCATGGCTACTTGGTTCGTTGGAGATGTCTGTCTGAAACATGTTAAAAGCATGCCTACTTCCTTATTAAAGAACGGAGAGATAGGAAATGAGGACAATATTTATCGTTTTTGAACAAATTAGGGCCCTTGGACCAAAGTATCCCCCCCAAAAAATATTTTATTTCACCAAAAACAGTTACATCATACACTGATATGGAAATATTTCTACACCTGGATTTAAATAAACAGCATTTTGCACCTTTAAGTTTCTCTATATAGAGCAGTGAATACTTGTAATTCAAATTTGCATACACGTTATTATACGAATATGTATACGGGTATAAAGGTTTGGGATTACATAATTTTGAATGATTTATTTCCCAATTTTGCTCATTGCAAATGCATTAAAATGTTACTGAAGTCTTAATTACACTCCGTATTATTACTCTATCCTCATGAAAAAAATATAGTTATTTTATAACGACATTTCGGGATGAAGTAACGAGATACTGTATTTCTATTCTGCTCTGAAAATAACGCATAGGCTAGCAAGTATTCATTGAAAAAAATGCATAGCAGTTAACATAAATCTCGAGTGATTTTATTTTTATACGACCCTTGCTTTCAGTTTGTAAACTCAATCACGCAATGTAGCAATAACATTTCATGCTCACAGATCTGTAGCCACCTCTAGCAGTTAAATTTTACAGCCTGAATAAGTAATAAATACGGCGTTTTATTCCAGGAGCCGGGTTTACGCTTTCAGCCTAATTTATTTTTAGGTCTTTATAAATCACGTGATTTTGATTCATTTGATTGAAAGAAAGTATTATTTCCTGCGAGAACATTTAAAATCTTACGAATAGGGTGAGAAGAAATATCTACTGCTTCTTAATTAAACTTTATATTTTAAATTCCGCAGGTAATAATGTTTAAAATTCTTCAACTTACAATGTATGTAAACCATTAACTTGAAGATACATCCACTAAAACTATTCAGTTTCATATTTGGTGAGTATTTATTTTTAGGAAACATTTTGAAATCTAATGCCTTAAAGAGATTTTACCATTCCACGTGGAGTACGTTCAAATTTATTATTTTATTTTTCCCGTTAGAAAATAATTTCAAAGATTTTAAACAGTTTCAAAACAGAAAACAAATTTTTGCAAACACATGTCCGGCCTTTTAAGATTTTGAAAGATCTTTGTTCCCGTTATTTTTTTTCAGACAAGTGGTATATTTCTTAAAGTGCAATAAAAAACAATTGCATTTTCTGGTTATGCTAAATTAGGTAGTTTGAGAAGCAGGTAAAGTATCCGGTTGGAATTTCGAAGGCATAAAGGAGCCAATTTAGAGAGGTGCAATAGCTCATTTGATGTCCAAGCAATGTCCAGCACTCTGGGCAAATTGCCATTCCTATAACAGAAAGTCTTCATAGGGAATCGATGAAGAAGATAAAGTGGAGTAAACAAACAAGACGGAAGAAAAAAACAACAGTTATCATAGAAATAAACTACACATGATTATACTCAGAACACAATAGCCTTCCAAATAGAATGAATATATCGAGTAAAACTTTTTCCCATTAACCAAAATTTCAAGGTAATTTTCAATATAAGTATTTAAATTTAGAAATTAAACGGTACAACTACAAGATAGACGCCCGAGAAAAATTATAAGGAGCTCACATCCTTAAATATTCATATTGCTGACCAAAATATCAAAACTTCAGTTATGGAGTAATATTGACGATGTTAAGATAGTATTTAATAATAAATTGTGTCGTCTAGTTGAATCGTCAAATTGGCTCTGCGCTGCAGATTCGAAAGCCTAGTCACATAACTATGCATGAGTCTGTGTTCCATTAGTGCTCTTAAAAAACAGTAGTTTAAAGAGGATTAACATTAGTAACACTAACGATTGCTTTGATGTTTATTAATAAATTTATTAACGTTCCTGTAACACATAACTACAGAACACAACGTGTTAATTGAGGAGATAATTATTGATACCATTTTTTTGTTTATTCCTTCCAGACAACACATTCATTGATAAAATGGGCATGACTTGTTTTAAGTACTTTTAGAAATTTCCGTACCTTTTATTGGTTCATCAATCCAGAAATCAACGATCTTTGTATAAAAAGATATAATTGTTCTCCGTAGGAGTAATATCGAAATGCAAATTTATATCATTAGAAGAATCATTTTTGCGTTTTAATTGAAAAGTTTCACTGTTCATTGTAAGCGAATTTCAAGGTTAAATAAGTTTCTAATAAATTGATGTGAATCTTATGTAAGATCATATGATGCAACGCGCAGTAGATATTGACCAAGTCTGAGCTATTGCAGATATTGATATGCATCGTTGACTCATTAGCTGTATAAGCTGTGACAACTGGTAATGTGCGACTATTCAGCGCGACATGAAACCATAATTTAGTTACCAATCACAGCAATTTCGTCCCTTTCAATGTATGCCCTCATGCGAACTGATAATTTCACCGACTAATATGGCGATTGCATTATAGTAGTAGTTAATCAGATGATGCGAAGAAAATTCCTCTGCGCAGATTACGTATTAAAATACGATTGAGCATAAGACTGTTTTGCAGCATAATTTTTCAAACGAAGTTGAAAACAATGATATATTTTATACACATAAATAGAAAAGATTTAAGCCTCTTCAAGGTTTTCAAACTCGTGGCTTCCGTACATGTCAAAAGTTTTACTCTACACTGAAAAGTAGATGGTTAGAAGCATTCCGTTAAGGCTGCTATGTAACAAGAAAAAAAATCGTATTTCCCTTTTCCTGTTCTTGCAGACTCTTGTGGTGGGAGTAGTCCAGTTGACAGTTCGAGAATTCCACCCTCCTTAGGATTAACATTTTGAGGGATTGTAATGGCTCTCTTTCTATACAAGGGTTAAGCGCTGCCCCAAAACTTTTTGTTTAAATATATTTTTGTCAACTATTTACAGGTTCATAAATGCTGATAATCAAATAAAATTGGTATTGTCAGATAGCCTGAACTTTTCTGCAAAGCGCTAAAGGATTCATTTTATAAATTTCGTCCACCGAAGGAATTTATGAGCGTTTAAAACACACTATACCAGATTTTCCCTGAATAATTGAAATTTTAAAATATTAATTGCATTTAAAAAAACGAAAAATGTACTCAAATGTAAAATAAATTTCTTTATGACGGAGTACAATTTAAAAAAAAAACTTTGAATCCAAATCCGCAATCCGTGGACAAATTTTCTCTATAGCTTAACATTGAGGTGAGCGAATCCAATGGGGTTAGTACATAGCAGCCTTAATGACAAAGTAGCAGTGAAAATAATCCAATATATTGCACATTTTCAAATCGGAGATCTTAAGTGTTCATTAGGAGTCCTACATCATAACAAAAAAAGATCTTTACCCCATAAACAAACATGAAGGATTTAGAAATGGAAGTAGCTTTAAGAAGATCTGGTAAAATTTTTGATTATTACAAATGGGTTACTCTGGGCTTCAATGAACGCTTTAGAACTTTATCGGATATGGCATTTTTATCTTAGTAATGAACTTGACATATTTCTCTAAAACCTTTCTTACACAGCTAAACAGTCTGCGATGTCTTTAACACCGACATAACTGAGTGTTCTGAGTATCTTATGAATTTAAATGTATAAAGTGTAATACAATTTTTTTCTTTTAAAAATAGAACACAAATTTCTGTAACTAATTTGATTTAATGGTATGTCGGTATTTTTAAGGTGAATTAAAAAACGTATAAAAATGGAGTCTATTTCACGATGCCTCATCCAGATAAAAAAAAAATTATAAGGTTAATATTATCCAGATAAATTTATCCAGATAAAATTATCTAGATAAAAATTCCGCTTAAAATATAATACACTTAAGCCCTAAAATCTTTATAGTATTAATTGAAAAGGTTTAAAAATATCTTAACTAGGTGTTCAATTTTTACTTTTTGTGTTCTTCGTACATTACTGGCTTAAATGAATGAAAAGCAAAACATCTGAATTGTGTCTATTCGTTATTACTAATTTGATATCATGGTTTATCCATCTATCTTTTTAAAATCACAGTACTAAAGCGTATACAATGGAGTCTATTTCACAATGTCTCGTAGATCCCCTTAAAATCTCCGCTGTAAAAAAAATTATAAACTTAGGTTCTAAAATATTGTCTTTTAAATATTGAAATGCGAGAGCACAGAACTTCATTTCCTTGAGTCAAAAATAGTTTTCCAATAAATTTTCCAATGGATTTACCATCCATAATGCAGTAACGGAATATTTTACAAGCTTGACAAATTCGAAAACCAAGAATTTTTATCGAAGTAGATATCTAGGTGACTAGAAATCGAGGTATCCTTGAATGAACACAAATGCACTGCTGTTTTTTTTTTTTTTAAACCTGACTGAGCTTGATGCAGGAAATTCAGTGTTTAAGAGATTCACACTCGTTTAGTCTCATTCTATTGTTTCGCGTAAGATTAATTTGTACTTTCCAAGAAATAGATTTTCTTAACTTTACCGATCAGAAATTTCATTAGTAAATTGATGTTTTCCTTCAATAATTTATTCCCTATTAATTTTTTCAGTGGGAAATCTTATAATTTATAACCACACACTAATTTTTGGCTATTTATTTTATCACGGGGGTTTACATGTACTCTCTTTATGAAAAAAGATAACAGAACAAAAATGAATCATTAGTTTAGAAACAAAATTTGTCTGAAAAAAATATGCTATTTGATGTTATTTTTAAAATCTTAAACCTTTGTACTTTCGAGTTATTTAGGAAACAATTTAACAATTACAATGGAATATTTGATGGTAAAATTAGCGTACCTTCTAACATGTCTAATCAAGAGCGTGTACGTATCGCAGCGTTAGGTTTAATCATTAAATCGCAAGAGTATACCGGCTGCTGCCGCATCATTTATTATGACAGCTATAGGAATCTATTATCTTATTTACCGGAGCTTAGTAAGTAGTTATCCCGAAAATTCAAAAAAGGATCTAGTGAATAAAGAGGCAGTTCCAGAAGATACCTATGAATAATTCCTTGAGAATAATAAATTAGTTGTTCATTAATGACTTCAAATAAGACAAGATTTGAATAAAATTTAAGCATGAACGAAGCACTGTATATAAGATGAAATAGGAAATTCTATCCAATCCAAGTGGTTTTGAAAATGGTTTAACCAGGCAGTCATTGCCAGAAGTGCAAAATTGTCGGTTTTTGTGAACATTCCTAGTTATTTATGAATAGAGTAAGTGAAAGTAAGATGAGATTACTTTGTGACGGATTTTAAGTTTTTTCTTGTGATGATCAGCTTTAAAAGTAGATGATCAGTTTTTAAAGTAGCCCAAAGCGAACAATTGCAAAACATAGTAAAGTACATAGTAGTAAGTACATTTATAAAAAGCATAATTGAAGAAAAAATATTGAGCCATATCCTACATAAAATATACCTTTTGACAGAAACTCTATATCTTACTTTAAGTAGTATTATAAATAATTTTAAACTCGTTATACGCATGAAATAAATCCTCTGTTTCACCGAATATCAATGGGATTAATATGTCAATAACAAATGACGACGTTTGAATATAATAGGAACTTGAGAGTAAGCTCTGAACGCTTTCTGATTTTAAGAAAAGTACAACGCAACTAACCACCCAAATTTATTTGAGGAATTTATTATGAATTTTTCAAAACTTTACCAAGGCGAGTTTTTCAACATCAAAATGGGTATGTTACATTAAGGAATGCCGTATTTATTTGTGAATACTAAAGTCAGTGCCATATATTTATTAAAACTTATTTCATACACTGCTGGCCATTAAAATTGCAACACCAGGAAGGAAAGCAAGTAACAAAACTATACTTATTGTACGTATATAGGTAGAAAACATGATTAAATTTGTAGGCAATTTGGGGTTATACAGCGTCCGAAAAATTAGTACACGCAGCTGCCGCCTGTGACAGCTAAGACGGCTCTAATCCGTGTAGGCATCGCTGTCGAACTGGGCTTGGATGACAGACACGGACAAGACATTCCATGCTGCTTCAAATCTATGCCACACTTCCTCAATCGTAGTGGTTGGAGAGCGGTGGCGGTCCAGTCCCACAGCAACCCATGACCAGATGTTTCCGGTGGGTGAGAGATCACGAGAATGTGCTGGGTGGGGCAACAGTCGAACACCCTCTGTGTCGAGGTAGGTCAGGAAAGGACGGACAACATGCGGTCTTGCTTTATCTTGTTGAAAGATGTCATCTGTGAGGCCTCGAAGATAGGGCACAGCCATCGGCCTTAAGATCCGAGAAATGCAATGCTGGCTGTTCAGATTGCCGACGATGCAAATAAGAGGTATTCGTGCCGTGTACCCAATGGCTTCCCATACCATCTCACCAGGTGCAAGGCTCCTATGACGATATCGAATGGAAGCAGGCAACGTGCCATCTTCTCGGTGCCTCCAGACACGGATACGTCATAATTCTCCACGCAGAACCGGGACTCGTCTGAAAAGACGACATGGTGCCACTTCTGTATCCAATTTTGTCGTTGGGCACAACTCTGTCGCCGCGAATCTATGCTGCAGTGTCAAGGGAAGCCCCAATAATGGTCGCCATGCAGACAGTCCTTGCTGCGCCAAACGTCGTCGCAGTGTCATTGCGGATACTTTTCATGCTAAAAACATTTTCATGCATATTTGATGTTTGTATCATCCTTCATGGTGTTGACATTTTAATGGTCAGCAGTGTATAAACAGCACTTAATATTAAAATTTTCGGAATTCTCATTAAGAAAGTATACATACATTGAAAACTTTTAGATTTTGAGATTTCAACAAATCGGTTGCTTTAGAAAAAAATTGAAATATCTACAAGGTGGCTAATAAATACTGTAACAAATATCGAATCATTTAATTACACACAGATGAAATAGAAAATGGAAAATACAACAATATTATGAACATTATACATGAAAGTTTACCATGAAATAATTTTACTCGAATTGACCGCCATCTTTATCGATTACTAAAGATAATCTCTTACGCCACTGTCCTATTGCGGCACGAATCATTTTATGAGGTAATTTGTCCCATTCACTCCGTATGGAAGCTTTGAGGGAGTCCAAACTTCTGTGCTGCTTAGCATTTACTTTAGACACTAAAATCCCCCAAATGCAATAGTCTAAAGGATTTAGATCTGGTGAAGAAGGTGGCCAATCTTCTTGCTTGATAAACTTCGGGCAATTGGCATGGAACCATTCCTGTGTTGTTTTGGATAGGTGGGACGGTGCAGAATCTTGCTGAAATATCCAATTCTTTTTGGGATACAATCTGTTAGCATGTGGTAATAAACGTGTAGCCAATACTTCCTGTTTGTAATATTCAGCATTGATTTTTACCCCTTTATCGATGAATTTCAGAGGCAGTTTTCCATTGTGTGACACTGCAGCCCAAACCATAACAGAATTCTTGTTCTGAAAGCGTTTAACAGTTCGAAGATTTTCAGGTATATCCTCGAAGGTTGCTTAATATACAACATCATTTTTAGCATTATAACTTTGTTCTGTACAAAACAGCTTCTCATCAGAGAAAATTATTTTTTCAACACTTTTTCTACCGTGCCGGTTCAGCAATTTCTTACATCTTTGTAACCTTTTTACTATTTGTGCAGTAGTCAAACCTTGAACTTTTCTTTTGCGATAAGGGCGAAAACCCAGGTCTTCATTTATGATAAGTTGCATAGTTCTGCGACTGATGTTCTCTTCTGCAGCCATTTTATTTGCAGAACGTTGTGGATTTCTTCATATCTTTTCACGAATTCTTTTGATACGTTCTTTTGTACGAACAGTGCGTGGACGACCGGACCTTGGTCGATCTTTACAGCTATTGGTATCCAATAATCGATTTATAGTCCTATATATAAACGTCCTACTAAAACCAAGGCATTTTAATTGCTTAAATATTTTACCTGCAGAAAATCCGCGATCAAAAAGCTGTTTAACCATTAACCTTTTGGCTTCCATCTTTAAAAATATTCTACATGTTTTACTTTAAACAAAAATCGTCTGCGTTTACAAAAAGTTGCCAATCACACAAATAGATAGATAAATTGTTTTTCCAAATGATTAAAATTAACTCTTATTTTTTGGAGTGTTACAGTATTTATTAGCCACCCTGTAGTACAATAGAAGTATTTCCTAATCATATAAATTTACAATTCAACGGAAATTGAATGGTCTGTTGCGGGGAATTCAATACATCTCTTCTCCGAAATGTATTTCATTGACAATAAATTGATTCCAGTAATACTGATATGGTTATTGTGTTTTTTAACTTAATTACAGCTGAATTTCGCCGAAGACTTCCTTTCAATCGGCTATCGAAAGACCTATCAAAATGGATTTACTCTATTCACCATATGACACAATTCGACAACACAATAAACTGTGACATCCACACTTCTATTCAGTTCAATATACTATATTCTGCTGTAACTGAATTATTGCAAAGTCACTTTCCTATCTACAGTCAGGACAAGTTTAGAGATGTGTACTGTCCTCAGACATGTCAAATTTAGACATGATTCATTTATCACGACTGATCTGATATCTACTGAGAATTTCGGAAAGCTAAGTTTATAAAGGTGCATTTAAATTTTGAGCATCTACATTTTAATATAAATCAAATAAACATCCTTAGAAGAGTTTAAAAATTTTAAAGTCTAACTATGATGCAAAGATCATTTTGATATCCTACATTTCAAAGACACATTTGAATTGAGTAAATCAGTATCATAAAATTCTCTTACTAATTAATCGAAGTTAACTTCGAAATTCACGCAATAATGTTCCAATAAAGAATAAAAACATTTTCTCTCCACTGAAACAAATTTTCCATCTAATATTTGGGAATGCACGGAAGTTTGTGCACTAAAGTAAACATTTTATTTTACTGAAAATTTTGACTCAGTCTGGAAGTACTGTGTTTACATTATATATTTAATGCGTAACCCTAAACATGAGTGCCACATTTTCAAAGGACTTGTATTTAACAACGATGCAGAGTCAGATTCAATTTTTTCAAAATGTATCTAGTAAGGGTCATGATTAACCCTTCAGCGGGCGCACCAATTTTTGGAACACCAGCAGGCGCGCGTTGCACAAAGTGCAACGTCTCTTTCAATCTTGATTATTCCTTCTGTAATAAATTTCTTTTTCAAATTGAAAATAATAATTCTACGTTTTATGACAAGATATAAAATGTTGATAATATTGAGATATATTTAAAATTAAAGGGCAAAGAATGCAGATACAATCGCCTTATTTCAAAACTGTGTGGTTTAATACATCTAAGGACAACTTGCGAATCGATTCCTGTTATGTCCCCAAAACCTAAAAAATAACAAGATTATCTATCTTCGTGATATGCGGAATATCGTGTAATAGCTGAACATTTGATCTAATATATCAACTCATAATTTTGTCGTATTGTAATCCAGTATAATCTCTGGTTTACCACTGTTAAATCACGACTGACAAAGAATGGAAAATAATACAAGGTTCAGAAAATCAAACCTGCTTTAGAAAAGGTGTAGCTATAAATAGAAACTGCTTAGGACATTCAAACCTTACTTGTAAAAACAAGCCATACAAAATTACGAAATTGTTGCACTTTATACAAGGGCGCGCCCGCTGAAGGGTTAAAACAATATAAATGAATACTTCGGTGCTGAATTTCCATAAGAAAGTGATTCGAAACGAAAGAAATTGTAAGACTGATTTTGAAGTTATTAAACTGACCTAGAAATTTTGATTCATAATAAGATAATAGAGGTACCCATGAAAAAAAAGGGAAGTATAGCTAAAAATTTTAATTTGAAGAACATGTTTCAAATAGCCTTCCAAACGTTCTATAAGTACTATATACATGACGCTGACATCCTGATCAATCACGGCAAAACAATTAACAAGCTATTTTTATTTTCAAAATAAGTGGCATAAATATCCATGCACCAGTTATGCTTCAAATGTTGCAAGTATTGAGAAAAAAACATTTTAAAATGCATTTTGGCTCTCATGTCTACCCAAATTTTCTACGAGAAAATTTATTTATAATGTCAGATCAAAACACCTATTTGCATCAAAAGTGTCCACCCCCTCCTAAAAGCTTCGAAAATTCCAAAAATAAATCAGAATTTAAAATTCAGCGATTGATTTCTTCTTCGTCTAATCTATTTAAAATTTTCTTAATTATACATTCAGCGATACCTATGTATTTATAAGATTAATGTTGTAGTGTCTGTTAAGAAAACCTTTAGTTATAATTAAAACATTAATGGCCATCAGATTAGTGTAAAGATTATCTGTAACATAATTGCGCTGAAAATTCTTGAATCACGCCTTTTCTAATACGGTTTTACGGTATAAAGGCAAAATATATATGATTAAGATTATATAAATATTCTGTAATAATTAATCAAATAACATTTAATAAAAGAATAAAATATGCATATGGCTTGAGGTGCGGTCTCTGAAACCTCACCAAGGAGAATATCGGACCTCTTAACTAGTTTGCTTGAAGGGCAATAAATTTCGGAAACGTGTAATAACGAAGCAATCACAATAATACCCCATGGTTATTGGAACGTTTCTGAAATTCCTCAGTGGGTATTGGTAATTAACTTCCAATAATATATTTATTAAATATGCAAGAAAATATTTCAAAGCTTGATCAAGCAAAATAAACATTAGTTTGCACATTTCCTATTTCTGAGTAAATTAAAATCTTATTTTACCCAATTTTTTTTGGTAACTTATACGAAGTTTACACAGCTTTTGATATGGCTGCCTAAAAGTAGCACATTAAAGCAGTTTTTTTTCTCTACAAAATGAAGGAAACAATAGATTGGGGACAATCGGATTTTTAACCTCAAAGAAACCGTAAGAATGAAAGGTGTAATTAGCCGACTTAGAGAAGACTTCCAAAAGTGCAGCTGTCGTCAAAAGCAGATAGGAGTGGATTTCTGCTGAGACAAACAAGTTAGGGGCTTTGTATTTTTCCTTTCTTACTTAAAACTACGCTTCGAACACCTGACTCAAATTAATGAGTTTTTCCTTTAAAAATTAGGGGAATGAAATGGTAAAGGAATCCCTCTAATCTTTAGCGATAACATCTTCATCGAACGATAATGTATCTTATTATGGAATAGGTTTCTGCAATAAAATAGCTGAGTTTAAAAACGTGTTCTCAGCTTTGAAAATGAATAATGTAATTATTTTTTTACATGGGTATAGACCAAACCAGAATTTAATGCTACTTGAAATGAAGGTAGCAAAACGCATAAAAAATGCGTAAATTTTTTCAGTGTTTAAAAATATAAAGAATATTATGAAAGTGATATTACGAAATATATTTCCCAACAGCAAACTTTCCAATACCTTTGCATTTATTTAATAAATCTATTTATTTTGCGAGACTTCCTATAAAAAATTAAAATAACATCTCTTAAACTATTTCAGTGATGTTAAGTGAACATAAACAGGAGCAATGAAAGCGGGATAAATAAAACAAAATGAATCACATTTGAAGCAAAACGTATTGTTGAAATTAAATTAAGGCTGTATCACATACGTCCACAAAATAATGCAAATAATTTGATTTATGTCATATAAATTACGGCATGCTCTGAATTCCTACCATTTACCCAAATTATTTTATATTGCGTTCTATTCATTATGATTTTTATTATATACTGACCTCGAAAAAGGGTTCATTTTAATAAAATTATAAATAATGCTTAAAAATACTTTAGAAAGAACTAGTAATATAGTTTTCTAAAACTCTATATACCATATAATCACGACAAAAATATTGGCACATATTTCCTAGAAATGATCTTTCTGAAAATAAACATGCATTTGTAAGTTAAATAGTTTATTTAGAATGCTAAAGAAATTACCTATAAAGCATTTTAAAATATAAAGCTAGCTTAAAACATACTTTCTGCATTCACAAAATTAATAGTTAATGAAAAAAAAATTAGAATTTTAATACTCGGTCGGAACTTATGATTTCATTAACGGACAAAAATTTACATTAACACCCGAGTTCGCCTAAATGAATTTTATACAATATCTTATTCATATAGTAGTTTTTTTTTTTTACTAATCCCAGATAGTCTAGCAAGGCTAGACAATCTCTATGAAACCAAAAATATCTAAAAAGTCTAAAAACAGTAGAGGGTCCAGGAGGACCTCGTCCTTTGAAAACCCAAACAAATCAAAATGGGTTAAACAAGCCAAGATGGGCAGAGGGAGGCCATGTCGTCTGAGCACCAGTGGCACTCCGGGAAGATCTGCTGACCCTGTCGAAAAGTGTGTACATTTAAAGGGATATGCCGTTAGAGGATATGTTAACAGGTTTTCTTTTACTTGTGTCTTTATTAGGCTGAATTCTGCACGTGTGATCTTAACCTTTATTTTGATCAAGTAAAATAAATGAAACAATGAAATCTAAATTAGCTGTTATAAACAGAGGAATTACTGAAGCGGGTTAACCTGATATTTTTAGTCATACTAATGTCTTCTCTTGGAAATATATACATCTCGAGCGAACCCAGCTGATGCTTGAATTTGCAGTTGTGACACCCCCCCCCGCCTCGAGGGTACTTTCCATGCATTTTGTCCATATTTTCTCTCGTAAGTATTTTTGATAAAAAAGGTAACATGAATGTCACAACAAAAAAGCGTACAACGTTGCATTTATGTACTCTGTCAAAAATTTAAGATTTTCACAGAGTTGTGAATAATTTAACCACCAAAAATATATACTTTAGCTTTTTTAAATTTAGAGTAAAGGATTCCAGAATCAAATTTAACTGAAGGCAGAGACATGCTAAAGAATTTTTCTACAGTAAGCAGTTTTAAGTTAATTAATGTACTTCCCATTCCCTGTATTACACTGCTGGCCACCCAAATTGCAACACCAAGAAAGACAAGAGATATCACAACAAAATTTGTTTTGTAGATAACATGTTGACCAAGTATCAAATGATTAAATTTATAGACTTCTGTGAAATGTGGTTCCTGCCAAAATCATTAGCCAGAGTAGCCGCCATTATTGGAGATCACCGCTGCCACACGCCTCGGCATTGATTCAAAGAGACTTTGGATGAGTTCTTGGGGTACAGCAGACCAAGCAGCTTCCACACGTTGCCAAAGTTGATCTGCTGTGGCAGCTGGGGATGGAATCTGGGTCAATCGTAGAGCAACCATGGACCACATGTTTTCTATCGGCGAAAGATCCGGAGAGCGAGGCGGCCAGGGAAGCAATTCAATCTGGCGATTGACGAAGAACCGTTGGACAATGCGTGCCACGTGTGGTCGCGCATTATCCTGTTGAAATATGGCTGTGGGCAAGCCCTGAAGGTAAGGAAGGATAACTGGCTCCAACACCTCGGAGATGTAGCGCTGGCTAAAGTACCGGCAATGCGTACTAGAGGTGTGCGAGAGTGATATCCAATACCGCCCCATACCATAATACCCGGTGCAGGACCAGTGTGGCGGTGCATAACGCAGCTGTTCAGCATCCTCTCTTCACGGTGTCTTCAGACTCGAATGCGACCATCGTGGTGTTGCAGACAGAAGCGTGACTCGTCAATAAAGACAATTTCATTCCATTCTGCCGTCCACATCCTTCTGTCATCGCACCATTGGCGGCGGAGACGTCTGTGGTTCTGCGTCAAGGGTAAACAAAGCAATGGACGTCTTGCGGACAGACCACTCTGCTGTAAACGGCGTCGAATGGTACGCGCAGACACTGAATGATGCGTTACAGACTGCATGTGCTGTGCTACGGTTCGTGATGTGACTGAGCGATCCGTCACTGCCATGCGCACAATTTGCGTGTCATCACGTGAAGTGATGTGCTGAGGTGGATGCGATCGAACACGCTGGTCCGTCGTACCCTCCTGCATCCAACGATCACATATCCGCATTACAGTTGTTTGGTTTCGTCTAACACGACTACTGATTTCCCTGAAAGATAATCCACAATCTCGGTAGGCCACTATCCTTCCTCTGTCGAACTCGGATACTTGATCAAAAGATGATCGCTGTTTTCGACGAGGCATAATTGATCGTTTTTTTTAAAAACCCACAAGAAAAACACAATTGCCGAACTTGAAATCGTCGAAATCTCCAAGCCTTAAATAGAGCTTTGAAGTGGCAACACAGGCGCGCGTGATGTGCGTCTGCGCTGAAATTCTAATCATTTGCATATCTCACTTCCGATAATGCATGTTGTAAATTTCATGTTATTTGCATGTTTCCTTCAGGGTGTTGCATTTACAGTGGCCAGCAGTGTACATATTTACTATATTAATATGTACTGTATAACAAATATTTTATTAGTATTATTAGCAAAGGTACAGTCCATGTTTCTATATTAACATGTACTGTATAATAAATATTTTATTAGTAATATTAGCACAGGTCAAATTTGTAGAAATATGCTATTGCAGAAGATTATTTCGCAACAGCCAAATATTTAATAGTAAACATTAATCCAATTTAGATTATTTTGAAGAGTTTTTCAAATACTAATTTAAAATATGGGGCTTAAAAACAACATAAAAAACTACAAAGGGTTCTTACAAAAGTGAAATAAAAAATTTAAGTAATTTCTATAAATACAGTACCGATACTTAAAAGAAGAGCTCCAGTAAATGTGTTTAAATGAGAGGAAATTTATCAATTTATGCAAATTACCATGAAATAATTATGAGTCAAGTCATTATAAGACCAGAAAAGGTTTAATAATATAGGCTTGGCAAAATACAATCCGTGATAATATTTTAAAGCCTACGAATAAAACAGTATAAAAAAATTACTGTTTTGATTCTCATCCAGAATCACTTACACATATCTATTTTATAATGTCTAGCTGCTATGTAGGTAACGTGATTTGAACTTTACCCGATTCTTCGTTTGAATACGAATTTCAATACCAAAAATAAACGTGTCAACAACTTTTAGGTTAAAAACACTCGGATCTGCACAAACACACACTTTCTTGATTTTGAGAAAGCATTTCATACGTGCCGCAGAACTGCAGCAATCACATAATTTCGTTTCCTTCATATCAGACCCACGATACGCTGACAGTAAAAATATCGGCGCAAAAAAAGGAAGGAAGAAAAATACTTATGGAATTTACTTCCCTTAGACATCTGATGGATCACGGTGTTTCCAATCGTGTGGTTGCTATTCTAGACAAAAATAGAAATAACCAGAAACATGTTTCCGAGAAATTAACCAATGGATGGAAGAGAGTGAAGTTTTCCAGTAGAAATAAATGAAAGACATTATTGGTTTGATAAGGCTGAAATGATGCTCGTAATAGACGAGCAAACCTTTATAAATAATTAAATAAGAAAAGCTAATGACACTATCGTAAAGAATGAGACAAAAAAATTTAAGTTATTAAGTTCTAGTGAGATTTGTAGGTACAATACTACTTTTATAGAAATTAGTTATAAATAAGCCAAAAGCATTGTTTTTTCATCTCACTATATTAGAATATATACAATTTCCGTTTCCAATAGTTTATGAAATGTATAAAAGTCAATAAGAGATTCAAGGTAAAATATTAAAGAGACTGAAAGAAAACTATACAGAACAGAGTAAAGTTGCTTAGAATACATGTATCAAAAATGATAAAGATGAATATGGAAATTTCAGTGTTATGTAATAGTAAACAAAGTGTGATTAAAAGACAAAAAATTACCGTAAGTAATCAGAAAACATGTTGGTATTAATTCTTATAGTATAATATTATTATAGGTGAGAGGTTTTAACTTGCAGTTTCAATTTCAATACAATTTAGAAATTTATTCCAAACATCAACTAGAAGCTAAAAATGTATTTTATTAAACTTAAAATGCACATACACTAAAGTTTATTGCCTCTTTTATTTTGGCATATGCGTAAACATATTAGTATCGTATTTATTAAATATGCAATCTCTACAGGTTAATTATTACTTATCCAAACATCCGATATACCTAAAAAACGAAAATGAATTAACTTTTGCGAAGGATTCACTTGTAAGAATGACGTCAAAGTGATAATTCTATTGCTGACCTCGTTTATTGTAGTCTATGCTCTATGCTTAGTATTTATGACTAAACATGCGAGAAAGAAATGTTTTTCTTATAAGTGATAACCTATAGAATCAAGAACGATTGTGATTCAAATATAGCAGGGTTGGATTAGCACTACAGGTGGTTGAGCTAATGACACCTTAAATTTGCAGTGATTTACTACATAGCCTGGCCATGCGCAAAGTTCAAATCGTGAAAATTGCAGTAAATCTATGTACATGGAAGAAAATTATTTTGTATCTAAACTTGAATAAGATTTCGCAAGATATTATAGCATCAATGAAAATACTTTAAAATCCATAAAAAAAAACTTTTTTTGGTCCTAAAGTGTTGGGTAACAGATATTCAAGCTAACCACGTACTTTGAGATTTATACATTTATAAACAATATTTTATGTGTGGGTAGAGGTTAAACACTCAGGTTTTTAATAATCACGTATTCGATGGCATTATTCATAATTTATATTATGTTCATTTCAGTTTCTGCCCTCCTGTTTGCCTGTTCGAGAGTGCAAGTAATAATGCCATCCCTTAACCCTCCAACAGTCGCGTGGGTGACTGTCGCCGACCTGCTTTCATCTTCCCGAATGGTGATCATCGGAAGGTTGGAAGTCTCATTTTCCTTCTACCTTCAAATAAGCCTTCCCTCTTGCCGCCTCTCTTTTCACTTTAGTTAGTCTCGAACTGTTCTTGGATTATATCGCGTCAAATTTCCTTCGTTGACACCTGTTCCCCACGCGACCATCTATGTAACCTTTGTAGGTAAAGGAATTTATTTTATTCTCCGTAATATTTAGATCCTTTTATTTATTTATGATTAAAAATCTAGTAAGAGAGAGTCAATCCCTAATTGGTTCTTTACATCAAACTTCTTTTTAATCACATTTTTGAATGTGATAAAAAAATTTGTCCGAAATGCCAGAACAAGGCGGGAAAACATAACACATCCTCCAGGGCCAAAAGGTATAGCAGCAAAACTTTTTTCTCCGGAAAAAAAAATATTAGATTTGTTTATTGACGAACACGTCTATAAAATAATAGCAGACTGTACAAATATTTAGATTGATTCTATGAAATGTAAATTTGAAAGGCGATGCTAGAAACACCAACGAGGTAGAAGTCAGGACCTTATTTGGTCTTCTTTTGATAGGCATTCCTGACTGGCAAAAGTTCCAGGACAAATATCGATAAGTTATGGGATAACTCGAAAGGTAATGAGTTGGAATTATGATACCTAACAATGAGCAAAAACAGGTTTCCGTTTCTTCTCAGGTGACTTCGTTTTGATGACGTTTGGGATAGGGCATCTCTATGATAATTTGATACGTTTGCTCCCATATGGAATGTATTTGAAATAGGGTACCTCGAGACGAAAACAAGGACGCTGTTACGCTTGTGGAAAACAGAGAGACTTAACAACGCGACAGTGGTGCTAGAAATGCGGAAAGGGGATATGTAATGACCGTTTGAAAAATGTATCTGCATAATGTTTTTAATTTATTTTTTATTTTGAATGTGTGGTTGATTTGTAATAAATTATATTTCTTTTTTCTAAAATTTAATTGTGTTTTATTTGTAGTATATACTCCTAAAAACTGTAGAAATAATTAGGTTACAAAAAGTTAAATACATATGGAAATAAAACCGTCATAAAAGTGAATGAGACCTATCCCACGCGCGACCGTTCGTGTTACAGGTAGAGACGCGACTATTCGAGGGTTAAGTACCGACCATTACTGAGAAGAAAAAAAATCTACAAAACCGCATTTTGTCTACTGCAGATGTATCACATTGTTACATGTATCACGCTATCTATACACTTTAAAAACATATGTAAAAACTTATATCTATGGAATACACAGTTAAAAAGCATTATTGAAAATTTGGCACAACATGAGCCTCAAACGATAGCTAGGTAGAATTTAAGTTACAAGCACAACACATTTCTGCATCTATCATATTGTAATGGATGTATCAGTTACATGATGGTTACATATAATTTTATTTAATAGTGTTACATGATGGGTTTTGATACTTATCTGTAGTTAATACAAAGAAATATAGTCTCGGTTAAGGAAAATTAACGACTCTAGTTTAGGAGGGACTGATAACCTCTGAAATATTTTCACTTGCAGCGTGACTGGAAAAATCTAATACACTGTAACATTCTAGTGTGACAAACTGTTTTCATAAATACCGCTTAATGTGCCAAAAACGTGTTCAAAGGCTTTTTTGTTGGGTTCCATTTACACAACAGATCTGCGAAACATACAAAAAGGAATTTTCGGCTAACAAAGACATGGCATAAACATGATTTTTAACACTGTAACAACCAAAAGGTGGCACTGCTGTAACGAACAGATAGTGTCGCCATCTGGTGGCGTTTTTTAAATTAGTAAGATCTAGGGAGACGAAGTGTGACGTACGGATCTAAGGAAATGTGTTAAAAGGATCTGATTTGTTATTTTGAAGATTTGTTATATGTAGTTTTATATTTTGTGAAATGTGTGATGTCTAAAATAATCCTGAAAAAATTTTCTACTGTCTGGACCTTATGAAAACCCTCGCTACCCGTAGAGCACGCTTCTAATCGAATAAAACTCTTGCTTATTGAAATTTATGTATTTATGCTATAATAAAACAATAAACTAAAATTGGGGAATTTCCTCATTATAATATACTCACATAGCACGAGCATACGCTTGGTGTACTTTTAAAACCTTCAAAGTACACATCAACGAATTCGAGTGTTTTATTCTAATTTGTAATATCTTTGTACTTACTTTCCTATGAAAATTTATTTTACTGGTTACATATTATAGCAACACACTTAGTGTGTAAACAGACTTAAATTTAATCAGCATGCAAGAATGCAATTGTAATTTTCCATATTTAAAATCCTAAATAAAAATAATTGTCTAGTAACTTCAGTTTATATGTTACACTTCGTACGGTAACTGACGCATTAAACTTACGTGAGTCGAGTTAGAGAGGCGAGAAACATATGAAATTTATTCTCCCTTGACATCACGTGAAACAGTTTATATCGTGTGGTTGCGTTGTGAGGGGGAAAAAACAGCATGGAGCGTACTTCACCGAAACACAAAAATAATAGTAACACACCAATTTCTGCCTGTGATCTATATTTAGAAATAGCGTATATAACATCTAAAATTTTTTTAAATAGTGGATTTAAAGGAAAATTACACTCACTTCCAGCCACTTAAATTTCAAATTTATGTAATGACAACAATAGAACACATGACGACTGATAATTGCCATATATGACGCGTGTGGAAACGAAACCTACCCAAAGTGATCAGTTAACATTCGAATTGCCATGCAATGCTACTGTAGCTGTATATGGGGTGCACGCGGATTGATCTTAGATATTCCACTGGTTTCATTTGTAGACGCATATAGTCACGTTGAAGATGGCTGGTTCAAGATCCGTCCAATCAGGATCAGCAAGTGACAATCCAGTTTTCAACAGATCAGGAATGCAATACAGTGTAGATTCCTCGCAGTATTGTGTGCTGTAAGTTAAATGACCCGACGACAAGATCAGTGACCAATGGCTACACTCAAACACTCTAAAATCTGCATAAAGCTATTAATAACAAGCGACCCGGCATATTGTCGAAGGTAATCATGACTCCAAACAGACAATATATGGCCGCATGTAGCCAAGGTTGTTGTTCGTGCCCTAGGTAGTAAGAAATAAGAAGTCCTTGAACATTATGCATGCAGCCCAGATTCTTGGCAACGTCACTTTCATCGTTTTGGACCGTTACAGAAATTTCTAACAGAGTAAACATTTGTCACAGATAAGGTAGAGGTTGCAATCAAAGACTGGTTCAAGCAGCAACCGGAATCTCTCTTCGCGGACGAAATTCGTGATCTTCCCAATCAATAGCATGCCCGCCTAAACGGCATCGGAAACTTCTGAGAAATATTATATGCAGTCAGCTTCATTAAAAAATACTCTTTCTATTTGATTGTATTTCAATTTTTCTTCTTTCCTTGCCCAATCGCTTCATATCTCTAACGGGTTTCATTTGAACACGCCCTATATTTCGAAGTTGAAATGATTAGTATTTATCTCTGTTAGTGTTATTGTTACAAATGAGGACTTGGACCATGCAAAAAATTCACATACGAGGTTTATGTACTATTTATGAAGGTAATCTGTTTTTTTCATACAATAGTGTTGATCAGTAGGATTAGTAGATTAAGTTGCAAGTTTGTTTGCAATAGTAATGTCTCATTTTGCTTCTCACGATATAAACAGACTGGCCTACAGTTCAAAGCCAATTTCATTTACAATCATTAGTATCAAACTCAGGACTCGTAACACCACACATACTAGCTTAAAGCTAATATCCTAACAATAAGACAATCGTCAGGCCAATCTCGCGGTTATTTTTACCAGATTTATGAAACCCGTGGTTATGTATATACTTGGCTTCAAAATCAAGTGTTAACTATTTATTTACCGCCCACTTTCTGAACTCCCTATTGCTGTTTTATTTAAATTTTGTGCTTAAATTACTAAAACAAGTTCTACCACAGCATTATACTGAGAGTTCATTATGCAAGAATGGGTTGTCGTCAGCTTACAATTTTTGGCCTTTATCTTCCCCCTTAAAGATATAAAGACATTAACTGATGTCATAGTGTTAAACATCCTTGAAATAATAAATGAATTAAGAATGTCGTATACACCTACACATTTTACTTGAAATGAGTATATGACTGTCTAGCAGAGCATCAATTTTAAAATACCCTCGAGTTGTTTTGGAAATAACTTTTCATTTATCTAAATACTTATGTACAAAAATCTCATAGGTCTTCCCTTATCAGTATTGGTTAAAAATGTTTCATCAAAGTTGAGCCAATACATAGAATTTAGGATTTTAATTTATAATTAAGTGGGTACATAAGTAGATTCTCGTGTTATATACATAATGCGAGAAAAATACATGTCTTTTATTGGTTGAAATTTACTCCCGTTACTTTACTTTAAAAATAGTCAAAATATTTCTGCAATTTTTTTTTTAATTCCCTGGGTAAAGAAATTTGAGTATTATGCTAATATAATGAATTATTTGCTTCCCCTAAAGAGTTCCATTGCATACAAAAATATAAAAGAGATATCTGAGGGAAAAGTATCATTTGCAAAACCCATATTACCTAGATTACATTATAATCTTATACGCATTATTGAAATATATATAGTGAAAATTAGGTTATAAAAATTCCTTTACTTTGGAAATGAGATCTGTTTTATAAGAAAAAAACAAGCTAGCTTTTCGAATGAAGCAAATGACATTTTTATATAATAACATTCCTTTTTTTAATAAAATGTATCTAATATCTCAAAAATATTATACATACTTCAATAAATATATTAAAAGCAATAGGGTTTTCATTTTAAGCGAATAAGTTTTAAACAGGGATGAAATTGTAATATGGTAAATGACAGAGAACATTTGTAGAGTCTAGTCAATTTGTAGATTCCTATTAGAGTAGTAGTAACATTTGTAGAGTCAAGTAGTCAAAAATGTTCAAATATCTATTTTTCTAAATAGTTCTTTATTCTCATATAACAGTTATATTGAGTTATTTTTTCCTACTTATATAAAAAAAAAACTAAGCCACAATAAAATATCTATAAAAGATTTCTTTCTGAAGCTATGCACTTTATCACATTACACGTTGCTGCTTTTCTTCTTAAATGATTTCACCTTTTGCGAAAAATATTTGTTTATTTTCTCGAATAAGAGTAAAATACATCTTGTGGATTCTCCCGTATATTCATACAATACATTTTCAATGATTCTGAAACTCGGTTATATATATTTTTTTCAGCTTGCATTCAAAAGTGAAGGTTATAACAGTTGATTTAAAAATACTTCAAATGCAAGATTCCATAAAAAAAAGTACTTTAACATGCTTTGAAAAAAATTTTCTATAATGAGATAGCAGAATTTAAGAGGTAGTTGATTTCGTAACAGATATGATATATTAAGTGACAGTTGTACTCAACAAAAAAGGTTATAGCTGCTGTAGGGTGGAATGAAATACAACGAAAAGGACATTTAAAAGAAAGTTGAAGCTGAAATCTGATTGCATTCAAGGAGTTGGAAATGATTCAGCCATCAGATACATAACTCTACATTCTTACAATTTCATTACTTCAAAATGCCTTGAATTACATAATTATGAAATTGGCTAGGAAAACAATTCCCAAAATGGGTCGAAACACAAAACTCATAACGTATTTTGAATTTAATCTTCAAAGTTATTTATTTTAAAACTTTATTGTAAAAAGTTAGGTAAATGGATTTTACTTCCTACTTTTTTATGTAAACCTGAAAAAGAAAATTAATAAAATCTAGAAATACGTATATGTTTAGGACACCAGCTTTTAGAAAACAATTCTGTAAAAATATTTAATAACTACTTCAAGTATATTACAGGTTCATTAGGTTTTGATACATCAATTACGTTAAAATATGCTAAAGATTTTAGATATGCTCGAGGCGATCTATTTTTGAATCAATATATTGAGAAACGAAGTAAATGCAATGCATCAGTGTTTTGATCATATTTCATTAATTCATTAAGAGTGAGACAGCCCATGTTAGAAAAGTCGTATAAAAATAAATCGTACATTAATGTTGACTTACCAGGGTTATACTTCGTAATTTGAATGAATCCCACAACACTATAAGATTCATTTTTAAAAACCATCTAAAAGTTTATAATTTACAATAAGTAATAATTTTATTAAAAATATATGACTTGTCCAAATTTGTTGATAACTGTTAACTATACAGATATGCTAAAATAATATTTATTAGGTTTGGTTTTGGAGCGCTAAGGTAATTTTTTGGCTACACGAGGGCTAATTAAACCGGAACCTACAGCCTAAAACTGATTCCGAACGGCTACAAACATCCATGCCAATTGTGGGACTCGAACCCACAGACTCTGGTATCGAAAGCAAGTGTCCTAGACATTCGGCCATCACCCGGCTAATATTAACTAGGAGGAAACAATGAAACTTTAAGCAGCAAAGTGTGAATGTATTTTTCTAAATCTGCCTATTTTCCCTTCATGACAGTTTTGAGAAAACGAGAAATGAATCATTTGCTTCAAACTGCAAATTCGATTACAGATATTTTGATTGTTTTGTTGGGAGATTTTAGCTGTGGTTCTGTTTTTTCTATTTTATTAAGATGATATGGAATGTTTGGCAACCGTATTTTAGCTGCAATATGAACATTTTAACTCTTACTTTTATTCTGAATTATCAACTCGTTGTTAAAACAGAGATTGAATTTTTGGAGTTTTAAACGTAAAAGATTCCATAAAATCAGGATAAAGGCATACTTTTATTTGATTCACGCTTATTTTGCAGTTACATGAAATTTGTTCTTAAAGTTCCCAGTATCTGGTTCAACCAATTTCGATCACTTATTGGAAATTACAGTTTCGAGAATGCTTAAATTACAGGAAGTGGGTGGGCAAAGTCCAGGTGTGACTACTAAGTTACCTATTAACAACCTATTATTTTTATTTGCTCAACCATATTTTTTTGTATTCATAAACGTGTGAGAAAAATCATAGTCACTAACTGGGTTTAGAACGAGGGTGATATTAAAGCATGGCAAATCCACAGTGTCAAATTAAAATTTGTCGTAATAGTAAAACCTTAATTAGTGAGCTCGCATGAGACCATAACTGTTTGACTTCTTAATTGGAACAACAATCTAAACGTACATGTTGGACACATACCATTTTAATAAGTGTGTAAATTATTAATTAATTTCGACATTCACATTAGGCATTAACAAATAAGCGTTTAATTAAGTAAATGTTGAAAGTATTTACTTCATTTACGATTTGTTTGTGGATGTTTCAAACATAATTCTTATGTGCCTACATTTCATATGGCAGACTTGATGGTGATTAGTTCTGTGTTGTAAAAAAAAAAGAAAAAAAATCTTGAGGTTGCCACTAAAATAAAGTTATAAGTTTTACCACTAAGGCCATAATTTTGCCACTAAATAAAGTTATTTTATAAGAATCTAATTAATCATAACATTTTAATAGTAATCGTTAGTGCAGACGATTGACACGCATCAAAAAGTAAGTTATTTTGTATAAAATAGTAAATGAAAAATAGTTGTGAATTATCCCGGTAGAGTATTTTGTGTAAAGTATTTTACATCGAGCTCATGTACAAAATCTTTGATTTACAAATAAACTAATCTAAGTTTATCTCTTGGTCAATATCTGAAACTGTTCTCTATAAAAATTCATTGCTGAAAATGATGAATTACGAATGTATGTAGAACAGAATTTTCAAACAGCAGTTGCTTAATCGAATTCTATGGATGGAATTCCGAGTATTCTAATTTCCGTTATCACCATTTGTATGGATGTCAAATCACTGGACTGCATGGCAATCGGCCCTGACACCATTCCTGCAGATTCTTATGTAAAATGACCTCCTGAATTCGAATATGACCCCCGTTTTCCCCATCAACCTCCCCCCCCCCCCCTTCGTTTACAATGGAGTCCAACCCCACCTATTTTTTTAATCACTTTTCAATAATTTGAAGGGAAGGGGTGAAAAGGATTACTTTAGCCTTTGCATTTCTTCTGAGAGGTGAAAAGTTCTAAAACATTAACATTTGTAGCAAGGAGATAGATTTGAGGGATTTGCTCCCTTAAATTATGAAAAAAAAACATTGAAAAAGTTCGATTATTCCGTTTTTTTCGCAATTTTTCACTTATTTTCTACAGATTCCAGTTTCCATCCCCCACCCCTCATTCTCCCCAAACACCCCCAAATAATAAAAATATATAGCAACAATATATAGCAATCATATAGTAGTCATTTAGACATAGGTTTGAATTCTATGAACTGAATTTCAATGTCTTGAAAATTCTACCACTCAGAAATCGCTAAATTTAGTTTTTCTATCATAGTTTCATCTCGATATGAGATAAATCGGGAAGTTTCTGTGAACTGGCTGAATTGCGTGAATCAAGAGAAAATTTACTGTCAAATTGATAAATGATAAGAAAACTCGTATATGTTTAACTTGAATGATATTGTGTGAACAGTGTCATAGAAGTATTACTATTACTAGTTTTGTTTCAAACAATTGAATTAAACTTCACGGGGCTTTAACAGTGTCGCTAATACCTTGCCTAATGTTAGAATTAAATTCACAAATAAAACAATCAAATCGAGGTGGATTTGCATTAGTTATAGAGATTGTATGGATTTCAGTGAAACTATTTATTTCAGCAATTTTATTTTAAAACAAATTTACACTTCAAAACTTTGAACATATTGTCAAAACAACTCAATCAAAAATAAGTGAATAAAAAAAAGAGTGTATAAAATACGGTCCAAGGGGGTATAACATACGAATAAAATACTGGTATGACATACGTGTATACAAGAGACAGAAAAAAGTTTTACGTTCCTTAATTATCGTGCAGGTAATCGCGTTTGGTTTACGGTGGCCCATATTTAATTTTGTTTGATAGGAACAAAGGGCCATAAATTCTTCTCTAAAACATAACATGCATTTCTTATCCGATGAACATCAACAGTTGCAATGCTTTCCTCTATCACTTGTGTACACAGGAGAGGTAAAGAGGTGACTTATTTTGAACTTCGTTCTTATGTGATATTGCATACGCAATTAGCATGACTCTTTGATTTATGGTTGATTTACTCTTTTGGTTTATGGTGGCCCATATTTAATTTTGTTTGATAGGAACAAATGGCCGTAAATTTCTTCTATAAAACATATGCATTTTTTATCCGTTGAACTTCAGATGATCAGCGGGAAAATCCGTTGCAATGCTTTTCGCGATCACTTGTGGACAGGTAAAGAGGCGAGTTTTGCTTCGAACTTCGTTCTTATAGGATACCGCATACGCAATTAGCATGAATCTCATAGAAATGTTTTTTCCTCTATCTCTTACTATTCTTTAGAGTATATTCAACGGTACCAAGTAATTCTGTTCATCCTTTATATTAGCTATTAGTAAACAAAGTTTTATTTACACTAGATGGTACCTGTCAAAACATGACGGCTGGATAGTAACTAAATGTACAAATACACAAATTATACTAAACGCATCATTGCCAAATGTTCAAAATCATAATATTAAAAATAGAGGAATACACTTTAAAAAATTACTATTGAAACCAATAAAAAGAAATAGGGTTACTCAATGAGGAACTAAAAACTTAGTATGCGTACTCACTAATTCTGCAACTCTGTAAAATGCCGAAAATCATAATACTGAGGATACAGAAACACACATTAAAATTTACTGTTTTATACATTAAAAATGACCTAGAGAGATTCCACGGAATAATAAAATTAACGCGTTTATGAGGACTCGTGCTTAGTAGTTACCGAAATTCAGATTAAAACATGTCACTGAGCATGCGCAGACACAAACTGATGTGTTTATGCAGCCTTGTGCTTAGTATTTAAAGCCAGATTTAAAAATCCTACTGAGCATCCACAGAAAGCAATTATAAATTATCAGTAACTAATAGAAATTGCAGTTAAACTGAATTTGACACATCTATAGATTAAAACAGTGTGGTCCCATCTTTAGTTACCCGAGGGCCAATCAAATTTTAGTATAGGAATGTGAGGGCCAAATACATTCCAGAAAGAAAAGGTATTACATATTGTATTCAAAATCTTTTATTAAAATTTATGTTAAAATAAGTTTAATATACTAGTTTAATATACCACTTCATTTTACAGTCGAGAAATCAATGTGATGATTGGCACTGCTTTCCTGATATAAGTTTATCAATGTCCACTGTAAGTTCAGTAAGGCAAAGTCTCAGGTTCGATTCCCGTGAAGCACTTTTAATTAGACTTCTCGTTTTTGATTTAATTGGTTTGAGAGCAGAAAAAGCACTTTCGCACAGGGATGTACTGCCAAACAGCGATAACATTTGTAGAGAGAATTTAAGCAGTTTAGGAAAACGTTTTTTAGCAATTAGTTTCCAGAATTTTTCAGGGACATCACACTTTTTAGTCTGGTAAAATGGGTCTACGTGAAGATCATAAATTTCCATTTGACGGTCGCAGGGCACCTCACTCACTTTAATATCCATGGGGTTTTGAACAGAGCAAGTTTCGGGTTTAGGGGGTCAAAATACTGGAATCTGTCCTTGAACTCTTTCTTGATATCTATTATTATTTCATGAAACATACTAAAATTTGTGTCACCTTTTTCTTTCAACTGCTGACAAGATGAGAAGAGTGCCGTATTATTTGTCTGCAGGGAAATTTGCATTACATCAAGTTTTTTGCGGAAGCTCCCAATATGTCAATAAAGCTGAGATATTTTTTTTATTTCTGCCTTGTAGTTTCAGGTTTAATTAATTTAGATGGGATGTTAAATCTGTCAGAAAAGTAAGATTATTCAAAAAACAATTTCTTCCAGTTTTTCTTGATACTCATGCCCAATGTTTTCATTTCTGAGAAAAGCAAGAATTTTATTCCTCAACCCAAAAACTGTTGCAGGCAATTTCCAGCACTTAGCCAGCGCACTTCACAGTACAATGAAATGTTATACTCAGTATTCAAATTGTCCAGGAATGCGATAAATCCTCTGTGTCTATGGGCTTTATTGCCTCCCCTTATTAAATTTACAGTATTTACAACACTTTTCATTGTCTCACTGAGCCTTAAAAGTTTACCACAGAGAGCCTCCTGGTGGATAATGCAGTGGAAAAACAAAAAATTCATGCCTTTTTCTTTACACTGTCCTACTAACCCAGTTTTATGACCAAACATTGCTTTAGCTCCATCTGTTGTAATGCCAGAGCACTTCACAAAACCTTCATATTTAGAAACGACATCATCCTGTGCGTTGAATATGTCTATACCTATTTTGCTGGTTTCTAATGATTTTAATTCCATCAGTTCTTCATGAATTTCAAATTCTTCGTTTATTGTTCTTACAAAGATAAGGAGCTGGCTGATGTCATATATGTGTTCTCATCTAGAGCTAGAGAGTAAAATTCGCATTTTTCCAAAATGCCCTTGAGAGAACCTGAAACTTCACCACACATATCATTAATTCCTCTACTTACTGTCTGATAAGACAAGGAAACTGTTTCAAAATTTTTAGCCATCTTATTACCGCCAAATGAAGGTGCGATTTTTATAGCACATCTCTTAATGAGCTCACCATCCCTAAAAGACTTTTTACTTTTAGCTACCTCTAAACATACCACATAAGATGTCTTTAAACCAGCAGTGTTTGATGGTTGCTGAAAGATCTTTCTAGTTAGTTCCAGCTTCAAATCATTAAACACACAACTTTTGCCACTTCCCTGGTATTAATCGTATTTTGATTTATGCAAGCTAGTTAGTGTCTACTCACGTTATACTCCTTCGAAATACATAAGACTTGATAACAGATTACACACTGTGGTTTTCCTTTATCTCTATATTCTAAAACAACGATGACAACAATCTCTCGTCGTACTATATCTCTCGAACAACCTCTCTTGTCAAAAACAACCACTTCGAAGAGCCCTGCGCCCCCTTTTATACGAAAAGAAGGGTGAACGATTTTTTTTCAAATGTAAAAGTTAAAATATTTTTCCAGTAAGAAGGGCAAGGGCCAAAAAAATGAATTGGCGGGCCGCGGTTAGATCACACTGGATTAAAATATTTCGTTACAGACCAAAATGAAGTAAATTTATTCAGTAGTTATCTCTCATTGACTGCCCAAATAATCGGCTTAGAAACTTAAACATATAGATTGCGATCAATAGAGCTAAACATGAAGAAAAATGACGAATTTCCAGTGGGACCAATTTTTTACATATTATGCTCTTCAGTATTAAACAAATATTATTTTCACAAGTACGGTATTGTTCTGAATGGCTGGCATACACAAACACGACATGTTTTATTAGTGACATGCTAAAACAGTGCCAATATTGTATTTGCTGTTTCTTTACGCAAATAGGCAAAAATCATCCCTTATATAATCTTTCCGCGTTCATTTTACAAGTAAAGCATTCGTGCTTACACTTCATCGTGATCTGTAACAATAAACAAACTCTCGTAATGCCGAAGTCAGTCACGCGAGAGTAAAGGGTGGAAAAAGCAATTCTCGGGATTAACAGTTCATTCTTTATGCCTTATTTATTATTGCGAAAACGATTGTGCGCTGCATAGCAATGAAGTCCTTTGCGTAAATCTGAAGTATTTGATACACAAAACTTTAAAAAAGTATTTGCACTTAATCTCTAATTATAAATTAACCTAAGTTGGATCAGGCTTATAAGATGACATCAGAAGAACCTTAAATTATAAGTGAGGATAGTTCCTAAGCTTTATATAGGAAGAAAATCGATAACATAATTTTAAATATATACCTTCTATGGAGTGTACAGGCAAATAAATGAACACAACACTAGGAAAATGTATAAGGGACTTCATAAGGAATGAGTTAAATTAGATATCCTTTCGGTTCTACAATTATTTTTTAATGCTTGTTAACCATGGTAAGCATTTATTAACCCTCTAACGGTACAGTGGTTTGAGACGAAATAAAAGGTACGGTCGGACGGATCCGCCAACATGTATTTTTTAAATGAGGTTTCTGGAAGAAATAAGTATACAGTAAACATTTATGTTGCATAATAACATTTAATGATAATATTTTACATGAAATAAAAACCTTTTTGTAGAAAAAAAGACCAACGAATTGCAATTTTGCTAAATAAAGACAATCTCTGTGGCATTTACATAGAATGTTGTATATATTAGATCTAATATGTAATTTAGACTTGTACCTAGTTTTAGAAGTTACTGAACCAAATTTCCTAACACAAAAATGTAAAAAATAACATATAAAACATTTTTAGCCTTCGAAATCGAAATTTATAAAAAATTAAATCTCTAAAAAAAAATTACTAGTGATCAGGAATAACTTTTTCAACAAAGACACTCATATTTACTGCAAACTTATAACTGCAAACGCTCCAACACCTTTTGCAAGACTGGATAGAAGAATTCCATTCCATTTCGATCTCTTGAAATGAAAGGGGAGAGTACGGGAGGTGGCAAACACTTTCCTGGGTTGGATCCGACCGCCCATCGTACCGTTAGAGGGTTAAGTCTGCTATGTATTAACCCAATTGGATTCGCTCACCTCATTGTTACCCTGCAGATAACATTTGTCTACTATTTGTAGCTACATAAATGTCGTTAATCCAATAAAAATGGTATATCCAGTTAGCCTGAACTCTTCTACAACTTGCAACAGGATTTATTTTATAAATTTCGTCCATAAAAGGAATTTATGAGCATTTTAAAACACACTATCTCCGATATTTCCTAGAATATTTTAAATTTTAAAATATTTACATTAAAAAAATGAAAAATGCCTCAAAGTGTAAAATTTCTTTCTCTGTTACGGATTACAATTTTAAAAAAATCATTCAATTCAAGTCGGTAATCCTTGGACAAACTTTCTCCATAGGTTAACATTGAGGCGAGCGAGTCCAATAGAGTTATTTACACAGCTGCTTCAAGGTAGATAAGTTGACTAATTTGAAATTTGTCAATTCTCTAACAAACTTTATTGCTTAGAAATGAGTGTACAGAACTAAGTATAACTTAAACTGATAAATAGGATAAAATTTCAATTGACACAAATATCAAAAAGAATCAATTTAGTTGGATAGGATAAAACAATGATGAAATGCAAACATGAAATAACTTTATTTAAGATGATAAAATGCACTGAAAATTACTAAGTTTGAAATATAAAAGCCAGACGGACTTGAGTACTCCCAATGAAATGGATTAAAATTGGGGAGATGTAGTAAAAATTGTAGACATACAAACGAGTAAAATTTAAATATAATGTTCAAGTATGTTGAAAAGGGGGATTTCGTAATGCCACAAACTGGAAACCCCTTAGATTACGTCTCAAATGCAAATAAATTTGTTAAGGGGACAAGAGACTTTCGACATAGCAAAATTCGACCGAATTCACGAATTTTTTTTTTTTTTGTGTCACCATAAAATCTAGGTGGGTGTAAGCTTTGATGACAAAGTGAAATTTTCTCAATCAAATGATTTTTAAGCGTTTTATTTACATTTATAAAAAGTGGGCGTGGTATTTAAAGGGCATTGTGATGGATTGTTTCGAAATGTTCCATGCGTGTTAAATTTCTTCTGATTTCTTCCAAATTTCCCAGGACAGTCACTTGAAGTGTTTGTCACAAGACATAGCATAATTCTTTGAATCGACGAACATTTGGTAAATTTATAGACCATGAAATTAAGTAAAAGCATGCGAAAACTTAAAAATTAAAAGGCATATTTAATTATTATTTTTTTATGGGTTTTAATTCATACAAATAAATTTCAATGAACAGTTATGTTTATAAATAGATATGGTAAATTCATAAAAAAAATTGAGGTTTTTAAATGACATGGAATGCGGTGGGAGCATTATGAAAAATGTTAGCATAAAGCTAAAAATCTTTCATAAAAAGACATTATTTGGTCCCAAAATACTTATTTAGCAATTCTGATAGTCTTCAATGTAATAAAAAAGAATATTAATTATTCTCATTTGGTATATAGAGTTAAAAATTGAAAATTAAAAATAATGAGGTTGAAAGTCCTTTGTCCCTTTAAACCCAACCCACAGTTTACTACTCGCAGATGAGTTAATACCGCATGTAGCTTTATGCTTTTTTAGTTGGTTTGTCGTGCTAAGTTAATCTTTTGCAAAAGAAGCACTAAGCATGCTATGACCAACAGCGTAAAGCCGATTCCCCTTTGCTTACTTCGGGATTATAGTTTTGAACACTGCTTCTTAAATATCCTAATTCTTAAAAGACTATGGTTTCAAAGAACAGTACACTTTCAATTCAGACTCATCAGCCCATTATGTTTAAAATTAGTTGGTTTTTCATTTATTTTTACCCCACGAGATATAAGAGAACTGTGCGAAGACCTTAATATCAATTTCGAATGTTTACAAGCGTTTGAGTGAGAATATTTCTTAAAATTTCTACGACAACCATGTCAACCTAAGAGCATTGAACCTTCGCACACTGATGTTACTGAAACCTAGTTAGATACGAAATATTTGGAATGCGATTATACATTTAGGAATGGAACATAACAACACATTTCAGCCCATACATGAGGGACAACACATCATTTGTCGTAGTCCCTGTTCAGTACCGTAATTTCGCACGTAAGCGCCGCGGCGCATACGTAAAAAAAAGTTCAAAAATTGTTGGGCGCGGCGCTTACGCCGGTGCGGCCTTTACGCCGATTTCGGATTTTAAAATCTTTTCAGCTTGCACTTTTCTACTAAAATTGAGCCTAACGCATTACTTGAACCGGCGTTTATCACTGCGCATGCGCGAAGTTCTTGATTAATTTTAGAAAAGAATGACGATGATGTCATACACACTTTGGCGACGGCGCACGTGCATTGCTGTCGCTCTCTCTGCGAAAATAGTTTTCCCCCCCGTACTGTGAAACTATTTAACAAAATGGCTCCAAAACGCAGAAACAAAAGCTACTGTGCGAATTTTAAGTTGAATGATATTGCCAAAGCAGAAGAAATCGGAAATAGAGCAGCAGGCAGAGAGTTCAGTGTTGATGAACGTTGTGTTCGGCGATGGCGCTCCGAAAAGAAAGTTTTACTAAAGATGCCGAAAAGTAAGAGAGCATGCAGAAGAGGGAAAGCTGCTTGGCCTCAGCTGGAAACTAGTCTTGAGAAATGGATTTTATCCCAGAGAAGTAAGAGCATTCCAATATCAACAGTAAAGATACGTTTACAAGCCAGAGTTATAGCGGCGAAGATGGAATTAGACGATTTCAAAGCTGGATCCAACTGGTGTTACCGATTCATGAAGCGGAAAAACCTCTCCGTTCGGGCCCGCACAACCGTGGGGCAAAAATTGCCTGTTGATTGGGAGGTAAAGAAATCTTCTTTCCTGAAGTTTATAGGAGACCAATTAAAGGACAACAAGTTTTCCACCGATCAGGTGATCAACATGGACGAGGTACCTTTGATTTTCGACTGTCCTCCAAGCAGAACTGTCAACAAGGCTGGCGAAAGTACAGTGAGTATTGTTACTACCGGTCACGAGAAAACGTCATTTACTTGTGTCTTGTCTTGCACAGCAAGCGGTGAGAAACTGAAACCTCTGTTGATTTTTAAAAGAAAAACTCTCCCCAAAGGAGAATTTCCTAATGACGTTGTGATTCGCGTGAACGAGAAAGGATGGATGAACGAAATAGTAATGCGAGATTGGTTGAACGAAGTCTGGCGGAAAAGGAAAGGGGCTTTTTTCAATCCAAAAGGGTTACTTATAATGGATTCGATGAAAGCCCGCTTGTCAGAGCCTGTTAAAGTTGCAGCGAAGACTGTGTCTGCAAATTTAGCGATAATTCCCGGAGGTTTGACAAAATTAATTCAACCACTTGATTTGGCTATAAACAAAGTATTCAAATGCCGAATGCGAAGTCTCTAGGAATCGTGGATAACTGAAGGTCTACATTCCTACACAAAAAGCGGAACTATGCGAAAGGCAACTTTCGTAGAAGTCGCGAAGTGGGTCTCTGAAGCATGGAAAGGTGTCTCCATTAAGACAATAATTTCCTGTTTTAGAAAGGCGGAAATAATTGTTCCCAATGCCAGCGACGTTGACAGTTCCGACGATAACAGTTCTTCCAACGAGGAAGATCCAGATGATCCAGATACAAAAATTCATCCAGAAATTTTGCCACTTTTCAATTCTGATACGGAAGAAGAGGACTTTGATGGTTTTGATTGATCGATAATTCTTACCCGTATATCTTAGATTTTCATTTTGACGATTTTCTGTATTACCTAATATCTTTATTACTTTTATTCATATTTGTATGCTTTATGTGTTTTGCCCGTTTGATGTTCCATGATTGCGTTTCTTTTTTTCTTTTTTAATAATTTATCATGTGTTACTGTGAAATAAAAATACGTTTGTACAGTTTCAGGTTTTTTTTTTTTTTTTTTTTTTTTTTTTTTTTGTTTTTTTTGTACTACGGTAGACGTGTAGTAGTACGTAACATTTCATTTTAAAATAAGACAGTTTTAAGTAAAGTAAATCTTACGGGTCAAAATGACTACCTACCGCGCTTATAGGAATGGGGTGTGTTAGGCAGAGGTTTTAAAAAAAGAAGTAAATATGGGGTTTGAGAATTCCTATTTTTATTAAAAGTTATCGATACTAGCTTTAGTATACAGCAACGAAACATAATAGAAATAAAATATATGCGAGGGCAGTAACAGAAAATAATATCAACGCATACAAATCGAGCGAGCGAGTGAGAACGAACAACACACCGGCGAGTATTTTTTCCCCCGGCCACGTATTTATCGTGAAAGCCGGACACGGGCGACTCCCCCGTACGGCTACTACGCATGTGCTGCACGCCGTCTCGCGGGCAGAGCGATGAGCCGAGGTTTCACTCGAACACGTAAGTGACAAGATTTGCATATGTGTTTAGGCTAACAGGGTGTCATTCGGCGCTTCTAGTGTTAAAGTGTAATTTAATAAGAGAAATATTCAAAATTAGAATTATATTGAATTTATTACATTAAAATGTATTAGTTTGTTACGGAAATAACCTAAAATTTCTGCTAGTGTCTCAATATTTGGTTGCGGTACGGTAACTAAGAAAAAATTATATGCGGCGTTTACGCCGGAGCGGCGCTTACCCCGATTTCGTTTTTCTAAAAGTAAATTTCAGTCCCTGCGGCGCTTACGGTGGGTGCGGCGCATACGTGCGAGTTTCTTAACCCCAAATCGGTACAGTTGGGATCCGAAACCAAAGGTGTGTCATCCCCCTCCCGTACTCTCCTCTCTCATTGCAAGAATTCGAGTTGACAATTGACTCTATCACCCAGTCTTGCAACAGGTGAGCAGAATTGTATGATGATTGGAGTCCCTTGACCATCAGGTTTAAACTCCAGTACGCAAGATGTAATGTTATCAATGATAATGTGCTCAATAGTTAAAATTTAAAGGCTAGGTACATTAATAAAGAGTGAGATTACTATCAAAGTACAAAATTTAAAGTTTAACACCTTTACAGGTGGTTAGAGGGTTTCCAGTTAAATACTACGAGTAAATACGAGTGTTTTTGTTAAAAAGCGTTATTCATGATCACAAGTCCTTAACATTTTTTTTTAGATTTTTAAATTTTTTATTTCAATTTTGAAGACAAAAATTGTCATATATTATTTTTTACATTTTTGTGCTCGGAAAGTTGGTTTCACTAAATTCTAAAACTAGGCACAAGATTAAATTAAATATTAGACCTAATATATACAACATTCTGTGTAACTGCCAGAGAGATTCTTTGTTTAGCAAAATTACAATTTGTTGGTCATTTTTTTACAAAAAGGTTTTTACTTCATGTAAAATATTAACAATAAATGTTATTATACAACAAAAATGATTATTATATACTTATTTCTACTAAAACTTCATAAAAAAAATAGATCGGGTCTGATCCGACCCGACTGTACCATCTATTTCGTCTCAAACCACTGTATTGTTTGAGGGTTAAAACAATCGTATGTGGGAAAACGCGGTAGAATATATTGTTCCCTAATAATGAATTTACCTATTATCACCAAAGCAAAATGCTGCCTTCAGTCTTATCGTATAAATTGAAGTCGACTTTGAGACTGAAAAGTATAGTAAGCACTAATTCTACATAGTTAGTGAATTTTGAAGTGTTTCTAATCAAGGGGCTTCAAAACTTTTTCTGAACACTATTACTCCCAGATTACCAAATCTATTTTTTATGGCCTCATGTCCATCATTAGAAGCGCACCAGGACCTAATGAATAAGTAATCGTTAAAAATAAATAATCACAAACAGGCAATTTGAAACAAACTATTTTGTTCGATTTTTTATTTATTAATTTATTTTTAGGGGTGGGTGGGTACCGGTATGTTAAGATTTTATATATTAGATATGTATAGGGGAACATAATTTGATGAAACACTTTCAAAACTATTGAAAATCGGACAATATGTACGCATATATATTGGATATAAGACAAAATTGTTTGAAACAAAATTTATATGGTCAGGATTACTTTCTTTCGATAAACCCTTATTATTCACAACAGGAACAAGAAATCCTTTACTAGCACTAAAATTTATGATTTCTATATTATTTCGAAAAATCCAATTTGCAAATTTCTAAAAATATAAAGAATAATATTATATCAGTACTATATAATATTCTCTCCAATGTCAATGTGCAATGAAGTATTTTCCAACATAACGTGTATCTGTCCAATATACCAGGTGATCATAATTAAACTTGGCCTATTAACATCCCTCTGTAGCTGTTTGTAAAAGGCGGATTGAGCTGAAATTTTGCAGATAGACAATTCAAAGTATGCGCTGAAAGATTTTAAAAAAAAGTCCGCTAGGGGGCTGCTCGACAACGGCTGTTGCTACTTCTGAAACGACTTCTTCACTTATAGGCTTTCACCCTCTGCCACGATGAACGCTTAAAAGCCCCCCGTGTTTTCAAATCGAGGTATCATGTCTCTCACACCTTCTGGAGACATTGGACTCCGACGTAATTTATTTTAACGTCGAAATTCGCGAAGAGCTGCAACAGCATTTTCCTGGTTTTGATAAAAAAATTTACGATTATTGCACGTTCTTTTAAATTAATTGCCATCGTAACGGAAAGAATGATACTCCATAGGACCACAGGAAAATGTGATTAACTGTGTTACCTAGGCCATCGCCTTCTAACACAGATATTTCCTGAAATTGACAACTGGAAGCGAAAGTTCCACCAAAATGAGAATAGGACTGTTCGTTTTTTAATATCTTCGGAAGCGTAAATTGCAACACAAAAGTGAAGCAGAGAGTTTTTTGGTCAGAGCTTTGGAGGGTGAAATGAAGAGTTATCAAAGGACATCTCCAGGATCTTCATGATGCTTCTCTGGTGGAGGCGGAGTTAATAGCTGTCTGAAAGCTGGTTTTCAAATGGCAGGTAGAGAGAGGAGGAAGAAAAGTGATTGAATAGACAGATAAGGTTCAGAATCCGCGAGTTCTAAAACTAGGAAATCGAGCAAATCCAAAAGGATTTACTCAGAGACAAATAATAAGTGCTAGAAGGAAGTTTAAGGATTGTAAAATAGATTTTTATTTTATTTTATAAAATTTTTAATTATTTTTTGCCTTGGAAAAGCCAATTTTTGTTTATATATTTTTATATTTTATTTAAATGACGAGGACAAACAAAGAATTTTAAGACGAAAGACTCAGGATGGCACGAGGCATTTTCCTGTTAGTGGGTCTGCGTGATCATAGTCGGCAAGATTAATTAAAAGTTCACTGTCAATTGAGTTGTGAAAGTCAATAGCTTCATTTTTTAGATATTTTTGAATAGTAGGGATTCCTAACTCCCTGTAGATACAAGTATTTCTGAAATACCACTCCGCGTTAACGATTGGTGTTCCTCTAAGCAGAAACAAGTTTTTTAATACGGGAATTCGCACACTATGACCACGCTGGCCTTCCATAAGTTAAGATAGGACGAAGATAGGAGTTGTAAATGAGCATTTTACTGGCTATGCTTAATTTGCTGTTCCGAGAAATTGAAGGGTAAATTAATCATCTGGCTGCTCGGAACTTGTCCCTGACATGGAGGATATGATATTTCCAAGTGACATTTTTGTGAATGATACTCACTCATCCTTCCTTCATCTCTCCTTCTTATACCCAGAATTCACTTTGAATTCTTATGCTTATGCATATCAGATTGCTTTCTTTTCCACTTGCAGTGCCAAATTTATCAACTTTTGTACCGTCATAATGCTTCAAAATGTAAAAATAACAGTTTTAAACATCATAATGCTTGAAATTGTAAAAATAAAAGCTTAAAAATGACTTTTTTACTGTGTACATTTATTTATAGCATGACTTTTCAAGCATTTAGGCTGTAATGCACCCTCTAGAGAACATTTTTTAATCTTTTTTTTTACCCTTTTTTTCCTGAATCTTTTAGAGCATCCTTTTAATAGTCTACCTGAAAAATTTCAGCTCAATCCGCCTTTTGGTTACAGTGGGCTCTGAATAGGCCAAGTTTAATTATGATCATCTTGTATTTTACTCTGGCAGTATTTCAAATGGACTTTATAATGAGACATTTTTGTTTTATATTCTCGCGTTATTTCAGGGGTAAGACAAAAATCACAAGTGAAAACAATAATGCAGATCAATTTAAGGAAAATAAAATTTGACTATATTAATTCTTTATGGAATGTAATTTTAATTTCCTTTTTACTGGGGATTTGAATTCCCATTTCCAATTTTTAGAAAATACATGATGCTAGATAACCCCATATAATAATTTTGTATAATTTAGAATAAATAAATAAAGCATACAAAATATGTAATAAGTATCCTGCAGAATACAAAAATAATTTAACAGTCCAATTTTTATGCATATATGATCACACTTTCAAAGGAGAACTGCAATAGAAAAATTCGGACAGAACTATTTTAAAAGCACAGTTTCTAATCTTCCTTCCTACAATATATAATTAAACCAAATATAATATATGTAATAATTATCATGCAGAATGCTATCATCCTTTAACAATCCAATTTTTATGCATAAATGATCCCAATTTCTAAGGAGAAGTGCAAGAGAAAAATTCGGTCAGAATTATTTTAAAAGCAATATTAACACAGTTTCTAATCTTCCTTCACCCTTTCTTAATTCGAACATAGTTGTAAAATCCATTCTTCTCACGTGTAAGTTAAAACTTGTGCGCCGCGAAAAGGCATATATTTTCTTTTGAAATGTTTTTGACACTTTAATAATGTCTTAGTGACTATGATGTGCACGTTCTTACTTCACGAGAAATGTGAGACATTTAACATTTGAGCCCCGGAAACAAAACGGATGTCAAAATATCTACTTAACATTTCAGTTAAGACAATGAACGATGGATGCATGAATGGCATTTTAAGCAGCCTATCCCCCCCTCCCAGATGAAATTTCTCCACGCCACAAACGTGGGTGTGCATTGAATGATTTTTAAGCATTTTGGATATTTAAAGAGAGGAGGTTCTTTAAGCAGCTCTTATTCAAAACTAAAACTGCAGAATTGTTTTTACTTAATACGTTAGTTTATACGTGCGCCGAATATTATTTAAAACTGTTGATATTGCATTATATATCATATATGTAGTACTCCAGATTATAAAGAGATAATTTTTTATTCATTCATAAGGAATGTATAAGTTTTTCAAATATCTCATCATGTAATTATATTATACATATATGTGGGATGAAAATTATAAAAAAAATTCTGGATAAGACTTTATTGAATATTTAAATCATAGGCGACTTCACTTTTAAAACTAAGCACGTCTTTATCAAATATTGTCGATTGGTCGTCTGAGCTTTCCAGTATTGGTCAATAGGGAGATGGGAGGCACTACACTGGAATTTTGAGGTCTGATGTAAGCGGCAATGCTCCACATAATAGCCTTAAAAAGGATGAATAAATGGGGAGAAAACTCCAACTGCTTCGATTCACAAAACGACTAGTACAAAGGATCATAAAAGGGTAAAACTAAGGTCCAAGACAGCCGAGTACTCTAGAGATGTACCATTCCGTTATGAATTAATTAAAAATAATCTCATGTAACAGTTTATTGATAAAATCTCCAATATTTCTGGAAGAAATTGTTTAGATTCCGAGCATTGTAAATTAAAATATGTCACGTAACTCCATTTAAAAACAACTTGTCTTCGGATAAGGTACCAAAATGTATATTAACAGAATACCTTAGGCTGCAGTGAGAAAGTGTGTGATCTGTAGGGATTCTGATGGTATGAAACTGCATGTGAACAATTCACAATAAACGAGTTTTAAGCATAAAGTTGAACAAATCCTTAAAATATATTGTTTACCTCTAAATATGCAAAAAGTTCTAGAACTATGAGAAAAATACAAGTAGTTCAGTCCTAAGGCTGCTGTTGCAGGCTTTGTGGGCTGTACTGTGAAACGACTAGGCCGCAGAAGCTCGATGGCATATCTCTTCCCCCACTGCATGTTTGGTTTTCAGAACAAAGGAAATACAAAAACGAGTTCATTATCACCACCCCCTTTACAATTTTCACTACCTAAGCTACGTGGGTATTTTTCGGTAGTCTAACGAAAAGATCACTAAGGTTAATGAAGAGTCTAACACTTGAGTGAGAAGTTAACACACATTGAAGAGTCTAACACATCATGGTAATACCGTTACAAATAACAGTACATACAATTCATGAGGGCGAAGAAAATCTTGTTGATTCTAGTGCCTCCTGGCTGGAAGTTTCAAACCAAGTCCGTATAGGCTTTGGGCTGAAGTGTGTGGCTCAGGTTTAAATAGCACCACAATGGATGGAGTCCGTCTTAGGTAGTTGCCACCTCAATTTTGATCGAGCACCACCAGGGGGGAAATCTGGAGGGATCGTACCCTCTCCCCCCCCTCTCAGAGAGATAGAAAAAACTTTTCAGTCTGGAGAAGATCATACTTAATCTTGTTAAAAAAAATCCAATTTCAATCGTCAGAACATTCAAGCTCTATCGCTGTAATTTTCTGCATATTTGAAGTTAATAATTCCACAATTGAAACAATTTAAATTTGACCAAATATTTTTCGCCCAAACACAAACGTTCACAGATTAATAGATGCAAAATTTTACACCCAATCTTTATATTTGTCAGCGTATTTTGATGATAATGTTAATGGAATATCATCTACAAATTAAATTAGAAAAATAAATTAAATGAAATAATTAGGGCTTGCTTATGTATATTGCTTTTTTTATATTTGTTTTGCATATTTAATTCCTTTTCAGAAGTGAATGAAAGCTGCGTGAGAGCAAGATTTCTTTAATACAGAATAGAGTAGATTAGACTTTGATACTCATTCATGTGGACTTAAGAGGTTTACAATTAGCGTGGATATAGCACTTATTTCTCAAACACAGGTTTGCCTTTAAATCACTACACACATTGTTTATTACGACTGTAAACATCGCATGCGAAATGGATTCGAGCAGTATGATTTTTTTGTAGCTTTTTCCATGTGCGTGACTGACTTAGTTATTATAAGCCCTTATTTATTGTATCAGATCACGTTGAAATGTGAATACTTGAATATATTACCTCAAAAAGGAAGTTCCGAAAATTTCTGTAAATGATGCGCATACATGTTTGTGTGGAAACAGAATGTGTAGAGAAAACTGACGTTGTTATTTTATGTAGTAAATGATACACCTTTTTTCCTTATGACATTGGAAAGGTGCTTTCAAATCACGAAACATTCATAGACATATTTGCATTGGCCGTATGGTAATTAAGGGGTTTCAGAGTTTGTTTTACTCTTTGTATGTAATGTTGCCTCTGAAATTTGATTTTTTTTCCATGGATTTGTGATAAAATATTAAAACGCGAGCCAATGTTTTCTCCGCACTAGCAGACTATTCTCTCACCCCTTTTATGTTTTACTAACTTGGAAAGTTTGTCTACTGTTGGCGTTCGTTTTTTTTTCAACTCCCAATATCCATGATTATATATTGGTTCAAGTAAATACACCATCCCTACAAGCTGAGGTATAATAAAAGTATGGCTTAAAAAACTCTGAATATCACTGAACACAGTGAACTAACTGCATATCAATAATTCAATAATATTTTTCTGAAGTTATGGACCAGTTATGATAGGTGTATTATTTAAAACAATTCTATAAATAAAGTGGCTCATTGTGTACCATAAGGCTTTATACTTTTCATTAGACATTTTAGTTACTCGTTTTTAAAGAATGTACAAATTTCAAGGAAATAAAACCATTATTTTTACATTTGTTTACCAATATTTCTAATACTATATAATTACATTAATTTATCTCAAATCTGTAAGTGATCGCTCTCTCCCTGATAGGTACACGAATCTTTAATTTTGGTCATAAGGCTCAAATTATCTGCATATGGCTTTTTCACTTTCTAAAACTGGTATATTTAATGCATAAAAGCAAGTTCTATGATTTTCTTTCTAACCATAGAAAATAAAACTTGAACCTACACTCTCTCTCCAGACAAGTAATTCCTAATCGGTGGTCCGCGGGCCACTGGTAATCTGAGAGAAATTGGTCAGCTGTGTCGGGAGTGATAAAAATAAATTGGTTTCCTCGTTTAAAAAATTAACGAATTTAAATAATTTTTGCAAAACTGGGAACAAAAAAAAATGTAATTCCCAATATTTTGTTCAAATCCTAAAACTTATTGTAATTCTTACTCTCTCTGACGTTTCGAGTACGGAAAAATCCTTGTTGGGCTCAACGATTGCTTATATATTTTCTGCGTGCTCGTGGCTGTTCGCGTCACAGCCATTTCCCAGTATCACAGCAATTTTACAGCTAGTAAAGCAAATGCAAGCTGAAGTACATTTTTTTAAGTTTTCAAACGATTTTATGCTTGATTAGTTAACTGATTAAGTTTTCCTTTACGTTAAATTTATTGCAGTAATTAAGCTTATTGTTAACTTTTTATTAAAAATGTTTATCCAATAGTTTGCTTATTCAGAAAACAAAACCCATATTTGCTTCTAAAAGGACTGTGAGATGGTCCCCGACAATTTCATTTTTATAACATGTAATCCTCAAAGAACAAAAGGATACGAACCACTGCTCTAGACTTATTCTGCTTTTAAAATATGTGTTTACACACAATGAGCTACGGTATCAACGGGTGTCGAACCCTCTTCACTTCTACGGATTCGCTTTTGGTTCGTTTCGTCATTCGACGTTTGCAATGGCACACAAGTAAATTTTCACACAAGTAACGTCTCAGAGTTCAGTACCACACCAGTTAATATTCAAAGTTTTATTTTCTTTGCAAGCACAGACACAACACTAATTTATCTACAAACTTATTTTACAGTATTATATACAAAAATCTAACTAGGTCAATCATCTAGATTCTGACTGCTTTCTAACAAGGCCTAGTGCGTCTTCTGGGTGTCAATACACCCACGCACTTTACTCTGATCTGCCCGACTCTCTCAAGAGCCAACAATCGCAGACTCAAAGCCTCACGCCTTGTCTCGCGTGGGTCACCACAGTATCTGACGACCCTCTGCCTTCTGCAAGGAGCACCGTCAACAATCTCTAATCCCTTATCGAGCCGGGGTCATTGTCCTACCTGCCCCCCTGCCTCCTTGAGAAGAGAGTAGCAGGGACAAGACAAAAAGGGGTGACGCAGCAGTCACGACAACGGGTTTGCCTATTTTTTTTACCTATCTGGTTTTTTCTGTTTGCCACGACTGATGAAATGGTAATATGCGAGAACTGTCATAAACTGAAACATTAGAGGGTTAGGGTCCAAGTTATGCTGTTCTGTCCATCCCTCCTGTGGACGTCTAATGTACCTATGAACGTTCTGGTCAGTGTGGGTGTCACCATTTTTTTCTGTGTTCTGTTGTTCCCTAATCGTTGCAATTTTATATATGCATACACTGTTAGAAATCTCCAAATTTGAGATAGTGCCAAGGCCATTCTTTTTCAGCATTACGTATTGTATAAATCCAATGAACCTTTCAATCAATCGTGGAAGGTCTCATCAAAACTGTGCCCCACATACAAACAGATATATACACAACATGCTTGCACTTATACATACATAAATTAATGCGATGACAAACTATCCTGCCTCAAGTAACACAAAGTAATGGATATAAGGAAAATATTAATAGGTAGAACCAGGATTTTTAAACTCGATGTTTAGAAATTTTTACGAAATATCGTAAACATTATGAGAGATTTCTTTCCCCTGAACAGAGTTAAATTAGTATTTCTAGATTATTTAAGGAAGGCTTAGAATCATATTTAATTTTTTTTTCATTTTTCAAAGGGTATAAATTGTATTATGTATAATTTAGAATCACTGTAGATAAGATGCTTCTACAATAATTGAAATGGCAGATAAAACGTTTTACTCTGTTCTGTCTTAACCTTGCTGTAGAGATACAATTGCAGCCTTGCTTTAGAACTTACCATATGATAACTGGACAGGGTTACTTTGGAGAACATTGTAGAGACAGGCGAGTCACTATAACAAGAAATAACGCCCCCTATCGCAGGGGAAGGGGTACTAGGCAGAACGCTGGGGGTGATTGCAGACTCCAGACGTATCTGAGAAGCTGTGACAGAGAACGACGGAGGTGATTGCAGACTCCGGTCGTGTCTTAAATATATTTATAGAGAGAAAAGTTCGGAGGTGATTGTAGACTCCGAACGTAGCTGGTATTTGCTTTAGAGCGTTGAGGTTACGTTAATAATTTGTTCCTGTAAATATTGTTCTTCTACCTGTTATATATATCGTCTCTTGTACTTGTCCGTGCTGTGCTCCGTCTTGTTATAGACTACATGTTTTTAAAAGAGCTGGTTCTAGTTTAAAAAAAAAGGGACTTTCAACTCGCCATCCGTCACAACACGCTCTCTTACGAGAACCAGAGCTTAATCAGAGTGAACCACAGCAGACCAGAGCAAAGGACTGTTGACAGAGCTAATGACAACGTCATCCAGATGTCATGGAAAACATGTAGGAGCTATTTTGATCTGATTTTACGGGAAGCATAATTTTATCGAAGATATATAAATATATAGAAGAAAGAAAGCAAAAATGTATAAGAATTCGAGAAAAGAAGATTTGATAGAACTTCTTGGTGAAATAGATGATGCACCTACTGTTGGTTTAACAGTGATGCAATTAAAAAATAAAATTGAGGAAAGTCAATCTTTTAAAGATGAACCAGAGTTTATAGCAGATTTACTGATCTCAATAGTTGAGGATAGAAGAAGAAAGGAAAAAAATGAAATTAATGCTAGGAATACGAACTTAGCACTTGAAGCTTACAAAATTGAATTGGAGAAAATTAAATTAGCGCAGCGGGAAAAAGAAATTGAATTGGAAACAATTAGAAGTCAGAACACGAACAAAAATAGATATCCGCCCAAAAACTGTTACGTATATGAAGAAAATACCCACCTTGCCAGATTTTGTTCGCAACTGGGTACACAGGAAAAACACTTCGATCTCTGAAAGAATGAGACAACAGAGAAAAATGGTGGCGACAACATGATAGCGAAGATCGGATTTACACGTTTAGAATCCGATAAAATAAAGCAACCATTGCAAAGTGGCAATATTAGCCTGATTTCTGCTTTTGGAGAAACAATTAAAGCCAGAGTGGCGAGAATTCCAATTTCTCGTAGCAACCCCGAAAAACCATCCGTTTTCAGACCTGCCGAGATTTTCGTAGCAACAGAAGAGCTACATGGCCCCGGGTTGTTGACCCCACAGGCGCACAATTTATTGCTTTTGGGAGAGTCATGCCCCACTGCAGCAGAGCTTGAGCCGGACAGTAGAATCCCCACGAAAGGGTCTGAGGGGAGTGAAATATGTGTAAACCACAGTACTTCTGTAAATTCACGGTCGCGGCGAGAGACGAAAAGGTGTAACCTGATATTAGGTACTGATAAGCGAAACGGAGAAAGTTGTGAATCGTTAAAAGTGGTTCTTGATCATGTTAAACGGAAAATGGAGAAAAATAAGATTGTGGAAAAAGAACTGCCTATTTCTAATTTAAAGTCGGGTGTGAAACCTGAAATGCGGAATAATTCGTACGAATATTCCGAGCAGCAAAACCATGAACAAATAAGTAATTCGCACGACTTCCATACATTTGAAAATAAGAAAGATGTGCATGAACTAGGAAGTGAAAGTGGTGTTTCGAAAAGTCATGTTATCGAAGTAGAGAAATCGAAAAGTGATTCGCGCTTTTTCATGGGTGGTAAAATTAGGAGTGATATGCATGATGTGGAAAACGTAATGGGTGCTTCAGAACTGCATGTTTGTGAGACGGAGAAGTCAAAACCGTCAAAGGCCAACTCATCTGCTTTTAGCAAAGTGCTAGATAAGTCCAATGTTCCCAACGTTACGTACAATAAATGTGCGACTTCACTCCGTGAGTATGTGAAAACCGCTGCGGAAACCGGTGACGAATCACAAAATTTAAAGACTCTGTGCGGTGGATTACATGCTAAAGTAGAGGAGAAAAATGCTACGATTTTGTTGCTGAAGGAAGAAGTGGCAAAATCAAATGCCGTTGTGAATTATGTGTCTAAGGAAAGTGATGCGGTCCTACAGAATGGGTCACGAGAGCAAAATGACCGCAATGAATGCGTAGTGTTTGAGAGGAACTACAATAAAAGAAAAAAAACTGTCTAAAATATTGCACCAGAGACTGTTCCTGATTATAAACTGTGCCATTATAAACTGTTCCTGAACACTGACTTTTCATTGAACATTTTTTTAATTAATTGTTTTATTTTCTTGCTAAGCATTTTAGGTATGAAAGTCACTATTTTGGTATACGAAGTTAATTCTTTTAACTTATTTATCTAGCTATAATTATTTCTTTTGTATATGTTTTGAGTTTTTTTTTCTGCATGAAGTAAGATTAGATGAATATCTAGCTAAGTATATGTTTTTTATCAACATTATATAATCGAGCAGGTAAAAATGATTTGTTGTATTAGGTATGTTACCTGATAATGGTACTTGAGATGGGGTTCACCTGTCACTTAAATTTCAGATTAAGATTATTTGAGGTATAATCCCAATCTTGAGGGGAGGGTGTAGAGACAGGCGAGTCACTATAACAAGAAATAACGCCCCCTACCGTAGGGGAAGGGGTACTAGGCAGAACGCTGGGGGTGATTGCAGACTCCAGACGTATCTGAGAAGCTGTGACAGAGAACGACGGAGGTGATTGCAGACTCCGGTCGTGTCTTAAATATATTTTTAGAGAGAAAAGTTCGGAGGTGATTGTAGACTCCGAACGTAGCTGGTATTTGCTTTAGAGCGTTGAGGTTACGTTAATAATTTGTTCCTGTAAATATTGTTCTTCTACCTGTTATATATATCGTCTCTTGTACTTGTCCGTGCTGTGCTCCGTCTTGTAATAAACTACATGTTTTTAAAAGAGCTGGTTCTAGTTTGAAAAAATAAAGGACTTTCAACTCGCCATCCGTCACAAACATCAACGTAGATTTCACGGTAAGGATAATCGTTGCATGTATGGAGGCATTCAAACTGTGGAACATTGTTTATTCAATTGCAGTAACTTTAATAATCTTCGTATTTATTTTCTTCATGATATCGCTATTTGGGAGAAGAGAAAAATTTTACAATGATTGTTTATTGTAAAAAGTTTGATGTATATGGTTATAGAGCTGTTGAATCACCATTTTCCTTTAGGTGGTTAAAGTTTTTGCTGTCCTCTTTTTGTGCTTCATAACATATAAGTTATATGTTATTTCCTTTCTACAAATGTGAACTTGTGATTATGTTGTATTTTTTTTAAATTATTTATTTGTATTATTGTTGGCTGTATTATATTTTAAATTGTGAGGTACAATGTTATTGCATTGAGTTGTAGTTCAAGTCGTGTTGTAACTGAGAATTCGAGGATCTTGTGATGTATGGATGTAGTGTATATATCGCACTCTAATTGTAAAAAGGTTTTGCCATGTGGGTCACTTTTTTTGAGGAAGTCGTATGTTTTCTATGGGTTTATTGTTAGTTTTACGCCGCCCGGTGGAGTGCAGTTTTTGTGGACTCGACTTTAACTTATCGTCGATTTTCGGGTCACTCACAAGACGTTTGCTTTCGCCTCATATGTAACGCGGTTATTTATCTTTTGTTGTTTACTAATTTTGTTGATTTTATTTGTTAGGTTATATTGTAATGAATGTCATTAGATTCTCGTTCTTGATGTATTGTGGTAAAAGCTGGTTGTATATGTTATGGCACATTTTTTTGTATAATTGTAAGTTAGGTATCCCGTCTCACAATTAAGTTGGTAAGAAAAGAACATGGGAAAGAATGAGAAATTGTTTACTTGCTGACCGGTTGGATCAATGGTTGGTGCCTGCCTTTGGGGACGTGAATTGTTTTTCGGGGTGGTACGAAATTATGTCGTCTGATACAGTGCTCCACACTGTATCGTTAATGTTCCTCGATATGTGCTAGACTTGGTGGATGGTAGTCGGCAAGGAGACACTGTTGAGCGGTTGGTCATCTACTTTACGTATGCTATCGGGCCAGATGGTAATTGTGTTGCTGAAACCTTTCTGTAATTTCGTATTACATTTAAGGTATGTGCCCCAATGAAATTTTCCCCCCGAGTTGCCATCTGTAAAAGGACATCTATAAAATAATTCTATAAAATTTTGTGCAGTGATCTGTTTTCGGAATATTTTATTTAGTGTAACAAATGGGAAACTGGGAAACATAATAAAACCAACTATCAAGTGTTACATATTAGTAAAGTTAAGAAAATATAAATTTTGTTATATTTTAGGCATACAGTAATTAGCGTGTAGATTAAGGGAAAATTAATTCCTATCAGTGGGGCAACTCGGTTGTAAGTATGAGCCGAAATATATAAATAAATTATAGGACAAATTTTATTTTATCTTTCTTTTTCTTTAAACTTTTAGCATCTTTTGGGAATTTTCTTTACACTTTTATTTTTCTTTACAAAAAAATATAGAAGATATTACGTAAACTTCATTTTTACTTGCACGCATATCCTTTTTGAAATTAATTGTAAGCCATTTGTGAAATATACATAATTTTCTTTATATTATATATATATATATATATATATATATATATATATATATATATATATATATAATGTCCCGGCCCTTCGCCGCGAACCCTTTAAAACAAACTAATTATTCTAAATGCAGTCATAAAACAATAGGTCAGTGGAAGAACTAATACTTAAATAACACTTAAAGATTTCTTTATTAATTAACATTACTTAGTTACCCAATTAACCCAGCTAAATCGCCATTTTAAAGCCTCTCTCAGCTTTCGACAGACGCACGTCCAGACTCTATCAAAGATTTCCCTAAAACTGCGTATTTTTATTTCTTCACGTTATACAACAGCATGGGCCATCATCCCGAGCCCCTTCTACTCGAACATTCGATGAATTGCGTCAGACAGCGCGCGCGAGCAATTCGGGGACCTTGAACTCTCCGCGAAAACAACAATTTACATCCTGAATTGGAAAACACTAGGACTTGAATAGAAAATTACCGTTTAACGCTTATTACTATAATTAAATATAGTTTATGCTTCTAGCATCATATATATATATATATATATATATATATATATATATATAAATAATGATAACAATATGTGTAAGCTCGGGGTGTAGTCGTAAATAGGCAAATAACTTGGCTGTTGAAATCATCAGTTTTGTAGTCGTAGCTAAGGCAAATGGAAACTGTGGCGGGGCGAAGGAATGGCCGGGATTTTCAAACATTTTGTATCCATAACGTGCAATCGAAGTAACTAGTGGCGAGGTAGATGGAGAGGCAATAAAACACCTCAGAACACATCAGGAAAAAGGGCAGCTTGTTCATACAAAGTCTTTATTTCCGACACTGTCTCGTAGAACATCAATTAGATTTACTCGAACACCTTCCGCGACGCTGGCCGTGACGGGGACGCGGCCCCGCCCGTACAAATTTGACAGGAACTAAAACTCACATCTTTTCTGGCCGTGAGCAAAACACAAAGAACACAATCGCGCAATTTCTCTCCCGAGTACGGGTCTATGAAACTTCTAATTTGTCAGAAACGAACACGTGATTAAGCCGCGTCATATGGGGTGATGGTTTTCGAATGTTCGACCCGGTTCGATCTTATACAACTGTTATGTAATGCTCCGCGCGTGGCTTTAGGGGAAAAACTAATAGATTGATATTGGTTGAATATAGGTCGCTATCCAAGGTTAAGGAGCCGTATTCTGTTGCGTTAGGATGAATAATTTGGAAGGGTGTGTTAAATAGTAAAAAGGGGTTTGAAATTTATTTCATATATATATATATATATATATATATATATATACACTCAGGGTGTCTGAAAAACCCTTGACACATTTTAAAACCTTATACAAATGAAGTATACAGGGTAAGAACTGGAAATTCACAGATGTGTTACCGTATATACTACAGTTTTATCCTGTGTTTAAAAAAATTGAACAGGTGGCTCTGGTTGTTCCGTGAAAGCAGATGTAGTAAAATGTCTGTTCCATCAGAGAAAGCAATATGTGTTAGCTAGTATTGCAAAACGGAATCTGTTACGCAAGTGCAACGAAGATTGGAAAGATCCTCCAAGTCGTAAGAACATCTTAGCTCATTATAAATAGTTTCTGGAAGCGGGAAGTGTCCTTCATAATCGTTTGTAGTGTTGAAGAACTCAAGAGACGTATAATTGCTGCAATTTAATGTGTTACGGAATTCTGTTTGGAACGCACATAAGCTGAGATTAATTACCAATTAGATGTTCTCCGTGCCACAACAGTTGCACTTATTGAAATTCATTGAGTATACTAAAATGAACTGTAATATGTAAGGTAACACATGTGTGAATTTCTTGTTCCTACCTTATGTACTTTATTAGTATGATTTTTTTTAATGTGCCGAAATTTTTTGTAACACCCTGTGTATATATATACATTGCATAACAACTATTTATAGGTTTGATTTGGTATGGTTTAATTTCTAAAGCACAAAACCTATCAGAATATGATCTGCCAATCTAATAAAGTCAAGAAACGACATAAAAATGAAAAATTATAAAAACATGTTTTCATGTAGATGGCCCTGTAAGAAATTTCAAAAAATGAACCCTGAAATATATTGCAAAATTCAAGGATATATCTAAAAAGCTAGTCTGTTTGGAATGTCTGTATGAGATAGAAGTTTCCGTGATTAAATAACAGGGGAAAGTAACATCCACAAGTGAAAAACTTGCTAGATTTCTGAAAAATAAAGAAAGTCTAGCAACGCGAAAGAAACGGAAGGAGAAAGCTGGCAATTCTTTCATGACAAATCATCAATATTAGGATTACAACCATTCAAATACTGAAGACACATATGCTTGAAAAAGGAGAATGTAAATATATATCGACTTTAGTGAATACTATATTGAAGGAAGACCATGGACTGATTTAATTTAATACAGTTTAGACAGAGAGTTATGACAGCTTTGAACTGTACAACATATGGAAAATATTGATTTTAAAGTATCACATTCTAGACGCATACCTAGCAGCTATATTTTAGTTTTTCGAGCTGCATCATTAAACATCTTGTTAACCATAATTCAATGTCCCCTCTGATAATCCAGGTGGAATGTCTACTGAAAAGTTTTTGGTATAAAATAACATACGCTTTTAAATTATTAATACTAGCTAATTTATATTGAAATATATTTTCCAGTTTCGCATTATGTCAGAATCAGTGTATTAATTTTTTTAAACCGACTAATTTATTTTACGGAACCTCAAAATTTACAATGAACATTACAACCGTCAAATCTTCAATTACAGCTAAAATATGTCTAATAGAATAAGCCTAATACAAATTTTACTTGATATAAATTTGTTTTCTGGTTTTCTTAAAAAAAAAAAATTAAGAACTGCTCTTGAGGAAAATATTGTATCAATGATACTTTTATCAGAAACAAAAAAAAATCCCCGCAGAACAAGGCTTTTAAGCATAATGCTTAATGCGCCGAAAATGCTGATTTAGAAAATTTTCCGTTAGTGGGAATATTGATTTAATTAGCAACTTATTTATGATCTGTTTTTCTTTAACTTTCAAAAGTTAATTTCGTTAGAAAAACATTCTGGTAGTGTGAAGAGTAACAATTATATTTATGGAGTGCAGCGAGTTCAAGAATTTAAATCATGTTTCAGAATTCTAAGTCATAATAATCTGAAATTACCGCATTTAGAAAACTGTCATGGTAAAAATATTTTCAGTGTTAATTTTTTTTTAAAAAGGAAGGAAATATTATGCGTGTGAATGTTTAATTTGCTCTTCAACGCTTTAATTTACAAGCTCAGGACAAAATGTATGCACGTTTTAAAATTGTTGTGATTAATATCAGATGTGCCATGATGATATGATTAAGCTAATTTTCAAATTCTAAAGCATTATCGGTGATATTTCTTTAAAATTCGGATTCTATTAGAAAATATGTAATAAAGGTGTGACCGTACTATCGCAATGTGTCGTTTAAACTATTCTATGTTATATTTATTAAGTATCGACAATCTATTTTAAATCCTTAATCCAAATGTCTAAAGTTAATAACAGTAAAAATAATAAACTTCATTTACCCTAATTTCATCGCCTTATTGTCTTTCAAATTTTTGTTAACCTTATATTATAAATTACGCGTATTATAACATTAGTCAAACTGCCATCTATAAATAATGATGGAAAAAAAATCTTTCCACTTTGTAATTAAGGAGAGTAGATGATGAATCACGATGATCAGTGATTGTTTCTTTTCGAAAGATTGGGCCGTGGCAGTGCAATAACATTTATACTTAACAATAAATTTAATAATTTTGGCGGAATGCTGCCATCGATGTGGCAGTAGTTCTGGAAATACACTTCTGCTCTCTTGCAAGACCAGATTTCAATCTACTCTCTGATGTCTGCTTACGGCATAAACGTTTTTGTCCACTTTTCATGTCACGGGTAAAGCTTTTCCTATTCTCTAAGACGTTCATTTAAGGCTGCTATGTACGAAGAAAAAAATTGTATTTCCCTTTTCCTCTTCTTGCAGACTCTTGTGGTGTGAGGAGTCCAGTTGACAGTTTGAGAATTCCACGCCCCTTAGGATTGACATTTTGAGGGATTGCAATGGCTCTGTCTCTATAGAGGGGTTAAGCGCTGCCCCCACATTTTTTATTTAAAATATATTTTTGTCAACTATTTATAGGTACATAAATGCTGATAATCAAATAAAATTGGTATTGTCAGATAGCCTGAACTTTTCTGCAAAGCGCTACAGGATTCATTTTATAAATTCCGTCCACCGAAGGAATTTATGAGCATTTAAAACACACTATACCAGTTTTTTCCCCGATTAATTTAAATTTTAAAATATTAATTGCATTTAAAAAAAAAGGAAAAATGTATACAACAAATGTAAAATTTCTTTCTTTACGTAGTACAAATTTGTAAAAAATCTTTAAATCCAAGTCGGCAACCCGTGGACAAATTTTCTCCATAGGTTAAAACTGAGGTGAGGAAATCCAATGGGTTTAGTACATAGCAGCCTTAAGGCTGCTATGTATTAGCCCTATTAGATTCGCTCATCTCAACAATTACCTATGTAGAACATTTGGCCAAAAATTTCAGACTTGGATTTAAAGATTTTTTTTTTTTTTGTAAATTGTACTCCGTAATATAAAATAAAATTTTGCACATTAAGGGAATTTTTCTTTAAAAAAATTAAAATAATAGTTTAAAATTATAAACATTTTGGGGAATATTTGGTATAGTGTTTTAAACGCTCATAAATTTCATTTGGTTGACGAAATTTGTGAAATGAATCCTGTTACGAAGCGCAGAACAGTTCAGGCTATCTAAAAGTACCATTTTAAGTTGGACTACCATTATTTATGTAGCTGCAAATAGAAAACTTTTCTTCATAGGTTAACACTGAGGTAAGCAAATCCACTAGGGTTAGTACACAGCAACCTTAAACCTTCAAATAAAAATGTATTTCTGTTTGACCCGCATATCTTGTTACAGACGACATAATAGTGATGCCTACTTAAAATTCACCCAGCATGTGTTTTCATTACGTTTCAACACGTAGTAGATATTGCTTGGTCTAATGCCTTTTGATATATCTTAGCCAGTAAAGAAGGAAGTAAACTTGTGAACACGTTTGCGTATTTTTGATTGATGCATTGTAGAAGCTCTGTTGCTAATACCGGCAACGTGACCCAATAGTTCGGTGTTTTAATCTTTAATTTTTCAATTAAATGGATTCAATGGACATCACGCTTTCAATCCATGCTTATAAACATGAAATTTATAACTTAGTATTAAGCGTATGATTTACTTATAGTATGATTTATTTTATAGTATGGTTTGCTGATTGAAACCTATCCATATTTACAATAAACATTTTAGGCTCGTATAAAATTAAGTAATTGTATATTCTTAGTCAAACACAACTATCTCTTATATAACCTAAAAAAATGCTGCTTCACAAAGACTTTTATACAGGGTCCCCCCTATATCCGTTACACCCCTCGTAACTTCTAAACGGTGACAGCTTAGGCCTTAAAGTTGGTGTCTAGGTATACTAAAAAGACTGTGCGCTGCTTTAGGAGACAACGCCATCTATTAGGACATTTTGGAATTAGCGTTTTTATCTCAAAAAGGTACGAGATACAGAAAAAAAGTCAATTACAAAGTTGTTTAGCATCATCGAACTAGTACGAAAAGACACCTTGTGCTGATTAATACTCAAAACAGAATGTAAAAAATGAACATTTGTTTGGTCGTGACTTTCAAAGCTATGGCGTTGTTTCACCAATGTGCAGCGAGAAATCCAGTCCAGAGGGAAATTGTGTATAGTGGATAATGGAGAGCATTTTCAGCAAACATAAATAATCCCGGAGATAAGAAATTGTCTCAGTTTCTTTCTTCCACTGTTTATGCCATGACAATTTTCGAAATCGTGACCAAACAAATGTTCATTTTCTACATTCTGCTTTAAGTATTAATGTGCGCAAGGTACAAGGTAACAAAGTTGTTCAACAATCGATGATGTTGCACAACTTTATAATTGACTTTTTTCCCGTATGACGTACCGTTTTTGAGATAAAAACGTTAATTCCAAAAATTGCCGATAGATGGCGTAGTAAGGTGTCTCATCGTTTAGCGCATAGCCCTTTTTACTATACCTAGACACAAACTTTATGGTCTAAGCTGTCACCGTTTAGAAGTTAAGGGGGGTGTAAGGGATATAGGTGTGAACCATTTATTAACAATTACACAGCCGTAGCTCAAAATTTGTCAGCGTGGAGTTTTATTTGAGGCCTATGTGAAACGTGTGTAAACTTAAACTAACACTTTAGCTGTTTGCATTTTCATTTTCTATTTGTTATTTAATTTTTGAACTGCAATTTTTGTAACAATTCTGTATATGTATCTATTTTTTTAATATAATCTATAGACTTTTGGCCATTTACTGAAATCTGGCGTCGATACTTCTAAAAGGTATGCATATTTGCAATCGGACTTTCATTTTAAGTTGGGGGTTTCTTTTGCAAAGATATATATCTCTAGCCTGCCCACTGGGCACGAGCCTTGGTTCCGCTCTGATTGTTTCGGCTTCATAACAAAATAACAGAGAGGCGCGGTGGCCAATCACTAGGCATCAGGCCAGTGATCTGAACTTCCGTGATGCTCGGCGCTGCAAATCCATTGCCGTGTTCACTAATGGTGGCCGAGGTATATAAAATAGGGCGGGGCTGCAATGTCCTCCAAGTTCTCAAATTTGCCTCTGGAGGTGCAGGGTCAAGTGTTCCGGTCTCGTCACTTGACTCTGTTCAAAATTACGGGACCGGTCATTTAGCCAATTCGGACTCCGACCCTTGTGGTGCTAATTCAAAACAGGAGCCGCCCCTTTTAGCCCAATAGCCTATTAGGACCTGGTGAATGGAGCCTCCAACCAGGGGGCATTAGCAAGAACAACAACAAAATAACAGACAAGAACATCGAAGGGAAAATAATTCCTAAAGGGAAATTATTCTATATTGTTACTTATGATTAACAGTGTACAATTTTTCTATATCACAAAGTATAGAACTGAGCACGACCTATGTGAGGCTGCCTATGTGAGGCAAAACATAGGCAGCCTGGAGTTAAAAAAATGCATAGAATACGCCCTGAAAAGATAGAATTTTTTTAAAGGGTAAAATATAGTTTTTTTTTTCCATCAGCGTCAGTATCCATCCAATTTCAGTAGATCACCAAAACTTCCTCTTCCTACTTCACTTTCCTTCCGTGTTTCAATACTGTGTACAGAAGTATCATTTTTCTTCTGGGCTAAAGTTTAACGTTTTACCCTACAGATGGATCAAAATCACTTTCTGAATTCTTAATAAATTGCACTACCAGTGTAACTGATATTTATTTCTTTCCCCAAATTTCCATTATTCAGTTCTGGGGGAGTAAAACATCATACAATAAAAATTTGAGGTTAACTGAAGAATTTTCATGATATATTTTCTCCTAGTTTTATTCTCCTGAACAGTACACTGAAGATTTTTAATGCCCGTTTTCCTGATAGCTTAATTTAAACTGCTTATAAATTCACCCATTCATAAAGAATTAAGCAAATTTTAATAAAACGCTTTTTAAAATTCCTATCACGTTCTTAAAAAAATAAATACATGTGATCTTTATTCTTTTAACAGTACTTCAAGTATGAGAAAAAAAACCTCGCACAACATGATTATTTATTTAACTCTTGCAGAAAATCAACAACCCTGAACCTACTTTTTTTTGTTCCCTCTCCGTGGTGGTAATGAAACATACATTTTCTTTTCTTGGAACCATAATATACATTATTCAAACTTGCCTTTCTCAATTTACGTTATACCCATTCAAAAGAGAGAGAACTGCTTTGGCCTAACGCCAAATAAAGTGGTAAGTGAAGCCCCTCCCCCCGGCCCCTGCATGAGGTCATTTCTGAAAATAAAAATATTCATCCATTTAATGTGCATTTCGTTTCCCTATTTATCAAGGCGATAAATGGAACAGTGAGCTCCTTTTTTGCTGATGGTCGTTTACCATGCGATGAAAATGCGTTTTCAAGTCTATGATCAATACAATTTGTATTAATCTTTAAAAAGTAACAAGGGGCGTTAGAGGTGGTTAGTTTAAAAATCGAGATTCGAATGGTTATCGCCGCAAATAAGTTTTATTTGTCATGCACTTACGAACACGAGAAAAAGGAAGTAATATTTTTCAACGCCCTCATATGGTTTGGGAGACTTGTTTATTACAGACGACGAAACAGGCGTTCCTGTGCGTGTATACATACGTTAGAATAGTAATTTCGTAACACGGATTCCATTCATTCTTATAGTTCAATCGTTCTATTCCATAACAACACATGGATAAAATCCGATTGTAATTATGCTCCGATTCAGGTAGTTGTACAAGACTTAATCGAGCGTGAGAACCCTACAAATAAAGGAACTTTCTAAATATCGCCGGCCATACATAGGCTATCGATATAATGATTACTCATGTTTGAATATCCAGATGTATAACATGACATCAGAAACTTTAAGAATGGGCTTGAGATAGCCTAATGGTAGCGCGTCGGATTTCGGTGCTGAGAATGCTCGTATCGAATTTCGGACATCACCATTAAATACCTCCGTGTTTAAGCCGGATATTGACGGCCGGGTCGGACGAGAAGGGTGGATTGTCTGACCCCACGGTATCCAAACCTTACCCCTATGGATTTCTATTTTGGGGGTAATGTAAAAACACAAGTGTTTTTCTTTTAAATGTGCCAGCCAAAATCTGGACCATTTAAAAGAAAGGATCACTGAAGCTGTTTCGTCTATCAGGCCGGATGTTCTTTGCAGTGTATGAGAAGAGACTGAAAATCGTCTTGACGTGTGCAGGACAACTAAGGGAGCACGCACTGAAGTCTGCTGAACATATAAGAAACTTGGAGATTTTTCTTCAATTTGACGTATATTTCATCTCTCTACAGTGCTTTGTACTGAAGCTATAATCATTTAAAACCCCACCCTTATTTTGGGGACACACTGTACCTCTGGACTTTATTCGATAATAGTCCTTTTATTCGATTTTCATACACACACTCATAATATACATATCATACACTGAGAAGAATGATATCACGAGCCTAGAAAAAAATAGAGCAGAGTTCTTACATCACTTTCATTCAGCCTACTTAGTCATTCAAATAATAAGCGAAGCTCTAGCAGTGCGGTTTCACGGGGCAACAGCTCAGTTAGCAGATATTTTTTTTTCTTTAATCCTACCTCAAGGAAAGTCTATAGCGACCATTATTTACTTCTGGTATCCCAATAGAGCTCAGCTTGTTGAAAAAAATCAGCTAGTGAAAGTACTTGTCAGATAAAATAGGACATGTTAAAAAGTGATTAAAATTCATAAAATGTTCTTCAGAGCACAGAAGATAGTCTGGCGATGAAGCTATACGCCAATACGGTGTAGGTGTTCTCTTATGTAGCTATAGGATCTTAAAAATTTTAAAATTTACTGTAAAAACACGTCTCTGAAGTCTCTGGGTGGGTTCAAAGATCACTCCATGATTTTACCCTTCTGTATGTAGCTTGATTGTAGTATTCTGTATGTAGTTATTTCTAATTGACTCGACAATCCTCCTTGTGGTCTTGCAACAAGTCCGGAGCTATTGAAAAGAATAAGAGGGTTGCAATAGCGTGCAACCCGATTTGACAAATTTATCAACGCATTCGTTATCAGGGATTCCGAAAAAGAGAGCGAAGACACAGAGATAACAGAATTTCTGCTTTCACGTGTATATGTATAATGGAAATATCTTAAAAAATACTAAGGGTATATTAATTTTAATTTTTTAGACTTTATCATAGCAAGTGTCTACTGGCATTTCATTGGATTAGGGATGTGGGGTAAGAGTAACGTCATATTATACCCACATGACTGTATAATAAATATCAGTTTAATAGAAACAAGGATATATAACATGAGAGGTTTTCATGTCCATATATGAGAGTTTTGATTTATGAACAGTGATTACGGGGTTGTGGAATATCCAGTGCCGGGGCACAATGTCAGTACGTGACTAGAGGGCCAATGTAATTTCTAAATTAAGTTTTTCTTACGTGCAATAATTATAACAGGCTGCTCTTTGGTTAAAATGTGAATTTTGAAATTTACATTCCGTAAAATTTCGGAGTATACTTTTTTTCGCACACACGCATATCTATATATATAAAACAGTTCCGTAACTGACTGACTGCCAGACAAAGCATAGACCAAGCCGCTAGACATAAAGGGCTGGAATTTTGCATGACGCTTCTGCTTATAGTGCAGGGGTGCACTAAGAAATATTTTAAAAAATTCTTAGATTTTTTAAATTGAATTTTTAAGCTGTTTTTGTAACATTCTTTTAAGTTTGCATTCAAAATAATAATCTGAGAATTATAAAATTTATATCGCGAGAGATCATAAAGCTTCCTTTATAATGTAATTTTTTTTCGAATCTTTAACTCCATTTTCTGATTTTTGGTGAATTTTTAAAGATTAGTTTTTCGAATTTAATTTATTAAATGCTCATCGTGTGGCTTCTTTTTTTTTAGATAATATAATTTTACGTCCCGTGCAAAAAACAAAATAAATTGACAAAAAATTTTTAAATACTGTAAAGGATAAAATTTAACCACTAGACTAATTGAGATGGAAGATGTTTTAAGAATTTGATTCAAATTAGTAAGTTTTATGGATATTAAACATGGAAATTACTTGCATGCATTGACCGTTGTATTTAATTTGAATGTACTCCGTAGCGAAGCACGGGTATTTAACTAGTATACACATATGTAATGGAATTTCACTGGTCAATACTTTGGACAATATACAGTATCAGAAGAAACATGCATTTACGGCTTTAGGTAGCATCTTAGGATAAAAGTTTGTAGTTGAGCTTGAGTGGCATCAACTCCAAACAAATTACCCGATTGAGGGGAATAGTGAGTTTATTACTTATGCACATTATGTTTATTTACTTCTTTTTCAATTTATTCGAAATATAAAAGATTTGAAACTATTTACATATTTGCAAAGAGTAGAGAGAATGGATAATGCCGTCCTATTCTAATCATATACAATCATAGCCAGTCATGCCCGTAGTTCGAAACTCACACCAGCGCACAAAGAAAGATTCGTTTAGTTTGTCCTCGTGATCAAAAGTGGTGCAATATATACCCCGGGACAACTAGGTGCCAATGAACGCAAACATGATTTATTATGTAAAGGGAAAGGCATTATTAAAATTAAAGAATCAAGGGAATAGAATTGATAACTGGTGTGGCATTATTGTTATAGGATGAATAATATTGGTGAGACGTTTTAGATATATATCAATTCAATTATTTTTGGTAGTTCTTATTCTAAAAGACTTTTTTCGATATATCGACAACTTGACTATATGTCATGAATGGCTTTTTGTCATCGACCACTGTTTTTAAAGATCAAGCCGGATACTTTAAGTGAACAGTAACAGGGTTCATTAATATTTATAAACCATGGTAAATTAAAAACATTGTAGCTTGTTCGAACAAACTTTCCGGTGAAAAATTATCCTTAAATTAGGGACTCACGGGAGAGCTATTCTTAACGCTTAAAAAAATTAGTACGTCTAGAACAAATTACATTTAACTGACCCAATATATTTGTGTTAGAAATAATCAAGTTTTATATGTGTTTCATATTGAATAAAGTACTAGCTCTATACATCGTGCAGGAAGTCACTAGTCAAGCGAATATGAAATAATTTTAATAAAAACTTTTTTTTAAACCAAAATTCTAATCTTTCTTTTCACATAATCTGTTGTTTCAAGGGTGTAGATTGGATTGGTTGCAGCTTTTTTTGGTGCCAGATCTAGTATGGATTGACGGCGCTGGAACAACTGCCATGCAGTAAAGTGATTACTGACAGTTGCCAAAAAGATGAAAAACAAGATATGGTCATACGTAAATGAATGTCATTATGGAAAAGTGATGTTTGTAATATTTTATTTTCACCATGCTTCAAAATCTTATATGAATTCAAACATATAGCACCCATACGGTATCAGACTTCTGAATTTATTTATTTATTTATTTATATATATATATATATATATATATATATATATATATATATATATATATATATATATATATATATATATATATATATATATATATATATATATATATATATATATATATATATATATATATATATATATATATATATAGAGAGAGAGAGAGAGAGAGAGAGAGAGAGAGAGAAATATTTAAAATTAAGATGACTAAAAGGGCAGATGTGACCATTTAATACTCCTATAAAATGGAATACCAATGGGTGGTGGATGCTCATCTGCTTTAGCAGATATATACCTTCACTTTTATGAAAGAGGAGTAAAAATTCTAAATGAACTTATGTTTTTCCGATATGTAGATGATATACTCATATGTTTTAATGAAAACTTAAATGCAATAGATATTAATTTTTACCCTAAAAATCTTAAACTAGTGGAGACTGATAAAGATAAATATGGAAATTTGGTATTTTTAGACTTGAGTTTAAATATTAATCAAAATCTAATATCATACAGTCTATATGATGAACGCGACTTTTACAACTTTAAAACTGTTAGGATTATGAACTGGAATAATGCTCTACATTTAAATATTAAACGCAATATAGTTACTAACCAGTTAATACGTTGTCAACGTTTACATTCAAACAAAAAAACTATGGACGTCTGTATAATTAAATTCTTAAATATAGCTATTGACCAGGGTTTTCCTGTCAATTTCCTCGTATCTAATCTAACCCAGTTTTTTAATTTAGACAATAAAGATTGTATGAATCGTTTTAAAATAAGTTGGCAACACTAAAAATTTCCCTAATACGGCGATATTTATCCCTACTATGTCTATAAAAGTGAGTGTGCATGAGTTTCGTGTCTCATTGCTTGGTGGGAGCTAAGCATTTTGTATCTTTATGTGTATAGTGTATATGTTAGTGAGTAATTATTTAGTTAATTAGTATTATTCTATTTCTGTATCTTAGTATTAAGATTTTTTTCATTTTTTTCATTCCATTCATCTTGTAATTATGTTTTAGTTGACTATATTAGTAAAAAAAATCTGGTTTAACTTATCTATTTCACCTAAAATATTTTTCCTCTTCATAATTGTTTATTACTGTCTTGGTGTTATAGCCGACCTCCGGGAGTGTTGCCTGGCTTAAAACATGTTAAACCGGGGTTGGGGGTCACAACCCCCCCCCCAGTTATCAACTATACCACCTCCAATTCCGTTTTTTGCTTATTTATATATGTCTATCTTATTTCAGGTTATAGGAGTATTAAATGGTCACATCTGCCCTTTTAGTCATCTTAATTTTAAATATCTATATATCGTAAATATTTTTGTGAGCAGCTTAGCGCCTAAAATTTATTTACTCTTTTATGTTTCATATTAAGTAATTTACATTTGTAAACTCTCTCTTTCTATATATCTATATATCTATATATCTATATATATATCTATATCTATATCTATATATATATCTATATCTATATCTATATCATATCTATATCTATATCTATATCATATATATATATATATATATATATATATATATATGTGTGTGTGTGTGTGTGTGTGTGTGTGTGTGATATTATTAACAACCTATGATCGCCCTTACTGAACTTTCTCATCTGCTAACACACATCCGACGCCTTGGCGAGATTCTTCGCCTTTCCACATACTGACTTTACCCGCCAATTCTGGTAACCTCTCTGACCTAATTCTATTTTAGCGCTCTGCGAGAGAGACGCTGAACTGACTCGAAGTGAATAAGATGAGCTACTTTATTCGTAAATAAATACCTTTGTTCCTGAAGCTGACTTTATTATTTTCCGGCCTCGATTGCAGCATTTTTAGGAGATGACCATTCCGGACATTTCATATATATATATATATATATATATATATATATATATATATATATATATATATATATATATATACACACACACACACATACACAGAGACAGAGTGTCTATTAGCTCTTCTGTCGCTACTAATCTAACCGTAGGTTGCCAGATATTTCCGTGTAATGACGTTCTTTTAGGTCAAATAGCAAAAACAATTCTTAAATGCTCAAATTTTTGATAAAAAGGTTAATTAGAAGTAGTTCTGTTCCATGCAGACAATTTTATAAATTTATCCCAATTTTATGAAAACATTGTACATATGGATTAAAAATAACATTTTTAATTTAACCCAACCCAAATTTTGGTAGAGTATAAATTATGTTATTCATTAACCACGTGAAAATTTTAGACAGGTACCAAGAAAGTTTTTGATGTAAAGACCCATGCCAGATATGGTTATCCTTCTTAGAGAGTTAAATTATTTTTAAATATAGAATTTTTTAAAATTAATTTTTCCTCGTTGTCTCTCTTTCCAAGTTATAGATTCTTGACTATAGATTGTTCGGAAAATACTTTGACTGGAGAAATATGTAGATGAATTTCATGCATAATTTCATGATAACCTTAAAACGTAAATAAAATGTTTGTTAATGTAAGAAATAATCCCAGCCACTTTTTGTGGCATTTATGCAGGTACACTCCTACATGTATTTTGACTCTAGATATTTACAAATGATATCTTTTTCATCACCTACAAATTTGTATAAATTATTGGATGCGGGTTTATATATGAAGGTCTTATTTTTATAGTGGTCCAACTACATTCTTGATCATTTTGAGATACAGAGCCTTGAAGTCTAATGAGTACTGAGAAATGACTGCTGAAGGGTGATTTGTAATGCCCTCTGTTGGCAGAAGAACTAACCTGGAGGTGTACCAGTTTCAAAATAAGATAGAAATGACTTGTATAAACATTAACTCCATTTTTTTTAAAGTGGAGGGGGACCACTATTGAAATAAGGCCTTGATATTGAGTTAAGTCGGGGCAAAAACATTTGAAACGTTTCGTCGTCAGTTACATTGCATCTCCAATGCACCCTGATTCTACTTTTCAACCGGTTGCTTTATCGCATTGATTGAATTCATTTTAGTGGAAGTTTTTGCATTAGATACCCCGTAATTAGAATCCATTCTGGTAACAACACTGTTATTAAGCAACAAAACGTCAATTACCTAGAATTCTATGAATGTTAAAATCGATATAAATTCTCTTTCACGTAAACATTCAAAAGCATTGCCTTTTTTACGTTAAAGTCATGTGATTCTACAATCATTATTTGAGAGTAACTGTACTAGTCATTATTAAACTTCCTGAACAATGCTGATATAAATCTTACATACGGAGAAAGAGTGTTTATAGATCTGTTTCACTTTTAAATCAGACTCAGAAATACACAGTACAAATAGCTTTGTATGAGACAATTCCAGTTGTATGATCAATAAAAGTAAAGAAAAGATTTAATATATTATATTCGCGACATAGCAAATAATATGGTGATAGTTGGAAAACGCAACATTGCGTGACAAATTAGGCAAAATTGACGCTGAAACTCGCCACTCGGAAATATTTCCGTTTCCTTAAAAAATTACATTTTATTATTGCATTACATTTTCCATGGAAAATGGTGTTGAAAAAAGAAAGAAGAGTTTAAGAAATGTGTCTTTTCTTAAGTATTTTTATAGAAAAGTCTTTAGCGAAAAACTGTAATAACTTATTAAAGGAATTCATAAACCACATGTTTTAACGAAGTTTTAAGATGTTACAGGAATTTTGGTCAAACATTTTGTAACAAATAAACATGCTTTATTTAAAACAAAGATAGACAGTGATGAATACGGACAATTTGAGCATTTTTTGCAATTTTCTCACGCTCAAATTGGTATAATTCTCGACTGAATTTAGTTAAATTTATTTACAGTTTATTACTTTTACGAAAGCAAAAGGTGTACAATAACAATTTTCTTTAAAAATTTCGGAATTTACAAAATTTTAAATATTAAAATTTTTCTCCAAATTGACGTCTAAGTTTTAATATCTTATAACTAATTGAAGAGAACTTGGCTGTTGACACACTTAAATTCTGTATTAGATATATTTAAAAAAAAATGCCCAAAGTTATCAAACGAAAAATTTCTTTTTCCATTCTACTCCGAATTTTGAGTAATTAACACAAACCCTTCAATTCATTCTGACGCATAGATATCAAGTAATGAACGAACTTTTATGAAAATACAAAAAGGTAAATTCTATCATTTGTATGTCTGGATATAAGGTTTTTCATGGGAAGTAGAATAGAATATATTTGACATTAAAAACTTGTAACACAGTTAAACATGTCGTCAGTAAGTGTAGAATTTTAATTCAATATATTTGACTAACTGTTGTAAAACTGTGGGATGATGAAAGTCGTCCATGAGGTCGAAACAAAAGGTTTTTTACAATTGCTATTGGTTGTAAAGAATGATACATATACTCAATTTTCATTTTAGGGAATCTCTACCATGATATTACTCATTCTTTTGATTTTACGAACAGTGAGTAGTGAGTCTGTTAATTCCTCTAAAAGTTCTATTTTTTACGATATTAACTCAATTTTTTTATACCCCATTACGATGGTCAGGCTTTCTTCAGAAAAATAAGAACCCCAAACAACGATTCAAAATATGTGATTTTGTTTCCTCGTCCCTTCTTAACACACACTACAGAACACTTTTAGTAGAAGAATGCGAAGTTAAAAATATATTTTCTTGTACATATAAACAGAAATAACTCTGAAATTAATTAGCATCTCTAGGATAACTTTAAAATCAGGTCATATCACATAGTGCGGAATAGACGATAAAGATTTCTCTTTTGGTATCCAACTGCGTTAGGAGCCCTTTTTTTTTGAAAAACTGTAACTGAGAAAAATTCCATGTTATTTTTCGAATGACTAGAACACTAAAATTCGAAAATGATGCAAAAATAGACATAACTATGCCAATTTTTACAAAATTGAGGTAATATGGGTCGAAATTTAGCAAATTTTTACAAAAAACGGCTCTAGCGCTTAAAGAAAAACCATTATGCATATAACATAACTTAATTTTTGTCATATGTACGTAAGTACCTTCTAAGTGCACTGACCTACAAGCTGATCGTTATCTCAAAATCTAGTCATTATATGCAATTACATGTAAAATTATAGTAATTTTCCGTGAGATTTTTTATAAATGCAGCTATAAATCAACAAATTATATACCTAGAACCAAAGCTGCAGTTCATTACATTCTTAGTATTATGATAAACGTACGTGAAAAATTTCATAGACATATCATGACTATATTTTGAGTTATACCAAATTTTCATTTTTGATGAAAAATTAGCTCTTCAGAAAACACGATTAAAGTTTTCGACCTGTATTGAAATTCAGAGCTGCTGCTGATCTTTAAATCGCTCCATTTTCCTTTCTAACGATCGTATCGAAAACATAAAAGGAGATTTAGAAACATAAATTTACAATCTTTAAAAAAGGAATAAAAACAATTTCGGAATTTTCGTCGAAATTGATGTTTTAAACGTAGTCGGAGACCCTAATTCCCAGCAACTTACAGTGAAGATATCTAGGCTTGGCCCAACAGGTGGTGTAATCATTCGTTATACCTTTTGAATGTTAGATGTATGTCTCCTGGCATAAATCACATCTGTGGAACAGAATATTTTCTTAGAAACGATGTGAGAAAGTGGGGAAGCCTTGAAGGAACCCCCCCACGTAAAGAAGGGGTGAAAAAAAAAGACATCTATAAACCTCTAAAAGGGGAAAGGAAAAGAAAGACTAAAGTATTCCAAAACAAAATCTCCTTTTTAGACCTTTTTGTGAACTAGGGGACACTTGAAGCTCTTCTCTAAAATTTTTGAATGCATACGTGTATTTAAAGTAGACAATAATTTAAAAATGTATTTGATCATTTTATAATTTAAAAAAAATTCTCGTCGATTGATAATTGGAGAAGGCTGTATGATAAAAATAATTTAATATTAATTTAAAAAAGGTGAAAAATTTTCTATTGTTGCAGTATGTTTTATACAAAAATAAAAGTCACAGCCTCAACAATGTAATCTAAATTAAACAGAGGGAAATGGAAGTACTGAAAAGTGAGAAGTTACACATGTATGGAATATTTAAATATTTTGTCAAGTAGAAGTGTATACATGATTATAAACCATGAAGTACTATATTTTGTAAAATAGAATGATTTTCTCTCAACTGTAGATGGCGCACCTTCACCAATAATATAAGATTATTCATGAGAAAACTCAACAGAAATCAAATCATGAATTAGGATCAGCTTCTTTTAAAAATTAGATTAATTTTTTCTCAGAAGCTAGTGAGTAACATTTAACCATTCAGGCCACAGTACCCCTATAATTATTAAATCCCAATAAAATTTCACTTTTTCTGTTTACACATTCAGTAGTTAATAAAGGAAAAAACTTTCACGATATTGATTGGCCAAAGGAATTAATATCTAGTACCTTAATCAAGTGGCTTAAGTAGTAAGAGTGGAAATTATCCAGATTTATAAATCAATAAAATTTAAGTTACACCAGAAACCTTATAAAAAACCACCAGAACATTTTACAATTTCATCTTGAAGCGTGCCATTACCTTCTCTAATAAAGGAGCATGTGACGTTAAAAACAGCGAAAAGAATTGCAATCATTAATCTTTATTATAGAATAATTAATAATCTTACGGTAGCTATCCTTCAGAGCGCGTACGTGTGCTATAAATTTGATATATGAAACTAAACTTGACAGTTGATGTTACTTCCATGGAGGAAACGAATGGTTGAAAGGAATGAAGGAGAGGGGGGGAGTTATGATATAAGAGGGAGAAGAATGATGAAGTCTTTAAAACTAATGAGATGGGGATCTGTTTTTAGAATAATGTCCTTAACAAGCAGCTTCTGCAATCAGTAAATGAAAGCGGTCATTTGTCTTGTAAGTGCGCGTCTTTCTTTATTGTTTAAATCATTGATTCCCACTCTTTACTCATTTATATCTTCGTGAATTTCTTCCGTTAAGTCAGCTGTCGTCGTCATTAAAAATTTCGCTAGTTGTTCTTGTATACACCTGACACATCGCTATGTTGAAGTGGTGTTAAACATGTAAAACCTACACGTTTCATTTACCAATGATCACAGTAGATTATTTCAAACTATGGTAAGGTTTTATGTTCACTGATTAGTTCAAACTATTGGAAATATTTTATTTTTTAGGCTTAAATCCATGCAAAGTAAAGGTTAAGGTTTTCTTCTTCTTACTAGGAAAGTTTGTATGTGCCTATTAGTATTCAAGTACTTGTATAACATTTTCATCCTGACCATCATCAGACGTTGATTGGTTTATATGCTCATGTACTTGACTTTCATGATCAGATTTTTAAGGTCAGTGGTTTAGGAAGATCACAAATAGACACCAACAAGTCATCTTTTGAATTTACGAGATATTCTATTTGGTAGATATTTATATATAGAAAAAGGGCAGTTGTCTAAAAAAAAATTCTTTTCTTATTCACGAGTGTGATCTTGACAAATTAATGACAGCCTTGACCCCCATAGATATCCCAGGAACTTTTGAGAACCTGAGATGGAGTTAAATTTAGAGTAACGGGGAAAATCTCTGTCCACCCTACCCCCATGCCTTAAATTTCCCCTTCCTATCGACGAAAATGGTAAATCTAGAATTGCATCTCACCCTCCAACTAAAAACATATGCCACACATACAACAGTCAGGTTGGTGTCTGTGTTCGAGGCAGTTGATTCCACTATTCAACTTCAGTGGACAGCCATACTTGGCTGCAGACTTTCTCGTATCAGAAAATCTTAGCCATGAGCAAGACAACGAACACAACAGAATTAATGTGCTACCAACGAGACGACATCCCTCAATAACTAACAAGCTTTTGTCCTTATAGCTAGTTCGTCCCGAACAATGTTTTTTACCCACTTACTAGCATTTTTTCAATATTTACCTTCTCCTGAACAATGGTTATTAGCTTAAAAGACGAATATGAGAATAAAAAAGCCAAGAACATATCTTTATCAGACTCTCGTCTGAACATGTTTTATCTAAAACCTCGATTAAAGCGGGCATGGAAGGGCTTAAGTTTACGAACATCTGAGTTATACGATACTTACCCCCTACTTTTTCCTATCCCATGGATTTCTGACCTTTCGATTGCTTCCTTGTAGATTAATAGGCAAAACTATCCCTGGGAGTATTACATTTCCCCCTTCTTTTTAGATGCCATTGCAGAGGACTCACTTCATACTTTGCATTGATTCTATTTAATTTTCACACTGAGTGCGGTGTACCAAAAGGATTCTTCAAACAGCCCACTGTCGGAAGGGCTGGCGAGCTTGATTTGTTTTGAGCTGCAGGATACGTGGATCAAGATAGGTTCCTAGCCAGCCGATATCTCAATTTCCAAAATTTTCTCTATCTTGTTCTGATTTGCTTTTGTCTCCGTGTTGTTGTGAAACCCCTACTAAATGACCCGTCTTTTCACCACTGACACTGCAACTTTTCCTGACACCGCATCCATGGGACCACGACCCTTTCGCTTTCTATTCCAAATTATTTTAAAATTTATAGCCGTCTATCTCTTGTCTTCAACGAATATGCACGGATCCCTTGAGTCCCTACCCTCTCTAGGGTGGGGTAACCAGGTAGTCTGGAGCTAGAAGGTTGCTTACCAGCTGAGGTCTACGCCAGCAACAGAGGTCTCAACTGGAAGTCCCTGGCCACTACTTCAGGCACCGTGGGCCACATTCGAGTAGCTATATTTTCATCGGACTATGATTAGTTAACACATAAAAAGAACCTAGTGATATTTTTCCAAGTATTCTAATACAATATTTTTACACGAATATATGTATACGTCCGAACTATCTGTAACACGATCTGTTTCTAGAGTCATGGCAACGCGTAATGCTACAACTTCATATGCAATTTCTAATAAACGAACTGGGTTAAGATGATAAAGGAATAAACTAAACAGGCTGTAATTAAAGTTATACAAATTAGTATTTCGTAAATCCTTTTCCTAGAGAATCGGGGTTTCTCATCTGGTAAAAAAGTATCAAAAATAATAGATTGTCATATGTATTCTATTTTGAGTCACATTAGTATTTTTTACTTGCCTAATTATACTTAAAATTATAAATTGATTAGTCGTAATTTGCGGGTGTAAGCTACTCAACATTGTAGCTCATTCACGGATGAAATTTCGTAGGTAAATGATATTTGAGCGAATATTTCGTTACACTGATAAAGATGAATGCAGTATATCCTTTATTGTTAGATATTTGCAGCATCGTAACATCCCTGCAACCATCAATTATTTAATTAACTCCACGCAGCCTTTAGTATCTTCTACTGTACAATAGTTTAATTGATTTGTATCTATAGTATTATTAATCTGGTATGTACCGATACTATGAAAATGGCTGCTTGCCATTTCCTAGACATTGCAGCGACAAATCATATTATGAAACATATTTAAGCTATTCTTAAAAATATATTTTTTTGTTAATGAACCATTTAAATACAATATCCAATTTGGAGGTCTTATTTTCGGGAAATAGGTTGTTTTAGATTTTATCTCAGATCTTCAGTTGCAAAATGGATGCAATTATGTAATACCGTTTCATGCTAAAAACCAACAATAAAGAAGAATTTTTCATGCCTAGAAAAACATCAGTATATGCCTCAAAATACAATGGAAAAGGACAGTAATTTGGTAGCAGAGTCATAAGAAGTTTAAGATATAATTTAAGATTGCGTTAAAGAAATTAAGAGTACATTAATTTATGTCCTTGGTAAAATTTTTTAACCTGAACTCTTAATTACTCCGCTAAATTGATGCCTCTATCCCCCCTCTCTCACCCCTCAAACGTTACACCTTCAGCATCTTTCTCAAGCATTTTACTTTTTTTTTCTAATTGAAACAGATCATAACTACAACTTGCATATTAAACTTGACATCAAAAGTTTTCATTTAAAGCGTTGTCAGAAGAGTATTTTATCGTTGTACTCTCTTACACTTGTGCCTTCTATCTATTTAAAAGAGTATTTTACCCTTGGATGTAGCCTTTAAATACTAACAATCTTTCATGCAGATCAGCATTTGACGCTTTTGGATTAAAACAATTTTCTGTTTTATAGCTAAACATTTTCCATATACTTATCAATGTTATACTATTCTGAGGTTACTTCCCATATGTTGTTTTGTCCGAATTGTAGAGTTCTGGTTCCAAGCAAACGTTATTTAAGAGCTTATATATTATATATATATATATATATATATATATATATATATATATATATATATATATATATATATACATATATATATATATATTAATTAATTTCTTTTACAAATAAAAAGTAAACTAAATCATATCAAAAACACTTATAATGTTTCACTTGGAACTATTATTTTTGGTTCGTAACACAATAATGCCCGTCTTAATTTTTAAAAAAATTTTCTCCATCAAAACAAAAAAAAATTATCAGCAGATAAAATCAGAAACAATACCAATCAAAAATATGTACTTAAAATGTGTTTTATTTACAGCCGGGTGTTCCGATAAATTTACAAAAGCGACAGAAATTTTTCTTTGTTGCCAAATGGCATAACAAAGAGCCCAGGGTTAAATTAAAATACTTCCAAATTAGATCTGATGACGGAAAAAAAAACAGCGACGTTAAAACTTTGAGAATTAATTTTTTTGCCGTAGAAGGCGTGTTAGTTGCAATTCTCATTGCATCAGTATTTTACTGTTTTCTTATACAGCTATCTGAATTTCTCTGTCTATCTATATACTACTGCTACTCTAGTGTATAGCTAGAACTGCTTATTCTTTGAATGTGGCGTGTACATTTTTTATCAATCATTACTGGATTAATCTATCTCAAACAGCTTTCTAGACGGCAAATTCTGAGATGCATTTATTTAAGATTGTTTATAATAATACTTCTGCGGATATTTTTCACGTTCGTACCTAATTCCATATATTTCCTATTCCTAATTCCTGAATAACTATTAGTTTGAGGATCTTATATCAGTTTCTAATGTGCTTTTGCCTTTGCAGTCTTTTTTTCTCTCTAATACCAGTATCTGAATCACTGAAAACAACAAAAGTTGCATAACGCATTTTCCAAATATATGGAATTTTATCTCTCTATATCACCCCCTATCTCGTTATGAATAAATAAATAATATATCATATATCCTTACGTCTGACAGAAATTTTTACGAAGTTTTCAAAAACTGGTCAGTTTTATAACCCAAATTTTGAGGCTGTCCTAACAGAAATTGCTAAACTATATATCGTGAATATTTTGACTGGATAAACCATAAAAAACCAAAAGGGTTCTCCTTATAAGAATACCCTATTTTCAAAAATAGAAGTATTGAGATCTATGAAGTGTGGTTACCATAGTAACTTTCTCAGATGTAAAGCTAAGAAACTTTCTTCACTGATTGTGTCCTTCGATACGTAAAGGTCGTAGTCAAGGACTTTGAAGAATCAGGACTGTAGTTATAATTTTATATGAATTGAACTAAAGGATTTACGGCAATTGAACCAAAGGATTAGTTTTTTAAATAAACTAATATGTAATAAACATGGAATATAATTATAAAGAAAAAATATTCTGACGAGAAAATAAAAGATTTTTTTCGTATAATTTATTTATATACTAAATTTCAATTTTTCTTTTGTATATTAAGATATATATTTCAAAGGTGGTTATTGAACAGCAATTTAAAATTATTAAAAACTAGTAAACAGCAGAGACATATGTTAGCAAACAATGAGTGGAAAATTCACGGATTTTAACTATTTTATGTTGCATAAATGCTGAATTCAGTATACTTTTTATTCGTGGAAATAGTAAACAAATGTTTATATTTCTTCTCAACTTCAAAATTGGAATTGCGCTTCAAAACTGACTTCATTTTCAATAGATAAACACGACCGTAAAATTAATTTGAGATATACAAAAGACAAAAGTAATATTTTTTTAAATGCTAATCATTCATGTAAGATATTAATTGTTGCAATTGCTGGAGACAGTCTTTACTTGTAATAAAACAAAAGGAGTTTTCAAATTTCTTCTAAACTTGATCACCCGTTTAGTGATTAGTTCACTTAATAGAATTTCAACCACTGTCGACAAATATTTAACTTGATGTTCTCCATTCTAACAGATTAACAAATACGCTTAAAGATAAATTCACCGTATCTATCTAATTAGAGACAATTGTTAAGTATCCATGAGGAATATGTTATGTTTTAAATCTGGTTGTTTTGAATATTCAAACGATTAAATTGCCTAATTGTCTGCTAGGCTTCAACACAGAGTGCTTGCTGCCTAATATTTCTAAAACCCTTTTAATGGATTTTTAAACTGCTTTCCCCCAAAAGAAAAAAAAAACGAATTCGATGTTAATTGCATGCGCAACTTTGTTAAGCAACAGCTAAGTTAAACGCTGTCAGTGATAATTTCAATTGACATTCTACTTATAATTTTCGCATACTTAAAGCTCAAAGCTCTCGTGACTCCTTTAAAACTGATATAAATTTACTTAAATCATGTATCTACAGAAAGTATTGTTTAGAATTTAAAATCAAATTTGTTTGAAAAGAAAAATTGCGATATATGATTGGTGTCAGTCAAATATGTTATTACTCATCCCTTTAAAAAAAATGACGTCTAAAATTTTATTGTAAACCTGATATTTTGTTCAGAATATAGTAGTGCGGATTTTGTTGTATATATTTCGAAAAATATTTATGCAAGAAGTCTTGTCAAAATGGTCTGAGAGTTAAAAAAAGGAATACTTATAAGTAGTACATCTGCTTTCCTTAAAACTTCCTATACTCGAAGAGCAAGTGTATCCATCCCACTGCACGCGTGGGGCCGATAGTTAGCAATTTGGCCTCGCAAGATAATCAACTTTATAATATCTATCTTTGCAAAGAAAAGTATCCCTCTCTTCACAATAACACACTATTTTTGTCATTGCGTTTTGGAACTAGCTACATTTGTCTCTTTTTAAACAAAGCACTTGAAGAATAAAATTAGATTAAAAATTTCTGATGAGGAACATTAAGGCTGCTACGTACTAAGAAAAATCCGTATTTCCCTTTTCCTCTTCTTGCAGACTCTTGTGGTGGGAGGAGTCCAGTTGACAGTTCGAGAATTCCAACCCCCTTAGGATTGACATTTTGAGGGATTGTAATGGCTGTCTCTCTATAGGGGGGGGGGGGCTAAGCGTTGCCCCCAAATTTTTTAGTTAAAATATATTTTTGTCAACTATTTACAGGTACATAAATGCTGACAATCATATAAATTTCGTCCACCGAAGGAATTTATGAGCGTTTAAATCACAATATACCAGATTTTTCCCCTAATAATCTAAATTTTAAAATATTAATTGCATTTAAAAAAAACGAAAAATGTACACACATGTAAAATTTCTTTCTCTATGACGGAGTACAATTTTTTTAAAAAATCTTTGAATCCAAGTCGACAATCCGTGGACAAATTTTCTACATAGGTTAACATTGAGGTGAGAAAATCCAATGGGGTTTGTACATAGCAGTCTTAAGGACTAGTGAAAAATTGTAACCACTTCCATCGAACGAGACACTGAAGTATCAGTTTCACTAAAACAAGGTCAAATATCACAATAGTTTGAGCTTATAAAAACAAAATTAAAGTTTTGCTATTTAAATAAATTAACTATATTATATATTTTTAGATGCGTCCCGAGGCTATCTCTCCACCTTCAGTCTAGCACGTGCAAGCCAAAAGTCTTGACACCCCAGCTATTTGAAAATTCCCCAGCTACATTGAAATTTAAATAGCTCTAAACTCAAGTTTCTATGATGATTCCATTACCAGAAACAAAATTTTTATGAACCGATTCTTAGAATTATGCTGGAGTATCGATATAATAATGCAAATGCAGGTTGAAAATAGCGAAAGAAAAAATTACCTATAATACTCCTATTTTTCTGAATAGTGAAAATTTTCTTATCTTACCTAAAATCAGTTTAGAGAAATTTCTAGCAGAAGTAACTTGAAGCCTAAAATTTATCAAAATCCACTACCCCCCCCCCCCCAAAAAAAAAAAAAAATAAAAAAATAAAAAAATAAAAAAATTCCGAACTGCTTTAATAGTCATATAATTTACAGAATATTCCAATTAAAAGGTAGTTCAGAATAATGTATGATTACCAACCATTTACGGAGACCGTAGAAAGTATTCTAGACCATCAAGTCCTAAACAAAAGTTGTTTGTCCGATATCACACCGCATATCGTTATCTGGAGAAAAGCTTTATACTTACAATTCAAAATACAGTTGAAATTAAATTCCCCATTGTCGAGAAACCTAGAGATCGAACCACCGTAAGTCGAGATGGTCGTGTATTTGATTTTAGCTGAATTAAGCATTTCCTGAAATATAGATATATTTTTCCCGGAGGGCATTTTCATTTTAGTCAGCTTGAAAGGCAAACTGCATATTACACTGTTCTTATCTCTCAATTCCTTTCATGCCTTCAAAAGTATGTATCATGATTGTCTCAATTCTTTTCACCGCCCTTTTAAATAATATGCATTGTTTATCTGCCTCTTTTTAATACAAGATGCAACTATTAAAATGCATCAAAATAGTGAATTACCTTAAACCTCAAAGTAATAAAGATTAAAATAACATCTCAAGCATCGCATTATTTTATTGTACGTAATACGCACCTCTAACTGAAATCAGCAATTTTTTTTTCGAAATTTATATTACTTTGAACGTCAGCTTTGAAAATTTGTTTTCAGATAATATCTGAAACAAATCTGTACATATTATGTACTTGTCGTATCATGTAGCAGCATAATTGAAAACTCTAGTTTTGTTCTTACAGATGCTTGAAAACTGAGACACGTTTCAGAGAAGTAAAAAAATTAAAAACGGTGACATATGTACTCTTCTTTCTTAAAATGCAGGTGAAAATGATGAAAACATTCAAACGTTTCCTGAAAATGACTTCTGGCTTCGTATCATACAGTCAACTATAATGTCTAAATATTATCTATTTATGAATGAAGAAAGATATACCTTGCACTAATTCTATTTAAACCAGTGGGTGGGGGTGGGTACAACATGACAGGAATTTCAAAGGAAGAAAAACATTTAGGATGAAGGTTCCATTGTTATTAATTTGATGAATTTCCGATTCTGTGTTTTCAAGTTAGCCAATCTTTACAAAGAAAAGAATAATGCAGAAATGCCATGGCGACTTTAAGGAGAGAAGGGATAAATAATGAATTAAATCAATTACATTGTGAATATTGTTTAACCCTTCAGCGGTCGCGCCCGGGTATAGAGTGAAAAATTTTTGTAATTTTGAATGGTTTATTTTTACATGTAAGGGTTGAATGTTCTAAGCAGCTTCTATTTATAGCTACACCCTTTCTAATGCAGGTATGAATTTCTGACCATGTTATTCCTTTCCCTTCAGTGTTAGTCATTATTTAACTGTGGTAAACCGGCGATTATAATAGATTACAATACGGCGAAAGCAGGAGTTGATATCGTCAATCAAATGTGCGACTATAACACGGTATCCCGCATACCACGAAGATGGGCTCTGTCATTGTTTTTTTAGGTTTTTGGACATAATAGAAATGAATTCGCAAGTTTTCCTTAGATCCAATAAACCGGACAGTTTTGAAATAAGGTGAATATATCTGCATCCATTGGCATTTAATTATAAATATATCTTGATATTATAAACGTTTTATATCTTGTCATAGAAAGCAGAATTATTATTTTCAATTTGAAAAAAAAATATAAAAAAGAATAATCAAGGTCGAAAGAGACGTTGCACTTTGTGCTCCACGCACCTGCTGATTTTCAAAAAATTAGAGCGCCTTCTGAAAGGTTAAAATTTCAAATCGTGCATTTTTAATAATCGCATTTTTGGAAATTTAAATTTTATTTAAAGCCCTTTCAATACATAATGATAAAAAAGGATTTTTTTAGTTTAGCATGAAAACAGAAATGAAATATTTCACTTACTTTTTCCAAGGAATTATGGTCACATCTTGCTACATGATGATGTTAAATACAGAGGTACATAACGCTAATTAATATATATATATATATATATATATATATATATATATATATATATATATATATATATATATATATATATATATATATATATATATATATATATATATATATATATATATATATATATATTGAACGCTTACTCAGAAAAACATTCATAATAGCAGTTTCGACAAAAACAGATTCATTTAAAAATTAATACAAAAACTGGATATTTAAACACAAAACCCATTTTTAATAACATTCTACGTCTTTGCAGATATCTAAAGTCATCAAATAGAGGTCACTTTTGCTTTGAGGAATCCGAAATAAATCCTCGGTTTACAGTTAATTTAAGAATGCTTTTAGATGTGAAGTCCACCCTGGAGTTTAGTAGTACGTTGCTGGGATCTTTCCTGTCATCTGGGGCTAAGTGAATGATTCCCAAATATCAGGCAGAAAAACACTGATGGTAACGTGTCATTTTGCTTCAATATATCATAAGCCACGTAAGTATACAAATAATGTAAATACACATGTTCAATAATGATAGTAAATTCAAGCATGTAAAGATGTAAAATGGTGCCTTATCACAAACTGAAATTTGTGATTGAAAATTTAAACTAAATGAAACTTTTTGAAAAATCTCATTCACATCCGTTAGTTCAATAACAAGCAGTTTTAGTTGTTAGATAATAAGTCCCATTCATAAAAGTATGTTTTGTGGGACTTACGTATTAATTTTATTTTTTTCTTTTGTTTATTTTTGACGCGGAGGTAATTTGTCAGAGATATTCGCACAAAAAAGCCAGAATTATTGAATACTTTTTTATCCAGAAGCACAATACAGTTGAGTAAATATACGTGTCCATATCCGACCTACATGCGAAGATATTTAATGGCATACTTCGGGATTCGAACTAAGCACCTCTAGTTCGAAGTCCAACGTGCGAAAACTAATCTACCAAGGGAACCCTTTTAAAGTTATTTGCAGTCCTTCATTACACTTTATTAATTTCGTTGGAATAAAATATCACAATTGAATAGGATTTAATGTTTAGTTTGATGGATCTTACGAAACTGAGTGAGGACATTTCGATTTGAGTTTCGAAACTCCATGTAATTTAGATGAACAACAATGGCATAACTAGGTCATTGTAAACAGACAGGAGCTTTTTTTTGACGTTTGAAAATGTAAAGGATTTATTAACTTCGCTCTTAAGGGTGCATGTAAATGTTTTATTTATACTATATCAATGGGAGTATGCTATTTCATACGATTAAAAAATATATACTTATTTACTTTCAGGATTTCTCAGTCTTAAATATTTAAACATAGAGCCGGTGGGGGATAATGATCCAGAAATATGTTTATTGAACTATACAGTGTTCTATAGTGCATTTTTCCAGAGGTTAGGTGTCTCTGCAGGCAATCATTCACTGTTCGTCCTTGTATAGAGTATGGATAGTCTTTATACACTGCTCAACACAATTAGTGGAGCACATGGTTTTAACGAAATTACGCAAATACTTACACCGATAAGTAACATAAAATAAATCATCCATAATTTAAAGCCTAGCGGGAAACAGAAGAAGAAAACTTCACATGCAAATCAAATTTCATGACGTCAAAAACCAGAAAAAGAATATACGGGCGGAAATCGGGATGTTGCAAAAACGTCTGTTTCACTGCCTTAACTGTGAAATTTGATTGCTCAGTTATTCTTTTTGAGAAAAGGTGACTTGAAAATGTCTCAACAACTTGATTTACTGGAATCCATGGCATGGCGTATTATAGGCAGACTTGAATCCGGGCAAACACAACGTAGTGTCGCGGACGCTGTTGGAGTCGCCAAAAGTGTCGTTGCAAGGCTGTGGAATCGATTCCAAGAAACAAGGAATGTTAGACGTCGACCAGGGTAAGGTCGGCCACGCGCCACTACAGCAACTGATGACCGGTATATACTGTTAACAGCTCGTCGAAACAGAACAGACAATGCTAATCAGCTGCAAAGACAGTTGCTCTTGGCAACAGGACGAATGGTGTCCAGCCAAACAGTACGTAAAAAGCTTCATCAGGGAGGTTTCTATGCACGTAGGCCAATGCTCTGCATTCCGTTGACCTCACGCCACCGTGCGGTCCGAAGAAGATGGGCTGCTGAACATCGAGATTGGGAGCAACATGATTGGAGCCAAGTGCTGTTTACAGACGAGTCCCGATTCAGTGTGGAGTGTGACACCCGACGTGTTTTGGTATGGAGGGAAAGTGGCACTTGAAATAACCCCACATTCGTTCGTGAAAGGTCACATTACAGACGAGCTGGATTTATGGTATGGGGTGGAATCAGCATAGGTGGACGTACGGACCTGCATATCATTTGGAATGGTACTTTGATGGCCCGAAGGCATGCAGACGAGATACTGAGACTTCATGTCTCAGTATCTTATGTCCTTACGCTCAGCCATTGGGGATTCCTTTGTTTTCCAGCATGATAATGCCAGACCGCATACAGTTCGTCTTGTGGAGAACATGCTTGAAGTTGAAATAATACAGCGTATGGAATGGCCAGCGTGCTCTCCTGACCTGAATCCAATCGAGCATGTTTGGGACATGCTAGGACGCCGCATTGCTGTGAGACCAAGGCCTCATTTTACTCTCCGAGACTTGGAGATTGCACTTCTTGAGGAGTGGAACAGTTTTCCCCAAGGTCTTATAACATCATCGCATCCATGGAAAACAGGTGTGCAGCAGTCCTAGCTGTTCGAGGAGACCACACGCCATATTAAAAATCTTGCATAATTCCTAAACAATACTTTTTTTATCGTTTATATGTAACCAAATTGTTGCCCTAAATCATCTTTTCATGTTTTTTTCCATATTTCCAAAGAATTAAAGCTTAATTACATTTTTGTTACGTCTTTTTTTCTGTATTGCGCATTGATAAGCATGTACTATCCATTTTATGCCAATACGTGGCTGTCTCGCACGGTTTTCTTAACTTCTTTGCTTGCTCCCCTAATTTTGTTTAGCAGTGTAGATGCTGAAGAAGTAGGAAATTATAAATATAAGGTATCGTGTAGCATCATGCAGTATTTGAACTAGAAATCGTCACGTAGAAAAAATAAATGATTAAATCATCGAATTTTTCAGACAAATAAGGCACAAATTGTTTTTTCGACCGGTGCTATTAAAAACATTTAAAATATGACCATAGCTAAACAGGCTTTGCTGTCTTTCGATGGGCAGTGACGAACTTTATGTAAGGATTTTAGTGAATTTCTTTTGGTTAAAAAGAGGAAACTTTTGAAAACTTCATGAATTTTCTTCCGGTAATATTACTCGTTTTTCAAAGTTAGCCCATTGTCTTATGTTATTTGTTACGTTATCTCAATATCTATAAGTTTGAATTAAATTGATTTATCCCTCAGATCATATGACCTGGTCTAGCACAAATCTTTTAAGAAGCTACCAACCTATTACAAGCCAAAATTCTGTCATATAAGTGCACAAATGTTCTGCTCTTCAAAATAGATCTTCAAATATAGCTCTTCAATATATATATCTATATATATATATATATATATATATATATAGATAAGCATTCTTGTACCAGTCAAACTATGTTCAAGGTCAGACCATGAGTTACGGTTTCAAAAGACCAATCCCTTTTACAATCGGCAATAAGAGATAATCGAGACATGTTGAGTTACGTAATTATAAAACAGAGGAAATCGGGCAGAAATCACTTGAGTTAAGACTGAATCGTATATTGCACGTTCTGAAAAATTTGCAGGAAACGAGTTTGTAGGCAAATTCAGAGACAAACACCTATAAATTATGCATTATGATGGGACAACCATTTCCATTTCAAGAGAGCAATAACCGTATATAAAAAATATTAATTTTGTTTGACGAGTATTGTTAATGTTTTCCAACGCATTCACAATATTTTAAGCATTGCGTGTATTTTTAGACTTAGCTATCTTGTAGATAGACTCCCAGATACAGACGATTCGATATAGCTAACTTGATAGAGACGCCTAGAACAAAATTATATTTTCACTTTTATCCATGTATATTATTTAAAGAAGACATAATTAATGATTACCAAATGTGGACTACATTCATAGATAGTAAAAATTTGTCTATGAAAGGCTATATCCGACGCTAAAAATCCCATAAGTGTCTAGATACATCGTTGTCTGTGCTTCATAAATAACATCAACACAACAGTAACTACAAAACTTTTATGGAAAAAATTATATATTCTGTACATATAGTCTTGCAACATTTGATATTAATTACAAGAATCCATTTTTTCAATACTGACAGTATTTTACTATTTCTTTTCTCCTTGATAATATTTTCTAAGATCTTGCATAAAACAACAAATAGATAAAATTTATTGTGGGTTTTTGAATACATTGTCAATATATATATGTATATATAATGAAATAAAAATTTGATATTACAAATAAGACATAAATGAAAAGTAATTACTCAACTAAACGGAATAGATAACTTTATTTTAAAATTCTGGAAACAGTGAAAAACCTTTGTTGTTTTCCCATGTCCTAAACAACAAGGAGATTATAGCTCACACACTTTTAAGATATCCTCGCATAAAAGTGCGATAGAATGTGAAATAGGACATAAAAACTGTTTACCTTTGGAAGCATGAGTATACTTGTTTGTAAACATAGCGGGAAAACTTTCATGGGTGTGGAAGTGGAGCAGCCATATCTAAATTATATATTATGTACAAATGTGTGGCTGCAGGTTCAGAAATTCCAGTATAAAGTTTTCCAGCTATGTTACTCATGTTTTTTTTTTCATCGTGGTTATATTACATATCAGTATTTCTTTAACAATGTCGTTTTCTTAGAAAAAGTGTTCATTTGTGCACTAAAAGTAGCACGGAAGTAGCCTTTCTCTCAAAGTCTCTTTATATGTCTTTTCACAATGTAGTTCGCTACTTTCATCTGAGCATTTGTAAATTCAAGGCAGGATTGATGAGGAACAGCTCGCAACCCATATTTTTATCGGTAGATGTTTGGCGTTCTGCCACATGAATACCATGTGATTGTTGCTTACTTTCTTAAATATAACGCCGATACACTTTTATTGTGTTGCAATAAAATTCACTGACTTAATGCTACCGGGACCAAAGGTTTAAAGCTAATTGGAAGCCAAATTATATATTTTACATGTATTTAGTTTTTACCGAGAGTAATTCAACCAATATATATTTCAATAGGTAAGAAATATGATTTTAAAATAGTTGAAACTATAGCGGGAGTATTATGTCACAAATATAAAAAATTTATAATTTTGTAGCACAAGATGATATATTAATGAGATTGATTTTATATTAGGGAAAACTAGCCTGAAATTAACTAATATTTACGTTTGTTTTCTGATAATAAATGTAATTTAACTCTTTATTTTACATGTATCCTTTTCTGTTGCAATAAAATTCACTGACTTAGTGCTACCGGGACCAAAGGTTTAAAGCTAATTAGAAGCCAAATTATATATTTTACATGCACTTTAGTTTTTACCGACAGTAATTCAACCAATATATATTTTAGTAGGTAAGAAATTTGATTTTAAAATAGTTGAAACTATAGCGGGAGTATTATGTCACAAATATAAAAATTTTATAATTTTGTCTCAGAAGATCATAGATTTGTTAGATTAATTTTATATTAGATAAAACTAGCTCAAAATTAACTAATATTTATACTTGTTTTCTGATAATAAATGTAATTTAACTCTTTATTTTGCATTTATCCTTTTCATTCTGGTTTTTTAAGAAAAATTAATGAATAAAAACAGGACCGAGAAATTTGATAAATATATCTTATTTTACAATTCGCTGCTTTATAGACTTGTTTTAGTATTGTGAAAAAATAGAATGTAGTTTTTGGCCTAAAAGAGGGGAAAAGGTCTGTGCTTAAAACAAATAATTAAAAGATACATATTATTAATCAGTGGCATGTTAAAAACTAATAATTAAAATTCAGTTTAGAGATGTTTTTTTTTTAGATAACCGATTGGGAAATATATATTATGGAAAACTAGCCCAAAATTAACTAATATTTATGTTTGTTTTCTTATAAAAAATGCAATTTAACTCTTTATTTTACATGTATCCTTTTCGTGCTGGTTTAAAAATAAAAATAAATGTAAAAACCTGAACGATAAATTTGGTAAATATACCTTATTTTGCAATTCGCTGCTTTAGACACTTGTTTTATTGTTGTGAAGAAATAAAATGTAGTTTTTGACATAAGAGGGGAAAAGGTCTGTACTTAAAACAAATAATTAAAAGTCACACATTATGAATCAATGGCATGTTAAATACTGATAGTTAAAGATTCAATTTAGAACCGATTTTGTTAAATAACAGATAATGCCTGCAAACAATTAAGAAAAATCTAATTAAGTTTCATTAAAAAAAATTATGACCATGAAATTATGAATTTTATGATAATGAAGGAGAGGAATTTCAAAATTAAAGTTTTATAATTCTTGAAAGATATAGGAATAATAGTCAATTACATTCGATTTAGTTATTTCATCCTTTATAGACTGTTAAACTATCTCTTTTCGTAAGCAACACGTGATCTCATTTCAACAGTAATACATTAGCAACACATGTTGGTGCTTAGCATCCCTTCAAGAAAATTTCTCAAATCTAAAAATCAATGTTTGTAATTTATCCAAATACATTTTAAAATTTTATCATAAATGGCTGTGGTAAATTCATTATTTTATATAAATTTAGGGGTTTTAATGTTTAAAATTGTGGCTGAGCACTTAAAATAAGTGTGAGTTTTGTCCCTAGAAGCCGTAGACCTATGACATTTTTTTTTGTTTTTACCACAGCCATTTTTATTACAATGCAATAGCCTTTACAGTATTGAGAACAATTTTAGTCTTTCTAAACCATGCATCCACTTGAAAGAAAAACCCTTATATGCCCTATAATAAATAAAATGTAATTTTCAATTAATTTCTGCTGATATTACCTTTTGCTGTGTTTCATCTATAAACAGCACAAGAAAAACTTAAAATCCTTCATGCTTGAAACAAACAAGTCACTGAATTAAAAAATATTAAACAAAATTTAATTCCCAAATAATAATACAAAAACTAAATTATGTACTCTATATTTATAAATTAATATAGTCTATAGTATATAAATATAATTTGAGTTTAAATACCCATGTTTTTATGTTCAATACATTTCTGCATTCTTTTAATATTAATTAATCGGCAATCTAATTTTATGACAATTAAATTAAATTAGTTATTTCCTCTAACTTTTGAGTAATTTCAAAATGCCATTGGCCTATGGCTACTAGGGCCCTACTCACTTATCTCTGTTTTCTAACTATTTCAACCACAATGTAAACTAAAAAGGAATTTCAAGCAACCGTACAGAGTTCTTTCAACCGAGTTTTGATTTATTAAAATCCTTTTAAATTTTAAACCATCGTATAGAGATGTTTGGCAGTACCTGTCGATGCATCATTCTTCATGGGGGATCTCTTTAATAAAAATTAAAGCTGATATACAACATCATAATTCACAGAATTATTTTCTTTTGGCCTGAGATTCAAGCATGCAAGTACATGTAAACAAACTGTAAAAAATGTTGTAAAGGCTAAAAGACGATATGATAGTCAGATGTTTTGATACATAGTGAATAACACTGTTATAATACATTCCACAAAAAGAATATTTTTTTTCCAACGGAATGATTTCACATTTTTTTTTATAATATACTAGATCACGTTTAAGTTACTAACATACGATATTTTTTATGGAAAAATAAATTTTAAAAAAATCCAAAAGAAAAAAATCTTGCATGTATTTTTGATACATTCATTGGTTTTTTTTTTTTTTTCTCCCAACGATTTTACTTCTTCTCAGGATTGTGAGCTGCTCCCTTGGACTCGTTCATCGCTCTTCGACATTGGACTTCGTCAGTTCCTTCCGACTCGGAATCCAGCGAATATGATTTTCAAAAAACAGACATGACACTCCTCCTTTCAGTCCGATCTTCGTCAACAGGGCGTAGTGAACCCTCGCAACGTGGGCGTATCCGTAAGGTCCGGTCCAGGCTGCACGTCAGTAAACCATTGATTGTCTAAGGAAGAGAGGTCAGTTTGGGCAGGTCACTTGAATGCAGTCAGCTGAAAAAATCAAAGTGTGGGCTTACCTGTGTTACAACTTAATACGGAGTGCAGATAACAGGGTTAAGAGTCACTTTCAAATGAAAAAAAAAAATTTAGAATTTAAAGGAAAAGTAGTGGATAAAGCTGATGGTTGAAAATCAGCTTAGAAATGCCAACCACTCGGTTTCAGCGTTATAAATGAAGTGGAGCCTCATTTCAGGTGGTTGTTGTCGAGACCAGACCAAAAAAAATTCAGGTAGTCTACCGAAATTTTCACGGGTTATTAACGTAAGGTTACTTATCGTTGCTCACCTCTTTTGTATGTGTATATGTATGTAATGTATGTACGTATGAGTGTGTATATATATATATATATATATATATATATATATATATATATATATATATATATATATATATATATATATATTTCATAATTTTAACGCATTTTGGTACTTTTCAATTTAACTGAAAAATGTGTTAAGCATTTCAAACTGTATTTTAAGTATTTAAAAACAAAATCCTATATATATATATATATATATATATATATATACTAGTAGGTAACCCGTCATTTTGACGTCATAATGGAAAAAGTATATGAAAGTTAAAAAATATCTCGAATTATCTAAAATATTGCATTTAATCCACACCTTGTAAAAGCAAACCCTTTCATTATTTTTTATTTATTTAGTTTTTCATGCGATTGGAGTAGTAGATTGCCATCCAACCCGTCATTTTGACGTCATAATACTAAAAATGACGTCATAATGGAAAAAGTATGTGAAAGTTAAAAAAAAATTTTTACAGTTCACTACGCGAGTCATTCACATTCACGTTTGTTTACTTTCAGAATTCATCGCAAAAGTAAACATATTTTTAAAAACTGTTAAATATACAGCTAAAAATATCCAATTTTTTTTTAGTTCTGAATGTTTTATAGAAAAATAGGCTGGACAAACTTGATTTGATGGAGAAGATATTTGTTTTTAGGTAAGAAAAAATTCTGATCGACATCTAAAATTGAAATTAAGCCTTACCGGCGGTTTGTTTACTGAGGGCTTCAATTGAAAGATGAGTACAGCCCGGAAGTGTCATACAGAGACAACAGCTATTATATATATATATATATATATTTATATATATATATATATATATATATATATATATATCTGTGTGTGTCTTTGTGTCTGTGCGCGTGTGTGTGTTTCTTTGTATGTGTCTATGTGTGTGTGGGGGGGGGTGAGAATTATAACTAAAAAATATCTACCTAGTCTTTATTCAATCACTGCATTTGGACTTTTTTTCAAGGGATTCAGTAATAGGTTAATTTTTTGACAAATGCGTATCATTTCTAGTAAACAAACAATTCCTTAACTATAACTCCATTTTCAGTGAAATAGCAGTTTATTATAGCAAGCAATTGCAAATCTGTTCTCTGAAACATTAGTTCTTTGAGCTAATTAATTCCAAAATTTTATATTGGAGCATACCTAGTTTTCAAGAATGGTCTCCTTATTACATGGGAATAGAATTACAGTAATTCCGCAAGCAGAAAACCGCTTAAAACTGACGAGAAATTTGAGGAGCAAGAAATCATTTTTGCTGTTATTGTTTTAATTATAAAAATAAATATCTCTTGTATTCCTGTACCCATTTAATATTTTTTATGAAAGATTTCATGACTTGAAAGCTTTTTATTTACGAAAACATGGTGATATCTTGTTTCTTAATTTAACCTAAAGCTCTGTATTAGGTTTAAACATATGTGGTATCAGCAAACAAGAAATTCAACAGAATATGGTTGTTTTGCTCTTAGTTATAGGGGAAAACAAAGTGCAGAGTATAGACGAATCTCTTGAATTGTGAAAACTAGTGTATAGTAGTATGAAAAGGCGAAATGAAGTCCATTGTAAGCAAGAAAGGAGATACACTAGAGTTCCGATAATCCGAAATGATTGGGACTAATCCAAAATGATTGGGATTTTCGGATTAACAAATTTTTTAGATTAAACGAAATCCTTCTTAATATATACTTAAATTACATAATAACTTGTGATTACATAAATCTATACTAATAAAGAGACAAGTGGATGTTGAGAGATCACGTGACCGTAACTCATCCGGGCGGGCACCGATCCTCGAAAAAAAATGGCCGACAAATATACAGGAAACCGTGTAATTTTTTTTTCTCATGAAAATACATAAATGTTAGATAGTTGGAAAGAGCTTCGAAAACTGATAATTTTTGCTGCGTACACTTATTCTGTTAATTCAATAGTTTTAGAGATATTTTCATTCTAAAATCACTCACTGCTGAGAAACCAAATAGCTGGTGCAGTGGTGCTGCCATCTGTCGGCAGCGACGGGAATGAAAATTGAAAGTAATTTATTAACTTGAATTTAATACATTTGTAGGCTTTTTTTTCTTTTGTGGGGCCCGAAGTACATAAATATGTTACACGGATGGCTTGAGCGTAGCTAGGCGAAGCCCGGCTAGTATTACATATTATGTGTGATTGCACAGTTTATTTTACAAGGTCTGTCTAAACATTATCAAATCTATACAGTTACAGTATACAGTAGAATGTAAGTTGTTCGTTCAGTAGAGTGCAAGATTTTAGACGATCAGTAGATTGTTGAAATTGTTTTGACAGAACCTGTCAACGTCTCAGATGAGAGTGAAGGTGAAGCAGACTGTGACAACGAGCAGAGGGTATCCTATTCAGACGCCGCGCATGCATGTAGCACTACGCTACGCAGAGCAACAGTCCGCCGCGACCAGAGCGGGCACCATTTTTCTGACGCGTTGGCGCAATTTCGCTTCAAGGGAGAGGTATTCTTCTCATCGACAAAAAAATGTAACAGATTTTCTTCAATCCAATGTAGTCCAGTAATAATTAGTTCAGTACATTGCCTAACTTTGAATTTTCTTGTAACTTTCAGAAATATACTTTATATTACTTAGTATAACTGTAGTTTTATTGTAACCTTAGTTCATTTTGACTTTTGATTTCAGATTCAGCGGACTTTCGGATTACCGAAGTTCTGATTATCGGGACTCTACTGTACAAAATTTTTATTTACTTTACAATGCGATAAATCTCACTTTTGTAGTGCTCTTTTTATTTAAAGCAACGTCTTAAGTTATATGGAAACTGAGTACGATGACCCATTAACAATTTTTATTGAGAATGACATACGCAAATAAGTATTTTATACATATGTTCGGTGCAATGTTGACAATAGTTGAATTTTTATAAAATGCTGGATAATGGGAGGTTTTGTATATAGACGTTGTATAATAGATAAACTCCACAATACGTGGGATCAAATTACTTTTTTTAAATTTAAATCATTCGTAAGGGGTTCAATAGGAAATTTAGGTCGCTTTATTAGGGTTCTAGGCTATGGAAATCAAAAATCAGTTCTATAAGAAGGCAGTAAAAGAGAGAGAACGCTTTGGCTTTGTGTTAAATGGTGGAAAAAGAAATTTGCAGTGTTCGAAAAAATTGTAGGAAAACGTAAAATTTATCTACCAATCAATTGCTTCTAGATTAACATTACTCTAATTTATCAGTTAATTAACAGTTAACAACAGGAGAACATATGCATATGAGGCATAAGTTTTTGTTCATGAATGAAAGAAAAATAAATCGAGACTCATACATTCCTTGATCATATCAAGAGGCCTAACTATTTAAACCTGCGCAGTTGATGTTCTGCGGAATATTTGTTCTAAATATAGTATTTTATTACCATTAATATAGTGCCTCTTCTTCTCTTTAGTCATTATTTAAAGAAAGCGATATCTAATATTTTTTTAATTATAGTCTTTTATACTCTGTAAATGAATTTGAATAGCTAAAGAAAATATTGATTAACAAAACCAGAAACGAGAAAAGTATGAATTGGGAAAAATTCTAAGTTTCTATTTTCAGAAGGATTTTTTTTTCTTAGCTCATTCAATAGTTTCCGATTACCATAGTCATGTCGTGCTTTGTTAATTATATTCACAATGAAAGAGCAATCATAAATATTACTGTACTCATTTTTGTGTTAGGATTCTCAATTCTTAAAAGATTAATATCCAGATATGAAAACATCTTTAAAATGCAATTTGAAAAGAAAAAAAAAAAGAAGTTGAAAATAAACGAAATATGCGTAGCCCAAAACCTCTAAATATGTGCTTTTATTCCTAGAGCATGCTAATTAGAAAATTTACCGTCCACTAACAAATATAATCCATGAAAGGAGATTAAAAAAGAAAATTTTTTAAATAATTTAGAACCAGAGCAAAATATTTTTCAATGGAAAACTTGTTTCAGATATATTCCTTTAAATATATGCATAACGTTGAAACAAAGACTTAATTTATAATTTCCTCGGTTAATGAGCTTCCTTGAAGCAAAACTAATGCTCGAAAAATTTTAAAATATTCCGCAAAAGATTAATATTTCAACAGTGAAATGAAGTAAATTCAGGTAATAATAAAGACTACAATTTTGGAATAATTTGAAATAATGGAAAATAAATACTTTCTGTAATTACCTTGCTTTTTATATTCAAAGATAATTACGTATTGAAAGCAATTTATCTATGCGCAATTCGCCACGCCTGGTAATAATTTTGATGCTCATTATCTACGTCACCTGAAAGTTTTGAGATGTATGACAAAAACAAATTACGTTAAAACTTTAAATAAGTATTTCAACAGATATGAATTGAAACATTTTTCAAAATTAGAACGTAATTAGTAAATTCATCTCAATATTATAGAGAATAAACTGATGACACGCAAATTATGCTTTATAGTCTCATTAATATTACTTCTAACTATGAGACTAATAATTCTAAAATTTTTATTGCGGGGAGGTTTTTTTTAAATAATTCGTTTTATGAATTAAGCGATTTTTAATTTTACATTTACGCAATTACAAAACATTATAAATGCTAAGAGTGGTTTCTCTATTTCTCCAGCTTAAGAATTCCAACATTTCATGGAAAATAGAAGAACTTTTCAGATGCTGTTAAATTATTAGGTTATAATAGAAAAGGAAATAAAGTTTCATATTCAGTTATGAGAGTTTTACTAAAAAGATCGCTTCTCTTTTTGACTTTTTAAAAATTATATATGATATAATCGGACTCTTTTATAATAAGCATGAAGTGGCCAAACTTGTTAAATGCGAATGCTTAAAAAATGGAGTTTCCCGAAAATGAATATAAAATGTATATCATACATATTTTCTTTTGTTCTGAATAAAGCGAGTTGGTTAAACTTATAGGTATTTTTTTTATTTTATCTTCCGTCTGTTACTTTGCTCCAATAAAAAGAAACGCATATATTATCAAATTTATTCTATAAAACGTGTAAAGTTTGAATATAATTTTTTCAAAAAGTTCCAGGTTCTTTATAAAATTTGTTAAATTCATGTTTTTTACAATAAGACACATTTAATAAAAATAATTATTTTAATAAAAAATAAGGATGAAAAAAATATAAAGTGTTTGACCTTCGTAACTTTAACTTTTAGTAAAATGATTATCAGACTTCAGTAACCTATATTTCGGTATGTGTTATATTTCTTTATTAAAATATATAAACTTGTATTTTTAACTTATTTTAATCTAATAATAATAATAGCCATTGCCAGTAATTAGTCTTTACATTTACTTTCTTTTTCAAAGTGTTTAAAGGGACTACCTACGTTAAAATGCCGATTTTTGGTCAAAATGTCGAATTTTACATTATTATGTTGTTTTATAGGGCATTCATTCTTTTGGGGAATCCAAAACTGCTTTAATTTCATTTTTACGATAGTTATAACAGAATTTATAGCCAATTTGATAAACCGGAAATGATTTTTGAAAACCGGAAACTGCCTACGTTAATACCGGTCTTAATTATATGTAATTCTTATTTATATGTAATTTTGTTTTTTCTTGTTGAACAGTAAACTATCACGAATTATGCTCCATTTCTTAAAAAAAATTGCGAGCTAATTAATTTCACGAGGATTGCCTGATGTCATCTGTTCATTCACCACATATGTCGCCAATGTGAGACACGCTATGAATTACTTACGAGGGATATCTCCGCCTATCATGGCTTCTGTCGACTGATGTGGACTAATGGAGCTCGGTAAAGACACAATGCTTTTCTTTTCAAGGTGGCTGCCGTGGAAAGTCTGCATTTGGTTCTCCTCACACGACTTATCAGAACTGCGTTTTCTCCTCGTTAGCGACTGCTGTAGTCGAACCTGTGGCAAAAGATAAAACATTAAATCTCTATAACTCGGCGGAGTCAATCTGTGTAAACTCTTTGTCACCACAGATATATATATATATATATATATATATATATATATATATATATATATATATATATATATATATTTGCATAGCAGGAACATACAGATTCTTAATGCCTGTTAAAGGATATAAAAATGGCAAACAGTTTCGGACTAATTCATTTAGTTCTGCAGCCTCGGAGTATTCAGTACGAGTAATTATATCTGAGGACAATTCACAGACGTGAGCATATCAAACTCTTTGTTATAGATAGGGAAAAATGAAATGGTTGACCACTACGGCCAACCTTTTGCTACACAAGGCTAATTAGATAGGAATCTACAGTTTTCAGTGGAAGACATACATTTTAAAGTCCAAGAGACTCAACAAACGTATCCCTATATTCAATCATCAGTATTTACTAAAATAATTTAATCAGAAATATGAAAATTTTACTGTGAGTTAAGCACTTTTTCTTCTTTATAAATATGGTTTTCAATTTTTTCTACGTGGAAGATAAATATTTTAATTTTAAAAAAAATTCAACCATTGTTTTTTTTCATTGTTATGGCAATGCGTGAATAAGAATCATTGTTATGACTTGCGTCTGTATATAAATGAATATACATAGCTTTTTCTTTTTTTAAAATTATGTTGTGCAATATATCTTTAAAATGAACTTCTTTGAAATCAAAATTCTTAGTTCTTCACTGATTTTTTTTTATTTTAAAATTTCGAAAATAAATTTTGATAAATTTTAGTGTAATTAAAATTTTTATGGCAGGAATGACATAATAGTAGGTCATTTTAATGTTACTTATTTATATTGCCCGTGCTTAAAATTCCAAGTATTCTAGCCAAATGTTTTGGTGACATCATGTGCGAAATGACATAACAATGAAAAAAACAATGGTTAAAATTTTAAACAATTACAAAATTTCTCTTCAATCTAGAAAAAACTGAGAGCCATGTTTATAAAGAAGAAAGAGTGTTTAACTCACCTTAAAACTTTCATATTTCTAAATAAATTATTTTAGTAACTACTGATGATTGGCACTAAAATAATTTTAAAAGGTATGTGTCCTCTTAAGCCGATTCTAAAGGGCTATGAACAATCATGTCAGCAGTGGGATTCAAGCGCACAGACTCTGGGTCCAAATGCCAGTGTCATCTTCCATCGCCTGTCAACAGAAATTAGGGAAACAACAAACATTTGCAAAACGTTGTGGGTCGAAAACGGAATAAGAGGGCCTGTAAAATAATTAAAAGCTTGTGGACTGAGGGGAGAAGACATTTTATGACCATCACCCCAGGAAAAAATGCACACCTGTTGTCAGTACATCAAAGCAAACAAATAAAATATAATTTTCTAAAAAGGGCTGGAAAACATTACCTGAAATACGGAATTATGGAATGGGATTAAGGAATAAATGAATAAGATCAAATGATTAGAGAAAAGAAGGAATCTGGAAAATTAAAAGAGGCATTTACAAGGGAATATTTTTAGGCCACAGATATCGTAGGCATGTCATTGACTTTAAAAAAATATGAGCTCAGTCAATACTTGGAATATTTGCCCAACAGACGGTTATGTTTCGGAAGAGGAATTTTATATTTTTATAAATTATTATTTAATCATTTCATATGATGATATTACGATTAAATTTCCTTAAAAGACCTCTTATAATGAAAGATTTTACACGGGAATAATGAATTGTATTGTTCCATTTATACGATTAGTTTAGTATGGGTTTTTTAGCCTTTTTAGATGTTAGCAATCATAGGGTTATGGACTTTACGTCCTTCCTAGATGATGATATTGTAGGGTATCCACAAAAACTAATAAAAAAGTAATCTGAAATAGTCGTCTTATTATACAGTCATGGACAAAAAATTAGCGCACCAAGAAATAATTGCGGGATCGTAACGAAACTTGCAATGAAGGTACATGTCGGGGAGATATGCAAATGATTAGAAATGCAACATGATTGGGCATTACGTATAGCCGGTAGAGGGCGTTGGACATCGTACTCTGTGGAGTATAAAACAGGTAACCAAAGCTTGTTTGAGTGTGCTGAATCATTTACAAAGGAAGAGCTGAGATAGACATGCCATTACGCCGTGTTCGAAGACAATATAAGCAGTTGTCGCAGTTTGAGAGGGGGAGAATCGTCGGGATGATGGAAGCTGGGTGGTCAGCTAGGAGAGTAGCTCGTCAATTAGGCCGCTCTGATTGTGTTGTGAGGAGGTGTTGGGACCAGTGGACCCGAGAGATGTTATGTACACGAAGACCAGGCTCAGGACGCCCTCGACAGACCAGTCGTCGAGAAGACCGCCACATCGTAAGAAATGCACGCGTACAGCCAACTGCTTCATCCGCCGCCATCCAGGCACAGGTAGCACCTTCATTAGGGGCCTCTGTGTCTTCTCGAACCATACGAAGGCGCCTTGCTGAAGGACAGTTGGTATCGCCGCGCCCATTACGTGTGCTGCCCTTGACGCCCACCCATCGACGCCTCCGTTTGGAGTTTTGCCACGCACGAGGAAACTGGATTGCAGCGGAATGGAACCAGGTCGTCTTTAGCGACGAATCCAGATTCAATCTCGGCAGTGATGACAATCGTGTTCGTGTGTGGAGAGCCCGTGGTGAACGCTTCAATCCTGCCTTTGCTGTACAGCGACACATCGCTCCCACAGCTGATGTGATGGTATAGGGTGCCATTGCCTACAATACACGGTCACCCCTAGTATTGTTCCGTGGCACCATGACAGCCCAGCGGTATGTTCATGAAATCCTGCAACCACATGTGTTGCCACTCATGGAACGGCTCCCAGGAGCCATTTTTCAACAAGACAATGCTCGGCCTCATACGGCAAGGGTGTCACAAGACTGTCTCGGCACTGTTACTACCCTTCCTTGGCCTGCCCGATCCCCACATTTGTCTCCAATCGAGCATATCTGGGATAATTTGGGACGACGAGTTGGGCATCCCACGAGTTTGAACGAACTAGAGGCAAGGTTACAGCAAATATGGAACGAAATGTCTCAAGACATCATACAGAACTTGTATGACTCAATGCCCGATCGTATCGCATCGTGCATTCGCGCTAGAGGGGGTCCAACGGAGTATTAACTCCTCCGTTCTTTTGCCTTTTTCTCTGAAATAAATTATCCTTTTTCTTTGATTTTCTTATCATTTACTTATATCAAAGTAGTCATTACGTATGTAAAATTTCGTTTCATTTTGACGACTCCTTCTTGGTGCGCTAATTTTTTTCTCCATGAGTGTAATTTTAATTTTGGAGAATCAGAATAATTTATTTTTAATCTTACTGCACATGTATGCATTTAGGGTACATTTGACTTCGATAAGGGTTTTCAATGTCTGAGTTCGCCACAGACCGGGGGATTTAGAGTTTTGACGAGCAAACCCCGGCTCGAAGCTTTTTCTTTTACAGAGTGTGTACTAAAAAAATGATGCTGCCTTTTGGGATCACTAAGAAATTAATTTATGTATTAAACTCTTAAATACTTCGGTAAATTTTGTCTTTAAAAAAGTTTCGTTTATGAGCTTACATATTTCCGAATCTATTCTATTTTCTGAAATCTAGTGCTTCGAGGGCACGAAGTCTGTTTCAAAATTTTATCTACCACGATCCTAAGCCCTTTTCGGTTCTAGGTTTGAGTCATCCCGTCTCATCCCTGGAATAGGGGGGGGGGGGGAAGCACCGAGTTTCGTTAATATGGGAAAAAAAGAAAAAAACTAGAGGGAAATTTTTTTTGTAATCTATTCCACCTGCACGCAAAAAAAGAAGCCTTACTGAAGCGTGTTGGGCTTAATTTTCGACTAGATAACATTTAAGCATAGTGAATAAATATAATTTTTAAATAGTAATGTCAGCCTTGCTTGATTTATCTTTAGTAAATAGCAATTGCCGCGCAATTTCGAGTGTAGTTTATACCCAAGTGGAAAGATGAGAGGGAAGCAGGAGGAAAATGTATCCAGGAAAAAAAAATTAAGGAGTCAGTAGGTCCTTGTTATATGCTCTGATACTTTGCTGGCTGTTTTGAAATTAAGTTTCACTCGATTGGATAAATATATTAGAGTCACTTTTCTCTATTTGTTACTACTTCCAAACTTTCCTTTTCTGTGAGAAAGTGTTAGGTTGTAAATCAGGCCAAGCACTATGTAAGGAATTCCTCTGGAAACTACAGTAATGTAATTGTCCATGGCTTGAGTGGGTCGATGAAATGACGACCAAACATGCTTGGGAACTAAACTCTGGGGGTCCCACGTCAGGTTGACCTGACTGAGACATATGTTGTATGGCACCCCAAGCCCAAGGTCAAGAAAGTGGATATGGGTACCGCCGGCCTTGGTCCACATCAGACTGTTGCACCATGATATTAGTTTAGTTTTAATTGTCCATAGATATTGCCCAGGCATGAAGAATAACTCACAAATCAGTTTTGAATACTAATACTTACGAACACGTTATCCCTCCGACGTGTTGGTTCGCTCTTTTCGTGCTCACCTAAATATGGTGAGGATAACTTTTCACTCGGACAATATATCTGGTTCTCTATATGTGTCTGTATTTCACTCATTCGTATTACCTCTGAAAATAAAGAACACAGAATAATCCATGAGAACAAGTAAAAATGAATGAAAAAGAATGTCATAAAAAATATTAGATGAGTCACAGCTACCGAAAATTTTTCAAACATATAAAAGAAAAGTCAATTAAAAGCCCAGTTACAGGTTTCATATTTTAGGATTTGAGGACATATGGAAATTGTAGAAGAGGTAATGCTGAATGAAAACACTATACCAAATTACGGAGAAATCGACTGTTACAATATTGTTCATAACACGAATAGAAATAATTAAGTGTTTTAAAATGACTAAATTTCGCAGTTAAATTTTGTGACATAGTAATTTAAGGCATGCTTTATTATCGTTTACTCACAAACTCAGTGAATAGAATAATCAGTATTTCCTGGTCACTGCTACAAATTAACAAGCAATCGAATTTAAATAATGTCCTTCACACCACAGTATCGTAGGAAAAGCTTTTAAAAAAAAACACGTTTTCACATTCAGTACTGATATAAATATATATTGATGCAAAATTGTGTACCAATTTAAATTTTACTTTACATGAGAAATTAGCAGTTCACATAGTTCAACAAAGGAAATATTTTCAATAAATTTCTAAAAGTTAGAGACAGTATCTTGTTTTAAACTACCTTAGCTGAATACCCTTGCTTTGTTACGGAGTACATTCAAATTAAATACAACTGTCAATGTATGCAATTAATGCCAAAATAACGAAAAAATATATTTATAATAAATACAATGGTCAATGAATGCAGATAATGTAAAAAATAAATAAATATATATTTATAAAAAAAATCATAACGGATATTTTATAGACAAAATAGTGTAGAAGAAAATATTCAAATTAAACACAACGGCCAATGTATGCAATTAATCTGTATGTTTAATATCCATAAAACATACTAATTTGAATTAAATACTTTAAGAAAACTTTCACCTCAGTTAGTCTAGTGGTTAAATTTTATCTTTTACAGCATTTTAATATTTTTTGTCAATTTATTTCGTTGTTATGCACGTGATGCAAAATTATTTTAAAGTATCACAAAAAGAAAAGAAACCACGTGATCAGCATTTAATAAATTAAATTCTAAAAATTAATATTTAAAAATTCACCAAAAATCAGAAAATTGAGGTAAAGATTCGTAAAAGATGTCATTTTAAAGGAATTTTTATGATCTTTCTTGTGATATATATTTTATAACGCTCAAATTATTATTTGAAAAGCAAACTTAAAAAAAATTGCAAAAACAGCTTAAAAATTTAATTTTAAAAAATCTAAGAATATTTTTTCAAAAATCTTTCTTAGTGCACCCCTACACTATAAGTAGAATCGCCATGCAAAATTTCCGCCCTTTAGTTACAGCGGTTTGGTGGGTGCATTATCTGTTAGTCAGTCAGTCAGTTGACCGAACTGTTTTATATTTATACAAGCGGCTCCCATCTTTGTCCGGGTTGAACAATCATCTATCTTAAGTAGATATTAGGTAGGTATAATTTATTTTAAAACTTCCTGGTATACCACATTTTTTGTTTCGTTTTTTCTGAGTTTTTAAAATAAATTGATTCTCCGCATTTCCTGACCTAGAGAGACCAACATATAAATGTCCACGAGTAAAGCAATCTTCCCGTATGTCAAGTCCAATATATTTGTATGTTTGACCTTGGTATTTGTTGATGGTGATGGCAAAAGAAATTTTTATTGGAAACTGCAACGTCAGGCACTGAATTGTGCCCGGGGCCACCCGCATGCCGATTTTGATACGATTCGACCACATAGCCTATCCCCTGCAGAGTCCACACACAAAAAATACAAAAAAAGCACCAAAAATTGCAAAATAAAAATTCATAACTTTTTAAAAATTAAAATTCAAAAATCCGGCTACGTCAGGCACTGAATTGTGTCCGGGGCCACCCGCGTGCCGATTTTGGTATGATTCGGCCCCATAGTCTGTCAGCGAGGACAGCCACGGAAGCTGTCGAAATAAGCAACTTTTAGGGGTCAAATCATTCAAACATTAATTTAAAAACTCCGGGGCCCGATTTGCAAACAATAATATGCCTATGTTTTAATCTAGACTATCAACTATATCTATACAAAATTTCAGCTCAATTGAAGCAATACTTTTTCATTTATAAAGGAACAAACTTAGGCGTATTCGAAATAATAAATTTCACAGTCTCAATGAAACACACTGATTTTTGAATAAAGTTCAATAATTCAAGTTCGATTTACGCAAATTGTGCATAAAATTTTACATAAATTCAAAAACATAAAGTTTATAAGTTAAATAAAGTTCTAATATAACTAAAAATAAATAATCCAACAGAGTTAGATAAATACAAGAAGAATATAGACAAAAAATAAACAGAAATCAAGCACTCAGGGCATCCACGCACCAGAGGTAAGATTCTGTAGTAGTGCAGAAACTGAACCATAAAAAAGACATAGAGGTAACCGAAAGGTCTCGTCATCAGGGAGCCTAACCAAATCAGCAACCTCAAGGGGAACTTTCTGAATTGGATGCAGGTAAGACCAAAAGACATCCCAAAGCCCCGAGATCCCCATGGAAACATTTTGTCGAAAGAAAATGAAAAGACAAGCACAACTTACAGTATGGGCTCAACGCACCGTACATGCAAGCACACAAAATATCCTAATGCAAAGAAAAATATGCATACATACCCTAATTCCGTAAATGGCGGCTATGGCGAAACAACAGCCAATTTTATCCTAGTAGTTACGTCACTGTAACAATACTACAGCGCCACACGCCATTAAAGCTTAAACAAATGAAAACATAAACACTAACCTAAACATCTTTAAAAAATACCCGAGTCCAAATGCCATTTTTTTAAAACTTTTAAATTGCCGAAATTTTTAGGGAAATTGTTCTTACTTAAGTTTTCCTTCTAAAATGTTACATGCCTCTAAAAAATCTCCAGCGTTGTTACATATTTCAAGTTGATAGCCTATAAATTGTAAATATTTTTTTACCTTAAATGTCCTATAAAAAGACGTATTTCCAAATGAAATTTTCTTTAATAAACCTTTAAATGTTGCCAATTTCAAAAATCCTTTTTGTATTTATCAATACCTCCTCAAATTGAATCTTTAAAATATTAAATGTTTTATTGATAATAAATGAAAATGTAGTTTGATGTGTTGCTATGGTTACCTGACTATGGTTGACAAAGAAAATTCAAATGTTAAATGTTTTACTGATAATAAATGAAACTATCATTTGATGTGTTGCTGCGGTTACTTGACTATGTTTGACAAAGGAAAAGTAATAAAGGTGAAGCATCAGCTCAACATTTAGACCCCTAACGTTCTTTTTAATGATCAGATATACATAATATATAGCCTATGTCCATCTGGAATAATGCACCTTTCAATTAGTGAAATAATTTTTCAAATAGGTGCAGTGGTTACAGAGATTACCCTCCACATACAAAATCCGCTCTCTCTCTTTATATATTAGTATAGATATAGATTAGATATTTATGTAATAAATTTTTATATGCAGTATAAAATTTCAGGAAAAATTAAATTATTAAAATAACAATTATATTTTAAATGACTTAAATAGTTTAATATACTTTATTTCCTAAATAAAAGTCAAACTCCATGTGTGAAAAAAATCTTAGATTGTTCTCCCTCACCCTGAATCAATCATACATGGCAGTAGTCCTTACATCCGATTCGCTTCTTAATGGATTATACGCCAACTGTAATTACATTAATTTGCGGAAACAGTCCGCTTAATCATTATTAACCCCGCCTTTAATGACTTTTAGTTAAATGACCTTTTAACGCAGTTTTGAGTGAGAAGAATACGAAAGTACGGAAAATTATGGAAACACTTACAGAAGATACAAAGACGCGACGAGATTAAGCACCGTTATAACTATTTTAGGGAAAGTTTTCTCGTTTCTTAGTGGTTCCCGAGAATAGTGTCTGGAGAAGAGATAAAAGATGCCAAAGTTTGTACTCTGAGATTTGGGATAGAATAGTCTGATAAAGAACAGGAAATTTCGTTGGTTAAGTGAGTGCCTGGCACAGACAGATTTTTTATTCATTTATTCACATTCTGAGTAGAGTACATTATCATAAAATTAGCATCAATATAACGGACACTATGCACGCAAAATATGCTTGGACGACTTCAAATTTTGTTATAAAAATTTAAATAGTCTACAGGATTTACAAAAAATTCCCTTATAAATATTTTAATCTCTTAAAGTATGAAAAAAATATTTTTTTATAGTAGTTACTAAGGTGATACAAGTTTTAGAACATTTAATCCAAATAAGAAAAAATAGAAGAATAAAATTTAAAAACAATTCTATTGTCATTAATAATTATGTTTATTCCTATAGTTAAATACTTGCACTATTATCATAAAAAGTCTTCTAAATTATTCTAAATTATTAATTTTTTATTCATTTATTCACATTCTGCGTAGAGTACATTGTCATAAAATTAGCATCAATATAAATACCACTATACTCGTAAAATACACTTGGACAACTTCAAATTTTTTTATAAAAAGATTTAAATAGTCTACAGGATTTACAAAAAATATCCTTATAAAAAATTTTATCCTTTCAAGTATGAAAAAATAAATATAGTAGTTTCCACAAAGGGGATAAAGATTTTAGAACATTTAATCCAAATAAAAAAAATAGAAGAATAAATTTAAAAACAATTCTATTATCATTAACAATTCTGTTTCTTACTATAACTAAATACTTGCACTAATATCATAAAAAGTCTTCTAAACAAAAAAATTGACTGTTTGATGAGAATGGAACATAGGATTGGTATACATAATTACATGTAAATGCTTGCGCGTTGTGTCAGATATTTTATTTCCAATGGCGCGGATTAAAAGACAACTGCAGCTAGAAATAAATACAACACAAGAAACACAAAAAACGAAAAAAATCTGCATCAAATAATCTATGAATACAGAAGTCCCCTGGCTTCCCAGTAACGGTCCACAAGAGAACGTTTAGTAAATGCAGGGCAATGGAACAAATGTTCACATTTCATGACCCGTCCCAAGTCACTCTGCAGAAAGGACTAGAAACAATGTTGAAGCGGTGTTGATGTTCCAGGAGGCATGGCCAGTGGCTAGTCTAAATTCAGCTATCTAAATTCAGCTACCATTTTATGCCTCGGCCATTTAGAGACACCAAATATTTTTTATCTCCAAGGCTTTTGAGAAGTTCTAAAGGCGAGACTCTTTTTGAACGCCCCCCTCACCGTATTTGTGATTATACGCTTTACAGTACTGTAAGGGACACTGGAAGGAGATGTCTGCAAGATCAAAGTACCTTTTTTGGCCAGAGAGTCAGCGATTTCATTGCCATGACAGTGCTCAAGGATCCACTGTAAAACAACGACCCTCTTACTGACTGATAAGCTTTGCGCAACAGCATCCGACAATCAGGGACAACAGAGAACAGAGGATACGAAGTTGATCTCACAGATTGTCAGTTGTCTCAGGTACAGAAAGTTACATTTTATGTTATTTAATTCATGTTCTACAGCAGCGGTTCTCAACCTGGGGGGCGTGACCCCATGGGGGGGGGGGGCGGCGTAGAAGAATTTCAAGGGAGGCGTGATTAAAAAAGTAAAATAAAAAGTAAAACTAACTGTAATTTACTGTACTCAATTTTGCGGTCACAATGTAATCATAACATATTTTCGACATACGAACACGAATACGATAATTGTCGTACACGATAATTGTCGTAATTGTAAAAACACTATAATTTTCGCACGTCTGGACGTCGAAAGTGACCTGAGGTGTGCTTTGTAACAGTTACAACCTAATATTCAAAAACTTGTCAAGGACAAACATTGTGAGCCCTCTCATTAATGTTGTGAAAGTGACTTTTATTACATGCGAACCTCATCTAGATCCTTGATTACCTCAAATATATTTGATCTGCATTTAATTCTTTGATTTCATATGTTCTAATAATGATATGGTCCAAATTAAGATATGTGTAGTAATATTAAAATTTTTGTATGAAATTATCAATTCTATATTTTCATTTAATAACCGGCTTCAGTTTCAAATTCCGATTGTACTACATGCATTGACCACATATGGTGGTAGTGGTGGTGGTGGGGGAGGGGGAGGCGTGACCTCAGATCACTGCTCAAAGGGGGACGCAGAGCCTGAAAGTTGAGAACCCCTGTTCTACAGCACGTTTAACCCTCTCCTCCCAAAGAATAAAATTGTGTTTTTCCTGAGGACAACGGATCCTAGATCCTCATAGGAGTGTAAAGTATTCGAAAGCTGAGTCATTTTTGACCCTTTAAAGTGATTTATGCCATGAGAGGTTTTAAATGAGAAAGGGTTTTATAACAAGAAAAAAATGTGAAGGACAACTCTATGTGATTATAAATAAAATTTTTTATTCTATAATTAAATTTGCTGTTAATTTATTTACAGGTGCATCACAAATTTTAAGATCATGAATATATGTCAGGAGTATAACTCTATCTATCATCTCCAGTTCATGTACTTATGAATATAATTTTAGTCCAGTTAATTTTAACTACCCATATTCATCATATACTGTCAGTAAGAATTATTCTTGCGTGGCAAAAGTGAGAGAGAGCAATCTTCAAGCTCAATCTGAATTCGAGGGCAATAATTTTTCAAAGTCTACTCTGACCTCATCAAATACTTCGTAAATTGTATATTGCTGGATTAAAATTCATTGACTAGGATCAGAATATCTTTACATATAAATACAAATATTTTCAACTTTACGAAATGAAAGCAGCAAGGACTGTCTTTGTTGATGGTAAATTATTTATTCATTAATTGTGATAGTAAAAATTCAAAGTAACCTTTTGTTTCTAACAAATCATTACTTCCAGAAGTTATATTATCGGCACCCAAACCTCTGAGTTATTTGTTTGTCAGTTTTAATACACAAAATCAACCTTACACTTGAAAATTATAAAAATAGAATTAGGCGATATTTCATTAAAATCGGGCCATGCAACACTGAGTTGTAGTAAATGTCAGTTATAATTTATACTACGTATATCATTACGTTTATCCTAAAAAGAGGGTCATTTAACATTTTTTTAAATAATATACATCAATTGAAAGAGTAATACTTGATTTATTTCAAAACTTCCCGAAACAGAAGAAAAAACAATATCTGATTTGGTTACTCAGTTCTAAATTCCCCACACCGGGGAGGGCTGAGTGATATTTAAGGGGGGGGGGGGGGGGGCGAGGATAGTTATCGAAAAATGTGTCCAGAAGTATTTTGCTTCCGTTAAAACATGTTTTAACGTAGGATTACGTTCCTCAATAACGATCCTCCGGAAAAAAAAATCAGAGTCTGTCCTGCGTCGCGAGTTATAATTTTGGCATCACCCCAAACACAGTAGCAGTGAACAGTTAAACAGAAAAGTACCAAAATGCGTCAAAAAAAGAAAAAAAGAGGTAAAAAAGGGTTAAGTATTCCTTTGTTAATAACCCGTGGTAGTTTCGTTAAAAGTAACTACCTAAAATATTTTTTTAGTCGGGGGAAGGGGGGTGTTAGAGACTAAAAGTTATCCAATGGGTGGCGTAAACATAAAAAGTTTAACAATCACTGTTCTACACGAACGAGGAAAAATAAACAAAAACGCTCGGGATTTTTTAACATGATTAAGCCACGTAAAGTGTTCGCCATACAGTCTCCATTAAGCTTAGACACGTCATTTCGCAAAATATTGCGAAACCATTCAGTTTGATTATTATATAAAGAACAACACGTAAGGAATAAAATATTAAGATGAAATTATATATTTTTAAAATTGTTTATCTCTGTATAATAGTGAATTTATTTCATAGACTATTTAAAAGATATGAGACATAACATGTCCGGTAAATTACTAAAACTGTCGACTTGAAATCTGAGAACTCAAAATTAAATTATTCAATGATGTTGCATTTTAAAGGTGTCAGAGATTATCATTTGAAGACAATTAAACAAAATAATTATTAGTATATTGAATATATCGTTTATATAATGATAAAAAACCGAGAATATTACTTACTTGCAATTTAAAGGAAATAAATATTAAGAACTGACAAACATGTAAGGTTTACATAAGATTCGATTCACAATAATCGAACTTTTAAGTGAATAAAGTTAAAGAAGCTGCATAAGATATGCTAATTGCGGCATACGCGTCTGGTATAAATACCAAGCACCTAGATTAAAGAAGGGTCGATGAAGTGTTGAGGAAGTGAGAGGAAGTGAAAGGAGGAGTAGAGCTGATGAAACGAAGTAACGAGCTGGAGCTAGGCTTAGAGTTTGATTTAATAATAGTTGAGTTTTGCGAGCAGCCGCTCGAGGCATAGCTAGGTTACTTCAAACCTACGCAATTTCTTTTTAGACTCAAAGTTTACGAAGCAGCATTGATGGTCGACTTTCTGAAGTATTTGTGAGTATCTCAAGTTGTATTTTCATTGCATGAATAGTTATACCAGAAAATATATTGAATTGTATTTACCTTGCATAAATATTATATATCTGGTACTAGTAGTGCACTTGCTTTATGTTGAAAAGCAAAATTTACAATTGCAAATATTTGAATAAACATTGTTGTGATGCAAGAACTGTGTTTGAGTGAAATTATTTAGAGTGCCACTTAAAGATATACATACCCAAATTTAGGGTAGAAGTGCATATTTTCTATAAACATAATGGGATAAAAGAAATTTTAAACAAGCCTATTTAACTGAGATTTGAAGAAGCATGGATGTATTTAATTAAAAGAAAATTAAAAAAAGAATATTCTTTCTATAAATGAGGTTTTCTTGGGGGGAAATGTGAATAGTGGAAATTTGAATAGTATAAAAAAATTGTCAAACATTCACAGCTAAATTTTAGTCTGAATTAGCTCTATTTTAAAATAAATTTTTTTAGTAATTTTGGGGTATTATAATCCTATTTTATTGATCTGTTTAAAATATTTTTTATCAAAATAAATACATTATGCAAAATACATGATTAAATGTTAACAATTACTCTGAAATGTTAGATATTTGTCCCCTGGAAATGAAATTTATAGATTTTTTTTTCGAAACATGTTGCTCTGCACTAAAAAATCTCTCACAGAAAATCGATAGATTAAACTATGGTAGCGCCTCTCCACATCGATTTTTTCATCGATTATTACCAATCCATAAGCAGACGTCGTTCTTTTAATTAAGTGTTGTTTTGTTTTCCTACTTCAGAGCTGTTAAAGAAAATTTTGTTGATATTTTGGAAACTACAGTAACGATTTTCCCTTTTCACGGTTAAAGTTCGAAAGCTTTTGTTTTCTTTTGATGATATTGATAAAAGTTAAGAATTAAGGAGCGGCGTAATAAACGTAATCGATATTTGAACTTCTTTTGATTTCTAATCATACGAACTAGAAAAAGGAAAAGAATAATATTTATACAGCAATACATACCCGGTGTCATGACTGGCGGTTTTTCGTCTTCATCTGTTACACATATACACATATCCCGGTTCCGATCCTTACCGTTTTTAAGTAGTGCATCTGACCTATTAATACAAATTTAAACTAGTTTTAGTGAGGCATAAATGTAAGCATTTTTCACAAAATAATCATCAACATTTAAGGCGACTGCGTACGTTGAAAATGTCATTTTTTGACTTGTTTAGTCAATTTTAATCTTTGCACGAATCGTGTAATTCAATCTTTTATCTTTTCAAAATCGTTTTGATTTTCATTCTCCATTAATTAGAAGCAGATTTGTAGCTATTTTAAAAAACATCGCCAGCTACAAAATTTGAAGTGACAAAAAACTTTAAATGCGTTTTTCTCTGAATTATGTTTTTTAGCACAATTCTCTACCGTTATCATGATATCTCACATAATAATGCATATAATTTGACAAAATTTTGAGGAAATGTGTTAGATGCTATTGTTAGTGAAATGACGTAACAATAATTGATATATAATAAATAGTTTTTTATTTGGGGTTTTTTTATAAGGAAAGGAATGAAGAATCGGGAAAAATTTTCATATTGGAACATAAAATTGTCTGTATTATTTTTGCATTTTAAAATTTCTCTTAGATTATAGGTAATTTTGAAGATAACTGTCATATGTTTCATGTGTGAGAAGGAAATTAAAATAGTAGCATTACCAATTTGTGCAGAATGATAGGCGTTTTAGCTAAATTTCTTTAACAATTAGTACTTCAAATTGACAATAATTGATAAAAAATTATGGTATTTACAGGTAAGTTTTTGTTAATTTTTTTTAATTTTAAGTGCTATTTTACCATAAGAGACCAAAAAATAAATAAAAAATTGATTTTTTATAGGACTTTTTGGTCTCTTATATTAAAATAGCACTTAAAAATTTTAAAAGGAACAAAATCTTACCTGTAAATACCATACTTTCTTTTTATAAATTGCTGAATCTGAAGTAATTTTCAATGAAATTTAGCTAAAACGCCTATTACTCTGCACGAAATTCTAACGCTACTATTTTAATTTCCTTCTCACACATGTTATATATATGACAGTTATCTTCAAAATCACCTACAATCTAAGAGACATTTTAAAGTGCCAAAATAATACACACAATTATATGTTCCAATATGAAGATTTTCCTCCGATTCGTCATTCTTTTCCTTATAAAAACAGTCCCAAATAAAAAGCTATTTATTATAGATTAATTATTGTGCGTCATTTCATTAACAATAGCATCTAAAACATTTCCTGAAAGTTTTATCAAATTATATACATTATTATGTGAGATATCATGATAACGGTAGATATTTGTGCTAAAAAACATAATTTTGAGAAAAACGCATTTAAAGTCGTTTGTCACTTCAATTTTGTAGGTGACGATTTTTTTAAAATAGCTATAATTCTGCTTCTAATTGATGTAGAATGAAAATCAAAACAGTTTTGTAAAGAGAAAATATTGAATTACACGATTCTTGCAAAAATGGAAATTGATCAAAAGAGTCAAAAAATGATATTTTCAACTAAGGCAGTCACCTTAATTTCAATCATCAAAATGCATAAATAATTTTCCATAATATTAACGTGCACTGGCAAAATCCTCTTTTGAGTAGAAAAATCCGAACAACTCATTAGCCATAAAATTACATGAAACATACCTTAGTAAGGTTGGTCACTAAACTTAGCTTATGTTTGTCGGCTTCTTCTAAAAGTAGTAAGCTTAATTATACAGGATTTCAAACGCAAAATATATTTAAACGTTGGCTAATGAATGTCACATTCATCCCGTTAGTAACCGAATGGGAAATATCGAGAACTAAACGTTTGCTACAAAGATTAAATTATTTACTTCAAATATAAAGCCCTCTATTCCTAGAACACCTATAGAAATCTAATATTTTAATTTTAATTAATTACAATCTATATATTTAAGTTGCCAAGCCGACTTTTTGGGCAGTCCGTGAGAGAAAACTACTGCATCAATTTGCTTCATTTTGGTCTTAAACGAAAGATTGTAATCTGTAGATTTGTCAAATTTGGTTTTTGTAATCGCAATTTCTATTAATGAGCGACAATTTAGAATTAAAAATTGATTTCTGCGCATGCTCAGTTGCATGTTTAAATCTGTCTTTAGAAACTCACTGTTTCTGCGCATGCTCGGTGACGTGTTTTAATCATAAACACGTTTATTTCGAGGAGTCTTTCTAGATCTCTCTCTGCCATTTTTATTTTTATGGTAATTATGTTTGTGAAATATAAGATTAAACCTCATGGAAATTGTTTATTTTGCGCTGTTTAATGAGCGATAATTTACAATTAAAAAATTGCTTTCCGCGCATGCTCAGTACACATTTTTAAATCTGGCTTTAGATTCTCACTAAACACGATGCCGCTTAAACGCATTAATTCGTTTCTGCGCATTATTATGATTTTCAACATTTGGCAATGATGTGTTGGAGTATAATTTGTGTATTAGTACATTTATTTACTATCTAGCCGTCATGTTTTAACGGGTATCAACTAGTTACCATAAAAAGTCTGCTAAATAATCACTAAAATCTTTCATTAATTAGTCGTCAGAAAAGTATTGCTCATATTGCAGGATTACAACAAAAATAAATAAATAAATAAATGAAATAAAGGAATTTCGCTACTCAAAGAAACGAAAACTACAAGTCATGAAAAACATCCCATAGATATTATTGATTAGGCAGTAAGTTTGAGGGAAGGAACAATATACGAATGGGTATGAGAATAATCACATGTTCTCCAATCTTGATCAGTAGGGTCTTCTGACTTAAGATAGACGAGCTGCAATTAGCAAATTGGTAGAGAGGAAATCTATGCATAGTGCCGCAAATCAATGCCATACGAAAATTACCAGATTTCTTTTCCATTTCTTTTCGTATACATATAAATGATAGAATGAAAAGGAATTAAAATAAACTGAATTCTTTTATAAAAATTTCGTCCAATTTTACATAATCTTATATCCTACAGTTATTAAAACAAACACACACACACACAAATATATATATATATATATATATATATATATATATATATATATATATATATATATATATATATATATATATATAATATATATATATATATATATATATATATATATATATATCTATATATATATATATATATATATATATATATATATATTTTTTTTTTTATTATTTTCTTTTTTTTGACGGGGGGGGGGGTAATATACAAAAGGTAATACCGTCGAACCCCGTTATGCCGAACTTCCAGGGACCAAAGGTTTTGTTCGCTTTATCCGGTGGTTCGCTATATCCGAACCGTTAAGAAAATGCTAGAGTTCACAAACAGTATAACTCATTAGTTGCAATGTGTATTCAATAATGATGTATTAAAAAATGATAAAATCTATTAAAAATTATCATTTATGAATTAATTCGACTAAAATCGATTGCATTAAATTTACACAAAACCAATTAAAATATGTAACAATATGAAAATGGTGGGATTAAAATTTTCGTTCGTTATATCCGTGAGTTCGCTATATCAATGTTCGACTTTACTTTTAGATGAATTTTTCATCGGCAGATCTAAACAAAATACATTATTTATTAGGACTGGCAGATAATACAGAATATTTGGTAGGGATTGGGGTCTTACTAGACTCACGCACCCCAGGTGTTTGCGGAAACAGGAAACACCTGTTGTCGCTCCATTCGAGAAACAGGTTAAACTTACTGGATTGTTTGGGGCCATAAATCAAACTGTCCTCCCATGATAAAAAAAAAGTCAGAATTTTTTTCCACGTTGAGAGCTGATAGAGACTTTTGATAAGAGAATATTTGCTATCTGCATATGAAGCATTGGTTTTGAAATTAAAATTTAAAAAAAATCTCATTGCTTAAGTTAACTTGTCAATTTTTACCTGTCTATACTACTTTAAAATTGGTATACTGGCCATTTAAATTTTACCACTATGAGAACTGAATTTTACAAGGAGAGAAATATCACCTAGTTTATTACAATTACCATGAAAGTTCAGCTAAAAAGTTACTAGAATCTTTCGCTAATTTGTCACCAGATAAGTATTTCTCTTATTACAGGGCTATAAAAAAATAACATTTTCTAATGAAAAATTCGCATTACCTGCTGTATAAAAATGACATATCAGAATTAGTAGCGAGATTCCTTTCATCTGAAGAGTACGTTTGGTGGCATTCAAGGGATTTTAACGAGTCTGGTGTTTTAAGTTAGAAAATTTTCAGAGCATTAAATTCTAGTCTTATTAGAAATATGTATCTATGTTATATATATATATATATATATATATATATATATATATATATATATATATATATATTGATATTGTTTTAATATCTGTACAAACATACAATCACACACACTTAGGGAAAGTGTATCTCAGGAAAATATAAACCTGGAGTTCCATAATGAACTTAAAATTCCCACTCATCCAAATTTGTTTAAAAAATTAGCAACAGATATGTACAATAATATTAATAATTAATTACTCCTAGACTATTTCGATTTCATCCGGCTGCAGCTTGCAATAAGAACGGCCCCGTGCCATCCTTTTCCAATAATGTTTGTCGTGTTTACGTTCAGAAAAACACCGTCATTGAATTAATTATTGAAGCAGATTGTAAAAGGGTTGTAAATACGTGCTTGCTCGGAAACATACATACATTATATATATAATATTTAAAACTGAAAATTAATACGTAGTCTTGCTACGGTAAAAATATATATACTGTGCGTACTCTCTTGTGGTCCCTAATCTTCCTCTTAGCAAATTGACTAGTTCAGTCAAAACCGTTTTGTATATGCTCATGGATTACCCCCCCCCCCCACCCAGTTTCCCTAAAACCAATCATTTTTCTTCTGTCTCTTCCTATCATCTAGGCCAATCAGAATTATCATTCATGTACTGCTATTCAAAACTCGCTTCCGTGGGCGTGGCCCAGATGACGTTGCACACATGTTAAACCCCGAGTGACCTAGAGGACAATATGTTAAACCTGTAACAATTCCCACCCGGACAAAAGCCTTCTTTAACAAAAAGTGATATGCGTTATTTATGCAATTTCCATCACATGTACACTAAGGAAATCTCAACTGATTGAGACATTACGAAAATTCAATCTGCCTCTATATCTTGTGTACTGTGATTGATCTTTGAAAGAACGATATGCTATTTCCATAAAAAAGTTTAATTTGGACAATAAAGTGATAGATTAGAGTTTAACGCATCGAAAGCATTTAGATTGGTTAAAAAATTTAAGTAGACTTTCTGAAATTGAGGAAGCAAAAACACCGTCATGGAATTAGATATAAGAAAGTGTTTGAAGCAGATGATTGGTTGTAAGCAATAAATAATACATATTATAAATGAAGGTATCTTTATGTCACATAAATATAATTCGTTATGTATAATTATCCCAAAATTCTGAGCTATGGAGTATCAGAGACTGTTGGCTCGAGTCCCGTTGAAGTGATATATATCCCAGTCTAATTAACCCTCTTTTAGCAAACTTGATCATGCCGCTCTGGAACAACCAACCTTAAATACTACCCTTAAAAAGTTTGAGGTATTCAGTATCTTAGCGAGGAAGAAATGTAATTACTCCTTTACATTCTTGAATGGATACAGAATTTACGAAATAAATATTGATAAATAGAGTGATTGTAATTATGGGGAATATTCATTACAAGGATATTGTCTCGCATTTTATAAATCAGTTCTTTCGAATGATCCCGATGTAATTGAGAAAGCAAGTAGGTTACTTACAGTTACTCTAAATTTATTGCTGTTTTTCCTACCTTAGAAGATACAGATCGGAAACTTTCGAACTCGTCCGATTGCATAAATAACCTTTAAGTTTGTCTAGAACAGCTCCCTCAGGAGCAATACAAAAGATCCTTTAAATGCGTACTTTTCCAGTATTTATGCATAATTTTCTAATTATCGAATCAACACAGCCAAGTGTTGTAGGATTTATGGGACCTTGGAGTAGAGTTAAAAATCCATGTTTGATTTATTTTACGATGCATGAAGTCTGTTGCAAATATTCGTAGAAACAACTAACTGATAGCTGTAAGAACCGGGAAAGCCGTTAAAATACTGATGCAGAACTACAAGAATCTATATAGATAAGTTTATGTGTAAATTATTTGTATTATACATTTATAATATGGAGTTGTTTAGCATTTAAGAAATTTAGTTTTATTATCTATTCAATAAATAATTATTTCTAGCAGGTAATTGTATAAAACTTAAAACCATTTTGCTCAGTTAAGATTTTTCCATGTCAGCGTGTTTTTTGTCTGGCGATTCCTATGTGTATTTTTTTTCTTACATATAACTTTTATTTTCTTAATGTTAAAAGACAGATATCGAGACTTGAAAACTGCTATGCATTGAGCTTTGAAGCTTATACTGTGAATAGTTCAAAAAATACGAGATTGAAGTATGCCTTAATTTCGAACCAATTTCCATAATATTTAATTTTGGCAATTTACTTTTGTCTATTTAGTATTACTTTTTTATTAAGTTCCTTGCATTATTCGAACAATCGTTTTCCAGTTTCTAATATCCCAATAACTCTTCTCGTATTAAATTTTCAGAATAATACGGGATGTCATTACAGATAAATTTTAGATTTTTTAACAAAAATTAAAATTTGCACCATAAATTACCCCCTTTAAAAGAAATATACAAGAAACAACTGCAAATTTTCTACCTGTATTTTTGTTGTTAGACAGTAAATTTTTTCGATGTTTAGTTTGAATCAACCTATCTTTTAAGTGAGGAATTCTTTAAAGTTTCAGATATATGTATATATATATATATATGGGAACGCTTGCAACGCAACGCTCAGCAAACGAGGCGACGACAGTGCCATCCCGCGAAGAGAGGTGTTACTCATCAGTTGGTCCCTAGACACAAATCAGATGGTCGAGACAAGAGAGTGGGCACAACGGCCCTGTAACTGAAGAGTGGGCGAGACCCCCTAGAACTTCATTACTATTTTGCCAGTGACTGTCGTCCTGACGTTACCTTCATACTGATCTTAATTCTTTATGTATATAGTTTCTCATTTTTTATGTCATCATATAATCAAGTATAAATAATATAGATAATCTCAAATTATACATCCTATTGTGAACTTCTTTGAGGATTCTTCCATCGCTTACCACAGACACACACACACACAATATATATATATATATATATATATATATATATATATATATATATATATATATATATATATATATATATATATATATATATATATATATATATATATATATATATATATATATAAGTCTGAAGGGAGATATTTTGTCTTTACATGTTATTTAATGTCATAACAAGGTTAAGTTAACTATACATGTAACAAGGACAACATAAGTAGAAAAATAAAAATAAAGACTTGTAAATTTACTTACGTTTCACAAGCTCTTTTTGCATGACCTGCAAGGTACAAAAAGTTCAGTAAAGATTTTAAATGATGAAAAATATATTTTAAATGAACCTGGGAATTTATTTTCTTTATTACAAGAAAGCAAAACTTGTGAGTTTTATAGGAAGGAATACTTATGAGCAAAAAGTAACTATAAATTTCTTATAACGAACATAAATACAAAATATTATATAAGTTAAACTAAAAACAGTATTCCTTTGTGAGAGTTTTCATAACCAAAAAATTATTTATTTTTCAACTCGTGTAAATTTATAGTCAAATGCAATTAGCAAAGACTGAGAAACTTGTATAAATAAATCAGCTAAAATTGTAAACTTATGCAATGTAAATAATTCAACACAAAATCAGAAATTAAAATACATAAAGAAGGCATAGACAACCGAACGAAATTAACAGAAAAACTGCACTAGCATTGAATAGTTTTAAACTTTTTTAATAAAACATTGCGTAGTTGCAACAAATTCTCATACTGGAAAAACAATTATAACTAGTAAAATATAAATAACTCATCGGGAAAAGCTATTATATAACAGGAAGACTGCAATGACAGTCGAACAAAATAAACAGAAATCCTGCACTTAGTGCTAAACGCCCCATAAATACAAGATTCTATAGCAGTATAAAAACTGAATAATATAGCGAAGCAACCGTCCGGTCGTATTGTTCTGGTATATATAAAAGAACGTGAACAATAAATTTTTTATGTAAATCCTTTCATTTGAATTGCCATTCTAATCTTCCAAATAAGTGGAAAACAACCTTTCCTATTTTATAGATATATGGGATAGAAATTCTTGTAATGTCCCATGTGAGACTATCGAGTTCAATCTTTGAAATTTTTATTCATATATAGTTTCTTAGCGTGGAAGTTGTTGGGACCAGTGAAACAGTAGTTTATGGATTGTTACACATAAACAATGATTACACAGAATCTATACTTTATGTACAGGAAAATAATCCCTACCATAAAATTACCCCTACTGAAAAATATGACAGCTTGTTGTTTGATGTTTCCATACTCCAGGGTGTTCCTAGCCGTTTGGAGTCAGCTGTAAACCATAGACCAGAGTACATCTATCTGGTAGCAAAACGTACAAATTCAAACCAATATACTGACATGAACTGTATAATCCAGATATACAAATAGCAATAAATTATTATTGAAGCTACTTCTCTAAACTTGTGCATGTGTCTGAATAGAGGGATTGATCTCTCCACAAAACACCTAACCAATACTCTATAGACCAAAGGCATTAGACGTATGCGCTGTCCAACATTAATGGTAATAATCAGGATGTGTCTGCCTATGTCTTGCCGTACGAGTAAGATTTTTGCAAGTTACTCATGACTGTTTAGTCTTCACAGATGAATCCATACTTTTTAAATCATTTCTGATGACAGATCTGAAGCAAAATTATCAATAGTGTTCAAGCGTGCTTTCTCAATTCCCAGAATTTTATCGGGATTTGGTGAGTAATCACCAGAAGTATCGCTTTTTCTCTTATTTTCGTAATCCTGGACTATGAAACTTTTATCGAACTTTTCACCACTAGCTAAGACCAGGATGAATTACGTAACTTGTCAGCAAATTAATTTTATGCATGATGGCGTTGCAATACAAATATCCTTGTATACTACAAAAGCAATTCATACTTTTTTCTTAAAATATATTCTATGATATACGAAGCCTGAATACAAAACACTATTTATAAAACACAGTGTTCTTAAGACTTTTTCGTTAATGATTATAATAAATGAAAAGACACAGTTTATGATTAATTTATATGTTAAACGTAGTCATTATATATATATATATATATATATATATATATATATATATATATATATATATATATATATATATATATATATATTCCTTTTTAAATAAAACTAAAAGATACATACGTTTTTGATCCTGCATTCTTCTTTTTGTTTTCCTGATGACAATGACGGCAATCCCGGTAAGAAGTAAAACTAGCACCACAGCAGCCAATACCACAATCATCACCTGGGACGTTAGTTGCCATCGACTGCCTCTAGGAAACATATAAATGGGACAAACCTTTACATAGCTATAGCTAAAGGACAAAAGAAATGCATTTTATAAAGCTTAAAATGAGCTTATTCTCAATGAAACATCTAAATCAATCTTCAAATGAAGGTTGCTGGATATTTCTTCAACTTTTTTTTTCCATCGAACAGCCAGAATAAATTGTATTATATCCATTAAAGTGTATACTTTCTCAAAGCTAATGGAAATAAATGATAGATTTAAATGAATGATATTTTCAAGAGGGAACTTTTTCTTTCATCTCCTTTCACGGAGAAATTCACCAAAACATTTGAAAGAATAAAAGAATTTGAAGGATTTGAATAATTCATCACTTTTACAAAAATATAAAATAATTCCATGGTTTTTTTTGTTTTTTTGTTTGCCACAAAGGCAATCTATTCATCAGTACTCAGAATCCCGATTAAAAAATATTCTTGTACCTCATTCCAGCTTAGAACTGAACCTGACCCAGGGCAGCAGTACCTTATATAGCATCTAAATGGATCAAAATTTAACTCCCAAGTACACATATCAAGACAAGAAACTTTAGCTTCGATGTACTCGTGTTTTTTTCTTTTTTTCTTTAAGAATAATGGTTTTCGTAAATTATCTAAAAGGGTCATACTTTCGACACATGGTATTTAATGTGTTCGATTTCAAAAAATACGAAGGCAGTGGACATTGAGATTGATTGCTTTTCCAAAATAACATTTTACTCAGGTGGACAATTCCTTTGTCTACTGTCCTTTTATAAAGATAATCGTATTCGATGCATAAGCAGTAAATCAGTCCTTTCGGTCAAATTCCCTGTGTACACCGTACTTGTCACTCTTGTGAAGTTCTTCCGATTTGCCTTGACTTCACGACGACAGAAGTTCAAATTTCAAATACTTGGACTCATGTAGCTATGACTTAACCCATTTAAGACTGGCGTTGCGAAAACGCAACATTAATTTCTGTATTTTTTAAAGGCATGTTCTAAGTTTTGTACTTCTGAAGTAACATTTTTATTTTATTCTCTATACTTTAATTGACCATAATAATTTTTTTGTTTCCACATTTGCCCACTTTTAGCACTTGCAAAAAATTGTTTTTTTCTGGTGTTTTGATAGGGAAAAAAATGACTAATTTCAAATAATAACCTTACATAGCAGCACATGTTAAATTTCCGATTTGATGCTTGTTCCGAGTTTACTAGAGACTAAAGAACAAAATGGCTTCAACAGGTAAATCATAATTTTTGTTTTTATGTTTCTCAATTGATATTTTAAAAAATGTTGCGAAAACGCAACATCAGTCCAATGTGTTTTACTTATTTCCAATGTGTTTTATTAGTGCTGCCTAGATTTTTATGCAGTAAATTGGTATTGTTTGCATTTCGGATAAGTTTGTCTCTAGAAAAAAGCGATTTTTGACATTGGAAAAGACATTGGAGTATTTTCGTGGGCTAGATGATGAGGATATTTCAGAATCGTCCACAACAGAAGCTAATAATGAACCATAATTCGTCATTATCCCTCGAGATCCGGATGATTTGACGGATGAAGAAGCTATTGATGATAATATTTTATGGGAAAATGTCGAATCCCCTAAAGACATTATAGGTGAAATCAACATTTTTTTCTAATAAATGTAAAAGTAAGTAATATAGTAAGAAAAAGGAGCATATTGTATGGGAAAAATGGAGATTCATTACATGGATGTAATGAATTCTAAAATAAGTTTATTAGAGTTTCAGAGATCTATATCTTTGAGAGAGCCATATCTTTGATAAAAAGGCTTGAAGAAATGCAGGTGAATTCTGTTTTACCTGAAACTTTACATATTGGAAGACCATCTTCAATTCAAAATCTAATTCTCAACGAAACTCGGAAAGACCGTATGGGCCATATTATTACTAAAAATAGTGAAAATAAACAAAAAAAATTTGTAAACACTGCAAAAGTCAAACAATTATTGTATGTAATAAGTTTAATGTACCTCTTCATGCGAAATGTTTAAAAAATTTTAAATATTTTTAAAAAAATTTTATTATTTTAAATTTTTATATTTTTAAAATTTTTATACCGCTTTGAACTGATGTTGCGAAAACGCAACATTTTGTAACTATCGTAAAAATAAATTTAATTTTATGGAAACAACTTATTTGTGTAATTAATGTTCTAAAAAGTGTTAAAAAAATTTTTGGTGCATTTCCAATAAAGGAAACATGGAGCGGTCCTAAATGGGTTAAGTATATGAAACCTGAAAAACTCCAATGTGTGGAGGTCACAGTATTATGTATGGTAGTGTATGTAAAGAATGATAATACCATCTCTAGAAAAGGTAACCCCTCATATGATTTCATGCCTTAGGACTGTGAATTTACCCACATCCAATAAATAGGAACACGTTTCTATGAAAATAAGGATAATGGATTTTTATAACCTCTTCAAGGACCAACTTTTATTGAAGATTTGTTACATGGGGATCTTGCTGGACAATTATGACAGCTATTTCTTATCTTCTTTTCGGGGCACTATAAGAAACCTATATCGTAACCGTTGCCTACGAAAGTTCCATCTACATATTATATAAACAGCCTAATAATCTTTGGTTACATGACATTTTCCATACAGCCAAATACAAGCAGCCTTAGATTCTGTAAAGCATAACTGCGAAATGAAGTCTTTCGGATGTACTTTGTGTAACTTTAATACTTGTGTACTTTATAACATTAAGGTTAAGGAACAATTTAATAAATGACCATTTTTTTAAGGAAACACCCCTTAATAAATAATTAAGCTTCTTTGGGATCTGCTATTTGTTTTTAACAGTGCCCGACTATACTTCCTAACTATCTTTCATTATTTATTCTATATGAGTAAGACATCCATCAAGAATAAAAATATGAATACTTGTTCCAAAACGTCTATAAGTCTTTGTATTTATCCCTTAGTTGAGAGGCTATAAAAAATGTAGGATAAAAACAAGTAAGTCTTGGAAATTAATTGTTAAAGTTTTTAGACTCAAAAATTATCGGTGTATCCCTGCTCAAAAGGTGGTTAAAATCAAAATAGTAAATCATTGAGATTGGAACATTTTGGCGCATATCCTCATTCGCCATCTTAATTTTGAGATTTTTTTTCGCAGAGTAATGCACAGTGGCAACTAAATTTTTGAACATTAGACAACTCAGATCTGACATAACTTCCACACAGCTTTGCACATAATAAGTACTCAAATTGTTTCAAATTAACCAGTCGGAGAAAGGAAATAAGAGCTTTCTTCCGAAATATCAGCGCACCTTTTCGTTGGTCTGTCTGTTTGGAGTGTGACGTGTTCACCCGTAGCACCACAGCTTGGCTTCTGCCTTTGGCATTTACAGCGTACACAACCACGACGAAACTTGTGGCTGGAGGTAGATCGCGAGCTAAGAAGAAAGGGATATCCGCGGTTTGGTTCCCCCTCAGCCGGTGTAAGACAGTATCGTGCACTTCCATCACGAATTGCTGTCTCAGTCCGCCGTTCGAACCTTCCATACACTCCAGCCGAAACGAATGCTGGGTGATGTTCATGATTGTACAGTTCTGTACGGGGTCAGGAGGACCTGGAAATATAGAATAGAACGACGCCATTAGTTTCTTAAATGTCACAGTCAACGGAGAGAAAAACAAAATGTGTTTGAAACTAAACGGTTGAAAAGTCGTATTCAAAAGTATTGTTAGACATTTTACCATATAATTATGAAAGTATGTGTCAAGATCGAATTTTAAACAGATCGAAAACACAAGTCACAAACTAACCCTCACGACCTCGAGGAGTTCATTACTCAAGAGTTGCAGAATTAGTATTTACCCAATGGTGTACATAAACTACGTACATAATGGTGAATTCTTGATGGTAAATTAGTAATGGTGGATAGAAACAAAAATTAAAGCTTTCGGGTCGATGTCCTCATCGGGATCTACGGACTAATTAATCCCTTCCTTCATGCTCCATCAAAAATTACGGGGTGAGATTATGCCCTCTATTTATCGTGCCCGTGATATTCCCGTGTTGTAGTGTTTAAAAGTAATCCACCAAAAAGATTAAAAAAAATTCATTTCATTTACCCTGAAATATTTTTATTTCTTATTTTACATACCAGATGGCAGCACCAAACTATTTTATAATGTTGGGATGGTTTTCTTTAAACTAGATGTGGCAGATCAAGAAATAACGGAATCCTCGGGCAAAAATAGGCACTATTTTTACTGTTTTCTTGAACATTATGCAATCGTTAAGGGTTTAAGAGGAGATAATTCCTCAACAGCCATTGTTGGAGGGGTTCCCATGACAAATGTATACATTTTTAGTGTATCCAGCAGCTTTTGACATATATTATGCCTTTGTTTCGGGCTTTGCAGCAAGGAATAGCCGACAAGAACGATAAAGGGAAAACAATTTCAAAAGAAGAATTTCTTTAAATTTTTATTGTTCACCAACTAAATTCCGTTACCCAGAGAACAAAGTAAAAAACCATCATCTATCGTGAATTACGGTGCAAACTTTAGAGTAGTCAAGGAGGAAAACGCATGGAGCACGTAATCTTTGGAGGCGTCATTAAAGTCAATATGTGCATTGTCTAAATTTATGCATTTTATTTCTTTATAGTGATTAAAATTCAATCGCATATTCTTAAACTATATACATCAAATAATAACGCTTTTATATGTGTAATGAATGCCCAGAGGAAGAATATGAATTTAAATAAACATTTCACTGTGAGAATTATTGCTTTTATACCGTTAAATATTTTATATGAGTGTTTCATTTACTGGGAGCTTTGATTTTTAAAATTTTTTTACATTCAGACTTATGTGAAGCGTATTACACTTTACAAATCCCATATTTTTCAATGTTTTTCTTTCTTCTAGATAATCAAAATCTAGACTTAATATGAATTTTCGCTCACAAGTTTCTTTTCTTTCTTTTCTACAACTGAAATAATGAGCAAAATTATTTTTTTTCAGACCTCTATTGCAGACGTACATTTGAATCCCTCATTTGTGTTATGTGGAGTATGGATCTCGTTGCTTTTGGCCATTAGTTAATAAAGGCCTGCAACCGCACTTCTAATTAGCATGTAAAATAAACATGACCATTCTCTCATAAAATAAGGATTCTATCCTACACGGAGTTCACAACTTTTTGCGTTCGTGTAATTAACCTCTAATCTTTTCTCAACTAATTGACAGAAATTTTGTTAATAAATAATAATCAGAGAGGTTCATCTCTCTCCTGACTTCTTGAAGTGCATCTTTCGAAGTTAATTATCTTTGAAAACTGATTATAAGAAAAAAAATTATATCTCCTTTTAAAAGTAATTATCACTAATTATCAGCTTTTGCCCTATTAGTATAAGATTTAAGATGCAAGAATGTGACCACTAATTTTACTAAACGTTATGTAAAATGACAATTAAACTATATCTCACAAAAATGGGAAGCATTTTGGCTGAGCTGTAGACAGTTTAGCCTTGAATGTTAATAATTTAATAACAAGTTCGGTTCGACGCCTTTACTGGAGGTATATTTGCATTGCATAATATTGTAAAAGTTCTTTCTTAGCATGCCGAAATTGTAATACTTCAGCACAAAAATCTTGTGGTTTCTTATATAAGTAAAAAAAAAAGATTGTGACAGCCATACATAGATATTTTTCTTCAACTAAGGTCAATTGTTACATGTTAATAATGTAGCTTCTCAATCCAAAGTTAGATATAAAGTTAGCCTAGTTTAAAAGAGGTCAGAATATTAATCAATTTGTGATCATCTTTAGCACTATGAAATTAATTTAAGACATACCATTTTCCGCCTGCCAAATACATGATAGTATAGATTCAATAATTAAACGAATCTGTTAAACTACTTTAAGTATTTCGAATACTATGCAATTAAGGTCGAAAATTTTATTATTCTGAGCATGAACAACTTTTGTGACATATCCAGTGTTTACCTACGAAAGGTTAGACCTTTAATAATGCGGTAATAGCCCTTTTCCAAATTTGTTTAACACAAAGGAATATTTGTGCTATATTTTTTAAAGGGATTTCTTTGTATTATATGCTAGGTAAAATATATAATTACAGTTAGAAATTATGAGAATTATTAATAACCAGATTTAAAAAAAAATTCACAGCTATTTTCTAAAGTACAAAAACATCGAAATCAATTTCCTTCATATTTACTGTTTTTAAAGAATAAAGGAAAAATATATCTATTCTGACCTAAAGAGTACTGTATATCTTTAAAATATTTCAATACACAACATCCCAGACATAATTAGATCTAAAATATATTGTCCACGCGGGAATCTAAAAAAAATCACTTTAAGCAACAAACCTTTTTGTGATAAAAAAAGAGAACTTTAAGGTTAATTTCAGAATGATTAATGGGAAATTAGTGGAGTATTTTGAAGATTAACTTATTGTCTCTACAAACTGTAATCACTAATGAAGGATGTTAAATGGTTCTTTTGGTTTAGAAAGTACATGCCATAGCGTTCTTGTATATTCCAACTAATTAGAAATCAAGTTTAAACTGTCTATATTATGAATGACAAATGACTCATTTTTATTTTTAATTAAGAATTATATAATTTTTAATTAAAAATAAAAATGAGTCATTATATGTGTTATATACTCAAGAATGAGGGATTATATGTGTTATATGCTCAAGAGTGTGCTATTTATTTTAACTTATGGATGGGCAACTATCACAAGGACAAGATCCCATGTTGGGGGGAAAAAAGCCAGTTTCAAAGATTTTTTTTCCTAATAGAGATTTAGATTGAGCTATACAAAAACAGAAAGAAAGCATTTGTATCATTTAAAAGGCACAACCATTGTCCCACTAGAATTCAACTAACTTTAGCTAAACCGCAGAATCTAGCCGCTTGTACATTTGCCGTACCGTGGCTGTAGTAATAAATGCCTTATTGGAATCAATCCAATTTTTCTAACTCTCTTTGACTGGTTCTATAAAAGTATTTCAAAACCGGAACTTCCGTTTCAAAATATATTGAAAACATCCCGATGAGCATTTCGGATTTTATTACTATGAATTATTGCATATAAAACCATTAAAATGTTCCCTGTCGGTTAGCACTTCGAAACAGAACATATTTTGCTCTGGAAAAAAATCCATCTGAACTGCCAAGTGAATTTAAACACGTTTCAACAAAAATGCCAACCATTGTGAAAATAATGCGTTTTATAATTATAGATGGTAAAAGAATTTCATGAGAACTGAATTTAAAACGCTTTGTAAAACTGAAATTTCACATTACTTTAAGGCTATTGTGTACTAACCCTGTTGGATTCACTCACCTTAATGGGTGAGCGAATCCAATAGGGTTATCCCTATAATAGGTTCCAGTAGGTAATTCCTAGGGGGAAAATGTGTCCACTGATTGCCGACTTGTATTGAAAGATTTTTTTTTTCGATTGTACTCCGTAATAGAGAAGGAAATTTTATACCTCGGAACATTCTATCGTTTTTTTTAAATAAAATTCAAATAATATTTTTTAATTTAAATTATTCGGGGAAATAATCTGGTAGAGGTTGTTTTAAACGCTCATAAATTCCTTTTGGTGGACGAAATTTATAAAATGAATCCTGCTGCAAGGAGCATAAAAAATCAAGATATCTAAAAATACCATTTTTATTTTATTATCAGCATTTGTGTAGCTGTAAATAGTAGATACATTTTCTCCATATGTCAAAATTTAGGTGACTAAATCCAATAAGGTTAGTACACAGTGCCCTTCACTTATTGGCCTACGTTAAGAAAAGGTAGGAGGGAGAGAGGCTTAGAAGCTTATCCCCTTTGTGAATTCGCGTCTTTCTTATAACATCATCACTGTGTTAACAAAAATCTCTGTCACGGATGAATACACTTTTACCTTTATGTGAGAACGTGTTCCCAAATGTGTGTCCATTAACATAAGTTTAAGATAACATGTAGCATTTAAAAAGAGTAATTTTGGGGATAGGAGTGACATAAAAGAATGAGACAAAAAGTAGGAGATTGATGTTTTTATAATAACATATATATCATTCTGTTTGCAATCCTCGTCACTGGAAACATTACATGCTTAGGGCTATATCCATACCCACCTGCTGTGATGACCGTATAGACACATGGTTCCCTCTGCGTTCCGACACTATTAGTGCCCCAGCAGGACAGGGTGCCATAATCGTAGTCTGTTTTAGCGGTCACAGTTGCTGTGCTGCGGGTGCCTTCACTCACATAGCTGACGTCTTCCATGTTCTCGCCCGATTTGTTGAAGCTCCAACGGAATGTGACGTCACTGGGGTCAGCGTCTACTTCGCAAAGCACCTTAACTTCTTCGTGTCGGGTAGCACCATAAAGTATTTTCTGACCTGGCACACATACCGGGGAATCTGTAGCAGAATATACCAATCTAAGTTATAAACAAGTGAATCAGTGAAAAATACCCTGATATCCCTTCCCCGTTAGTTAAATCGTGGGCAAAAACTGAAAACTGGAAAACTCGGATAGTCTGAAAAAGACCCTCCGTAAATACACTGTACGCTTATTCATAGGTTTGAAGTTAATAGCTCATCTGTCAAAATACGGCTTACTAAATATGTTAATAAGTTAACCCTTCAGCGGGCACCCCCGTGTACAGAGTGCAACATTTTCGTAATTTTGAAATTTGTTTTTACATGTAAGGTTTGAATGCTCTAAGCAGTTTCTATTTATATCTACACCATTTCTCATGCAGGTCTGATTTTCTGACCCATGTATTCCTTTCCATTCATTGGTAGTCAGTTGTGCAGCTATTTCACGGTAACCCGCATATCACGAAGATGGACAGTCTCATTGTTTTTTAGGTTTTTGGACATAATAGGAATCCATTCGCAAGTTCTCCTCAGATCCAATAAGCCGGACAATTTTTTAAATAAGCAATTGAATCTGCATTCTTTGGCCTTAAATGATAAATATATATCAGTATTATACATTTTATGTCTTGTCATAAAACGCGGAATTATTTTTTTTAAATTTTTTTTTACAACAAGAGGAATAATCGAGGTTGAAAGCCACGTTGTACTTCGTGCCACGCGCTCCTGCTGGTGTTCCAAAAATTGGTGCACCCACTGAAGGGTTAAATAGGTTTTAAATTTTTTTATTGTAATAATGTACTTTGCATGCGATTCATGTTACTAAATTTACAGATACTTTGAACTGTTTTCCTAACATTATTTCCATGATTAATGGACAATTTCATGTCGGATAATTGAAGAGGAGATCAGTTTAATTTTAATACTTGCATTTTTAATTCAGGAAAACTAAACACATTGATATTATTTTTCAAATGAAATGGGCAATTTCAAATAAAATAACTGAGATATGCAATCTGCGGTTGGTAAAATTAATGACGAGAGAGACTTTACTAACAGAGGAAAGTGTTTATAAAAACAAGTGTTTTAGATCTGATTTATGACCTGGAAACAAAAAAAGAAACCACTTGTTCACCCTCTCAACCCTTTATTCACAACCCTCTATTAGATTCCTAGTGGATGAAGTGGACATTCGCATTTTTCAAATGATATCTCATAGTTATAACTTCATGCAATTCTAAAAGTAATTTCTTTTTATAGCAAAGACAGAGATTTTTATAAACACACTGCTAACATTTGAAAAGTAGATAGTATTACAATAAACAAAAAGCAAATGCTCTCGGAAACAGCCAACTCTCGCCTCATAACATGGTTGATTGTCATTTACTTTTAAAGAAAAAAAACTTTTAAATATATTTTAAGCATTGTAGGACTCCATTATGTCTTTAGCGAAAAGAAAACTGTAAAAAAAACTACTTCAGTTCCAGTCCAGGAAATGTTGACCACATTGAATTTTCTAACTCTTTACAACCAATGTAGTAGACACTCGTCCGAGGACATTCGCCCAAAGCCACTTAAATTTGCTAACAGGAAACTTACATAGCAATACCAATGTGTGAAATAGGGTTTCTCAGTGACATATCACGCTCGTGCAGAAAAGTATTCAAATGTTCTTAAACTTTTTCATAGTATTTAAAGTTATTAGAGGAAGATGTGGTAAACAAGTATGTGGTTTGTCAGAATTTTGTGATCATTGAGAGTGTAATTAATACTGGCTAGGCGAAAACTAATAGGATTATAATCACACTTTGATAAAGATATACTTTTTTAGATTATTGTAAACAGTATTTCATTTCACATTAATTTTTCGCACTGGCTTTCTAGATTTATTTCTTCTCCCAGAACAAAACATAGAATATATATAATAACTAGCTGAATACCCGTGCTTCGCTATGGAGTACATTCAAATTAAATACAACGGTCAATGTATGCAATTAATGCAAAAAAAAATAAGAACCCCAAAAAATATATTTATAAAATAATCGCAACGGATATTTTTATAGAAAAAATAATGTAGAAGAAAATATTCAAATTCAATCTAATAGAACATACTAAAAAATATAGTACAGTTTGAAGAATATTTCTTTTACTGCATTTTCATATTTTTTTGTATAGTGTTAAATCGTCTGCCTCATTAGAAAGAAAAAAAATTGTCAATTTATTTCGCTGTTATGCACGTGACCCAAAATTAATATGAAGTATCACAAAAAGAAATGAAACCACGTAATCAGCATTTGATAAATTAAATTCTAAAAATTATTCATTAAAAATTCATCAAAAAAAATCAAAAAATAGAGGTAAAGATTCGAAAAAGATTTCATTTTAAAGGAATTTTTATGAGCTTTCTCGTGATGTAAATTTCATAACCCTCAGATTATAATTTTAAATGCAAACTAAAGAATAATACAAATATAGCTTAAAAATTTAATTTTATAAAATCGAAGAAGAATTTTTCAAAAATCTTTCTTAGTGCACCCTTACACTATAAGAAGAATCGCCATGCAAATTTTCAGCCCTTTAGGTCCAGCGGTTTGGTCTGTGCGTTTGGTCAGTCAGTCAGTTACGGAACTGTTTTATATATAGATATGTTACGAGAGCCATACTAATTTGAAAGAAGACACTGCAGTTTTTTACAAAACCATCTGGTGTACGTGCATCAACAATATCTTTAAGTTAACACTAGGAATACCGATGATTAGGCCTCTTTCAGACGAGGTGGTTACTTGATTCAACTAGTTGAAAGGGGCGGCTGTCAAGGTCACGTTAGCGAAACTTGTGTATGCTGGCAAACCGCCTGGACGGACGAGTTGACTGCGTGTGAAGGGGTTCGAGTGATTCACTACCATTTGTTATGTGGCTACACTCCTTAACAGCCGCCCGTTCAACTAGTTGAATCAACTAACCACCTTGTCTGAAAAAAAGCCTTAAGATATTCCCTCTATCAATCCAAGCCGTTTTGATTTAGCACCTAAAGAAATAACTGGGTTAGCATGTCTCACCTGAAGCCATTTACTGTTTATATGGTGGAAGTTACTTATCGGAGAAAAAAATATGTCAAACTTTATAAAAGCTTTTGACTCATTCAACAATTGTTCAATTGTCTGGTAATATTCCGATAAGGATATCTAACATTTTTAGCCTTGTCTTTCTTCTTATCAAATTGGTAAAAAATATTAATACGCGTTTTGTTTTTAGCTATGTGGTTTTGATCTTTCACTTCCCCGCTTACTTATAGTGTAAATGTTAACGTGTGTAGTAAGTAATTGATGTAAATTTGGCTACTAAATGAATAAACTCATGCATACAAAAATCCTGGTTGGGAATATTTTGTAGATCATGTCGAAGTTCTGTTAATACAAATATGCTACTGGAAAATCAATGACAATTACTTGTTTTATTCTGAATGACATTAAGAGGCTTCTATTCCTCAGTAAGAGATGAGTCATATTAAAGTGACAATTTATTATTGTTTTTATCCATTAATACACTTGTAGATAGATGATTTTCTTTTGGGATCAACAGACATATGCTAATAGAAATTATTTGGTGTTTTCAATGAAAACATATGTCAAGTCATGGCTGATACGTTTTATTCAGACCCAGGACAGAAGTAAAATTTCTATAAATTCAAGTGTGTGTGAGAGTTATACAATAAGTTATTGGTTTCATGATTGCTGTGATTAGGTGTGAAGTGTGTTTACATTCAATATACCAGTAACAAAAAGATTAAATTTTTAATACTTTTTAATGGAAAAGACGAATACATAAAAAATTAACACGTTATAAGAAATCAAATATAATTATTATTTTTTTTAGGCACTGGTCATAGATGTTCTGAAGAGACAAAATCACAAGTGTATAGATTCCATACTTCTGAAAAACTTACTTCCATTTCTCAAGATAGTGAGTAACGCTATTAAAGATGACACACATGCATTTTTCTTCCTTCTCTGGATACCTTATGTTGAATATTTCTCTTGTAAAAAAGTATAAAATTTGTACTTAGTTGCTTGATGATTTAAAAACTTCTTAGTTTTATGTTTTAATTTAAAAACATCATAAAGCAATCCCTTTACTTGTCTGCTTTAACGTCAATTTGATACGCCAGTGAAAGAATCTGTGGTCATGCCGAAGGCAAAATTCAACCATCCATATCATTGAGGCTTCATTTGTGCACAGACAATTTGCACAGGTGTTTTGCCTACTGTTATGTCCTTACCTTATTAAAGTTATTTTCCTTCTATGAAAGGTAAAACGATATATCATGTTTGTGCATGAACAGGAACTACACACAAAGAGCTTCATCGTCATGTCGACTAAATGAACCTGCCTTAAAAGGATATATCTTCAATTAGACTGTTTTTTCACAGGAAACATTTTTTTATGGGATTTATAGTTTTGATAAAAATATTTTTAAAATCTTGCCACATTGAAGAATTATCATAGATTCTAACATTGCATATTAAAGAGAAGTAAAAAATAAAGTAAAATGAAATTCCTGATCTTTAAACCTCTTTTCATTTTTTTATTTTTTTAGTATTCAAATGTTGTATGTGCCTCTGTAGTCATCATGTATACCTAAATCCAGAACTTCATTAAACTTTATACAGAACTATTTATTACGAAATACTGCTCTTTAAATATCCACCTATATCTGGTTTATTGTTTTTCGTATTCGAATATTAATTCATTATCTTAAGACCTAGACATATGTCGGAATATTATATTGCATGTTTAGAAAGAAAATATGATATAATAACTTCCGGATCTTATTGTTTTTAATCTTTTTACTTAATATTCAAATTTTATTATGTCCCTCTGTAGTTGCTATGTAAGCTTACATCCATTGTACTTCATTAAGCTTGATACTGAACTATTTATTATAAAATATTACTTGGCAAATATGCACATAAGTTTCTGGTTTACTATTTGATATATTAAAATATTAATGCATTTGCTTACAACCTAGACATGAGTAAGAATTATATATATATATATATGTGTGTGTGTGTATATATATATATATATATATATATATATATATATATATATATATATATATATATATATATATATATATATATATATATATATATATATTTATTTCCGTATACATAGAATATGCAATTCTTTTCGAACACGTGTAGTATGTATTTATATTTCTCTCTTACTGTAATTGAAGACGCTATTATATGCAGATTTATTTTCTAATCAATAGATACATTTCTAGCAGTCGGCAGATTAATTCATAAAATATTTACCATTGTCATTACATTCGTACTTTTAGTAGGGAAACAGAACGTGGAGGATGACAATTCCTTTGAAAACTACCCATACTCTCTCTCTCTCACTTAATTTGGTAGTTTTTATTATCATACCGTCAAAACCTCTTTGCCATTTCATGTGACGTGAGTTGAATGCGCACAGCTACATTTACGATCCTCATTTTTCAAGGCAGAGCCTATAAAAAAAGTGGAGAAACACAGGGGATGTCAGGCAATTAAATTCTTTCAGATGTGAGCGCAATTCGTAGCCAGTTGTAGGTGATTTATAAAATACTTTTCCGGAACTTTTAATTACAACAAATGGAAATTTTGATGCACTAATAACTATCATTAACATCAGGATGAGAGTAATTTTGTATGAATAGAATTCGCTTGAAATATTTCTGGGAAGAAACAAAATCTTGTTTTACGATGAAATATAATAAAGAGGAGGAAAAAGTTAACAGAATATAATAGAAAACGGAAGTTTTGAGTTTCTTAATTTCTAACCGTGTCAAAAGCAAACAAACCGTTAAAAGTTTTCACTTTGGACAGATTCTTCCTTTCGTGATAGGTTTGACAGAAATAACGTGTATGATCTGAGTATTCGACTGAAAAAGAAAAAAAACTTTACGAAACATTAAAATACTATAAAGGCTATTTTTTTCATCAAACCTAACGTTATAGACGTTATAAAATTAACGTTATAAAATTATAGACAGCTTGTTGGAAATATGGACATCGTTTATGAAAATACAACTATATATATATATATATATATATATATATATATATATATATATATATATATATATATATATATATATATATATATATATATATATATATATTATTTAAGGCAAATGCACCTATAATGGGCCGTCCTTTAGAAATGTCGAGAAATGAAGGGTCTATTGTTACCTAAGACAGTAAAAGGGGTGAGGGTCATTGGCAGGTAGTAGCCAATGACCCTCACCCCTTCTACTGCCTTATGTAACAATAGACCCTTAATTTCTCGACATTTCAAAAAGGTGATCCATTATAGGGACATCGGCTATTTGCCTTATTATAGCGATATATTGTTTGAAAGATCTGAATATGTTAAGTTGAAGAGACTTTTTGAAGGAGAAATTTCCAAACACGTGGATTGGACGAGATGGTCCCATCAGATGGCTGCCTCGATCTCCATACATTACACCTCTTGACTTTTTAAATTGGGGATTTGTCAAAGACGATGTTTATTCAATAAAATTGGACAGTCTAAAAGTACTCAAAAACGAATAATTGCTGCAATTTCATATGTTACGGAATCCATTTTGGAACACACATGGGCTGAAAGGGATTACCGATTTGATATTCTCCGTGCCACACAAAAGGAGCACATATTGAAATTTATTGACTATAATTAAAAAAAAATATATATATATAAGGTAACACATACGTGAATTTCTACTTACTACCATTAGTACTTTTTTTATATAAATTTTTAAAATGTGTCATGGTTTTGTATTATATTCTAAAAACAAGACATATTTGTCAGTTTTCTTCTATTCCATGGACTTCAACTTTCTTTCAGGATGGAGGCTTGATTCCATAGAATTTTTTCGCACTTTATTTTTTGCTATTATATATAGATGAAAAAAATATGTTGTAATGTATAAAACTTTGATATTCTACACAAACGACGTCCGTACAATGGCCTGTAGTCAGCTCTAAATCAATAAGGGGTTTTAAAATGCGAACCTATGAAATGTCTATGTAAATTGTTTACAACGTTGATAGTAAAATTCCACGAATGTATACACATGTTCTCCAAGATCTGATTTTTCTTCGCTAATCAGACGAAGAGCTTTCTCACGTGCTCATTTCAGCTAATGTAGCTTTGCGTCTAATGCTCATTCACTCCTGCAAAGGGCAAATGGAAGTTTTTAAGCGTGACATTGACATTAGTGTCAATATTCCCAAATCTTTTTTTAAGAAGCTCATGTTTGAGAGTATGGTGGTGTCATGGAACCAAGAAAACATCAGCTCAAATAATGGTAGTTTAACCAAGAAATTTTTCCCGTCCATTAGAATGAGACTCTCATGCCATCACTTCTTTGCTAACTACAAATTGACTCAGTTCCTAACAGGACACGGAAATTTTAAGAGCTATTTGAGTAGATTCAACTTGTGTTCGGCGACCCCCTGTGACTGCAGCGTTGGTGGCGAGGAAAATGCTGAACATGTTCTGTTTTTGTGTTCGAAATACCGCAGGGAGAGAATTTTTTTTAAAATGGCGCTTAAGGACTTAAATATTAACTGGCCTCCCAATTTCTTTCCGCTCGGTTTTGGGAAGTGTGCTTTCGGTTTATTTTGTAAATTTATTGTAAATATTTGTATTTCTTCTTAGTTTCTTTTTCTTTGTTTTGTTTTATATGTTTCTTCTGTTTTCTTAGTGTTTTATACTTACCTCTGTAAGTCCCGTGTGATACTTTGTGGTACACGGGAATTTTATGCGTATTTTTTTAATTAAAAAAAAGGAAGTTTGTGCCGCTAGGTTGACCCAGCTGCTGCGTAATTTGAAATATTAATTTTTTTTTCTGGATTACACCGCATATTAATGTGATTTCGATACATCCGAAGAGGTGTTTCACAACTCATTACTTGGATTCCTTAGGATGAATATTAAAAGATTTTTGTGTGCAAAATTTACGTCTTAAACATTCAAATAAAGGCAAAATTATAGAGAGTCTTGTTCTGTCTGTAATTTTTTGCGATAATAACCTTAATTGCCTTTGCACATGAAGCTTAGATAGATTTATTGCTATACTTACCGCTTTTTTTCTACCCATACTTTAGTTGCTTTATATTTAATAAATAGAAAGTATCCTAAATAAATATCATCCATACAGAGAGCTAAATTTTTTTTAAATAAATTTTTTTTAAGTATTTAACTAAAGTAATAAAATATGGTGGATGTTTCTGACCATTCTAATCACCATTCTTAACCCTAATCTTTATAATTTTTGATAGCCTATTATTTACGTACCCGTAACTGAAAAACAATTTCAGGTAGTCTTTTCTAACGAAACTACCGCGGTTTATTAACGTAGGATTACTTATAGTTGCTTACTTCTTTTATATGTATATATGCGTTATGTATATATGCATCTATATATATGTACGTATGTATATACACATATATGTATGTCAAAATTTTGACGCATTTTGGTACTTTTCTGTTTAACTGTTTACTGCTTGCCCAAGCGATACAGACTGGGTTTGGCGCGCTTTCAAAACTATAACTCGCGACGACGGACGCTTTTAGAGTCTGAAATTTTGCTTTCCAGAGGACCGTTATGGAAGGAACGTAATCCTACGTTAAAATAAGAAAGCCTGTTTTGCTGAGCTGTCATCCAAAATATGAATTTTATTTTCAGACACTGAGAAGAGGTACTTCGCGAAGGTAAATTTTATTCAGAATTCAAATTTGCAATATATACTATCAAAATAATCTTTGATTACTAAGCAAGCTGCATTAAATATGAATGGCATGTATGTGTGATAAATACAGTTAAAACTTAATATTTTTTGTATTCAAAATAAAAAAAAAATTATTTTTTCGGCTTTTACATGCTCTTAGAATTGGAACATATTTCGTTTGCAAGTAAGCTAAAAAGATTCTACTGAAAAACAGTTTTATCCTAATCTTCTCAGTTGCCTCATCTAAGATTGTGTGAAACATAACTGTATAGGTTTTGAATTTAGCTTATTTTTGTATCTAGTAAAAAATAACTTCGATTTTTTAGCTTTATAAAGAATAATTTAGATTTATAGTGTTGGTTCCCCAAAAAATACCCACAGTCTTATAAAGTTAGAGGTAAATATTATCTTAAATGTCTCTCCGAGGAAACGTTATCATTTTCTGATATTATTAGAAGTATTCAGAATGGCAATAGGGGAAAATAAATCTCGATAAATAATCTCGATTCTAAATAAATTCGTATAAATGATTCTTAAGTTAATTTTGGTAAATGGGAAAATAATAAAAACCCCTGCATATATTATAATTCGCATCATGCTAAAACTAGTGTTACTGGCAATTATCAATGTGCATATACTCGCCCTTTGAATGATGATTTAACTATTAATTTAACTACGAATCTACATCATTAATACAACAATACTGTCAGTTAGTTTTCCCTGCCTTCTAACCACATTTATACTAACGGATATTTATTTTAATATGTTTCATTTGGGATGTTTAAGTTTAATAATATCGTTAACATATACCAATATTAGCATATAAGCTATTTAAGCGCATAAGTTTACAATTTTCCCGTTTTGATTTACGGCATAATCGGTATATTGATCGCTATTTCTTCCCAAACTACTGGGTTTGGTGTATTTGGAATTTATGCGCCAAAGTCTGTGATAAATCGCCATAAAGCTGCACCTGCTCCAGGCGTGTCTAATTTTCCTAAGTGTTTAAAAGAAATCCATTTAATGATCTTGGGAGGTAATTTATTTGTGTTGTAGTGGTACTAACTTTACATGGGCGTTTACATATCAGTCAAATTTCGTACATTTTTTTTCGAAACGTATATTCAATAACTTTACTTCTGTTTTGTCTATTGAATTGAGTGCATGCGTTTTCAACGCGAAATCCTTTCAAAGTTAAAATTATTTACTTATTTTTTTTTTCTCTGGTTATTATAATATGCTATGCAACGTGAAATATTTTGAAAACTAAAGTAATATAAAGTTGAAATTTCGAAGATTAATTAAAAAAAACTTACCAATAATCTAAATCTAATATATAAAAATGAATGTTTGCAATGGCGGCTCCAGGGGGTGGGGGGGGGGCAGCAGGGGCAATTGCCCCCCCCCAAAAAAAAAGTCCGGCGTATTTTTTTAATAGCCTAAACTTATATAATCGTAGACCTAATGCTAAATGAATTTAAATTTAAAATGAGACGATGTTTATTTCTCATATATATAAATATATATATATATAAATATATATATATATATAAATATATATATATATAAATATATATATATATATAAATATATATATATATATATATACCCTAAGAGCCGACGTCCCCCCCCCCCAAAAAAAAAAAAAGAAAAAAAAAAAAAGCCTGCTCCTGAATGTTTGTCTGCCTGTCTGTAATTGTAAAGAAATCCACAGTTTAGAAGCAACGATCGGGAAATTTTACATACAGGCATCGTTAAAAACAGCAGAGACAACTAAGAACTCCCGGAATCGAAATTAATTACCGATATTTTTTAATTAATAAAAAAATCTGTTTTTGAAGTGGGAATCCAGAAAATGTAAGAGCCAGGCTCTTACATTTTCTGGATTCACCCGCTGGATACGTTCTTTGTTGCCATATTCATTTTAAAAATTTCTTATTGAGACGATGTTCAGTAAATCCGTGTTTTCAAAAATGAAATGTACGCTGTTCTGTAAATGCACCGAAAATATTTCCTCACTGGAGATTTACACAGATTAAAGAATTTAAATAAACTTTTGTGTAATTTATAAATGTGTGTTTAATTAATTTAATTGATAGATTTATACATTCCTAATCGTTTTATTCTTGCATTCTTTTGGAGTTTATAGAGTTGCAGAGAATGGCAACACCGGTGTGTGGTTTTCAAACGATTTTGGCTTGTTATGAAAGTTAGCGGACGTTAGCTTCCAAAACAATAATCGTTTGGATTTTTTTCTATTTATATTATCATTTTCTTTAAAATGTATATCGTTATCTTTTTAATATATATTATTTTCTTTATATCGTCTTTAGAAAGTTTGCTTCATGAGGGATCGTTATTTTCATGTGGGTTTTCAATCCCGGGCATCGCCGGGTACTCCTGATAGTTATATATAATATTATATGATAGCTTTGAGAAAACGTAAACATAAAATCCATTTAATAGATAAAAGAGTACATCATTTCCGTAAACGAATGAGTATGAAGCTTATTATGGATCAAAAGTAATAAATATCTCTTTATAAAAATGTTTCTATGCCAGATAAATAAATAAGAACTGCATTGGATAATACTAATTATGAGCATATAACTGGATGATAGGAGAAATACTCAATAGGTAGATATATCAGGAAATAATTTAGTAAGCAGAGAACTGAGAATGCTTTGAACTTTACTAATAGACATAAAAGTTATTACATCAAGATAACGATCAAAATGCCTAGAAAATACATAGCAAGCAAATCTATGAGTGAAAAAGCTAATTCTGGATAATAATTCAATTCAGTAGTTGAATAATGTTAAAAGAACATAAGGTAATAGATTGATGGTGATTCAAAGGAGAGTATATCTTAGCTATAAAATAACTATATTAATGCCCTGTAAGATTATTAGTAATATAAAAATAATAAGCAAGTTATTATACCGTTCCAGAGCAACAAATTTGGGTTATCAGTGATTCGTAAACAAATGGATTCAGAGCAAATATAATTTAAATTGTTATGTTCACCTTGAAAAAAGACAAGGGCTTTAAGTATTTCAAACTTTTCCAATTTCAAGCAGAAATAATTTTGAGAAAAGAATATTGAAAAAGACTTTTAGGATCAACTTATTTAATTTAGAACTTGTTTATTTTTGTAGTAAACATTTGAAGAAGATCTATTTAAAATGCAGTGTTTCACTAATTATACATAGGTTACATTATACGATAATTAGGGTCCTAAAATAAATGCCACAAAAATCAGTATTTAACTATGTGACGTCCTGGTAAATCGCATATTTACAGTGAGAGACCAAAGGAAATTTACACTGAATGTTGCGTATTTTATCCAGTATTTTATAGTGAGTTCTCTAAAAGAATGAAATTCTTGCTTTTCAAAATGACAGAAATTTAAGCTCCAGGACCTACACATTTGTGTCATGACCCCCAAACTGCTAACAAAATGTTTTATAGAGGTCTAAGCAAATATTTTCAGTTGCAATTACTTATATAAGAAGTATAGCAACTACGGTTCAACATATATTTATTTCCCTAGCGCTTCACGCTAGTATTCTACAGCGACTGGTAATTTTGATTTTGATAATTGAAAAGTACTGTATGAAGATCACTACATTAGGTATTTAAAAATATATCAAAAACACACTGTTTCTACATTCTTAGCATAATAAATTTTTAATTGCTTGGTATGGTGGGTTAATAACACCAACCAAAGAAATGAAACAGTTCACTTACATTGAATAGAGAGATAAAGAGGTTTGCTTTCCCCTAAACCTTCAGAATTGGACGCCGAGCATGTGTAATGTCCTCTATTCGTCCTCTGTACTCTCTGTAGCACCAACGACTGGTTACTTATGATGAGGCCTGCAGATACATTAGTGTGAAGCTCTCGGCCTTCAAAAGACCAGCTGATTTCTGTTACCCATGGATTTGCACGAATATCACATTCCATGTACACATCGTTCCCTTCTTGAATGTGGAAATGACGCAGTTTGCTCCCAAGCCTTAACACAAGTTGAGGTACATCTGAAAATAAAATGTTTGGTATCACAGTAACATGTAAATATATACTCAGAGTTTCAAAAGTGAAAACGATATCTAATATTAATGCCTTGTTGACTGGCAATTTTTTTTTAACCCTTCAACGGGCGCGCCAATTTTCGGAACACTAGGAGGCGCACGTAGCACAAAGTGCAACGTCTCTTTCAACCTTGATTATTCCTTTTGTAACAAACTTTATTTTTCAAATTGAAAATAATAATTATACGTTCTATGATAAGATATAAAATGTTTAGATATATTTATCATTAAAGGCAAAATAATGCAGATACAATCGCTTTATTTGAAAACTGTCCGGTTTATTGGATCTAAGGACAACTTGCGAATTGATTCCTATTAAGTCCAAAAACCTAAAAAGCAGTGAGTTTGTCCATGTTCGTGATATGCTGGATACCTTGTAATAGCTCCACATTTGACTGACTATATCTACTCCTGATTTTGTCGTATTTTAATCCAGTATAATCATTGGTTTACCACGGTGAAATTACGACTAACAATGAATGGAAAGGAATACAAGAGTCAGAAAATCAGACCTGCATTAGAAAGGGTGTAGCTATAAACAGAAACTGCTTAGAACATTCAGACCTTACATGTAAAAGCAAACCATTCAAAATTACGAAAATATTGCACTCTGTACATGGGCACGCCCGCTGAAGGGTTAAATCTATACTCAAGTCACAGGCAAAGACTGATATTTTGGAATAAGGTACGGCATTTTTATTTTCTGAAATCTCTTTTCTTTTTATGGGAGTCTGAAATTCATAATCTAAAGGGTAAAATGTGAGGATTTTCCTGAAACTCATTCAGGGCATAGTAAAGGTAGTTTTCAAATAAAGCAATGTTCACTTGATCAAAAATTTCCCATATGACTTCCCTTTAAGCTAAATTGTCTTCAACATTTGAATGTAAAAACCCAAGTTTATACAGTACCAGTCAACTAACTAAGTTAACTAACTAAGTCTTAAAATATCGCACCCCGGCAAGAAAAGTAACTCAAAAATGCAGAATTTGGGAAAAATCAGTTCGTCTGCACCTTTGACTTAAAGAATACTATACTGCATGAACTAGCACAACAATAAAACTGATACATCTGCCCTCAGGTGGACAAATTGCGAGATTGAGATATGTCGCTTTTCATGCACGATGGGGCACTTCAAGCATATTTTTCAATGACATAACCTCAAAATTGCCATTTTTTGACATGTATTACTTTTTTTCCCGGGGTGCGATATGTGAACTTAGATTTTAAAAGATATCAAGAAATAGGTGGGTTTTTTTTAAAAATCTAGCAATAAAAATAAAATATCTCGCATGAAACAAACAAATCTTAGCACAAGTTGTGATACACCCGGAAAAATGTTTATCATTATAGTGACGTGTGAATGCATCGCTCATTTATTAGCAAAGAAGATTAAATCATTAGCATCAAACAATCAAGCCTTAATGCAACACATTATGTAAGAAGTTACGTTAAGACTAAGTTTTTGCTAAGCTAACGAGGTACACGTTGGAGAAAACATGTTTGATATTACACTGACGTGTGAATTTGCTCTCCAGTCTTTTCTTTGCAATATTAATTAATTCTTCAAGATTAAATAACTAACCCTAACAACCATATTGTGGTAAATCGGGAAAGACATTTTTTGTCTAGTAAAACGGTAGCATGTGAATACATTTTCTGATATTTATTTATTATTAAGATTAATTCTTGTACAATTTCCTATCTTAAAGTATGCTAAAAGAAATAAAAAAGTAAATAAAATGAGATACTAGTTATAGGTCAAAAAGCAGTCTCACTAATATAGCATCACCTGATAGCAAGAACTAGGTAACTCGATTTTTCAAGTTCTTGAAGATCTCAAATGTTTACTTCTTCCAGTGAGAACATACTCGTCGTTCTGTTTGTCTAATTATTACACCAGCAAACAGATGGCATTAGGTTAGCAGCAAAGAAAGCTTTATAGTTATTGCATTCACTTCTTATGTAATCCAGCTATAAATAGCAAGATATCTCAAAAAAATTTTTTTTTGAGTTACCTAGTTCTTGCATTCACGTGGCGATATGCAATGTGCACATTTGACTTCATGGCAGATGTAAAAATTTCATCCGATTGTGATCTCCAAAAATATTCTTTTAACTTTCTAAAAGTAACTGTCTCATTTTAGGACTATACATCAGAGATTAATTATAAAAAGATGAAGAATAAATTCATTTATTAAACCCTTGAACGTTATTATTGCGATGTAAAGGGAACAGGAAGTTAATTAACATACGTGATTTATCTTTGAACGGGATAATATTCTAACCACTGCTAATAAAGCAAAATATTAACAATATTATTCTATACCTATATTTATTTATTTACAAGTTAGAATAAAATTTCATACGAATTTCCTCAATTTTAAAACTTCTTGATATGTTTTACAAGGCAACAAAATTTATGAATCGCAAAGACAACTTTCTATAACTACGTGCATATGAAGACGTAAAACTGATTTGTATTTTTAGAAATTGTGCATTTACTTCAATGTAAACTCAATCGACTTATACATGTGCAAACAAATATATATTTTTAAGAGTACATAGTTCTCGCAAAAAATTCCTGCAGATTGAAGAACATGTCTAAGTGTGTTTGTGTGTGTGTGTGTGTTTGTTTGTTTAATTATTATTATTATTATTATTATTATACAACTACTGACAAAATTTGCCGAAAGGAAAATAGCCGAATTAGATTTTTCCACCGAATAAAATCAGAAGAATAGGAAAAAACATTCGAGTAGAGAACAGTTTGGATAAGTGGACCGTTAAAAGGACCGAATGGCTAAGGTGCTGACCTTTGGTACCAGTGACTACAGAACTATTGGCATGGGTGTTTATAGAAGATCAAGATAAGGATACAATTACAAATACCGGTCTGTATACAAACAAGTAGAAAGTGACGGGTACACCTTCTAACGAGCCAATGAAGTTGTACATGTCGCAGAAGAGAGAAGCCACTATATATTGAAAGGCCTCACAAGCGTTATTTGAACTCAGAGGGGTGTAGTATACTGAACAGTAAAATGCGTTTGTTAATAACCACGCTCCAGTAAAGTGCTAAATTATGTTCATAGATTGTATTTTTTTTTAAATGAAGAAGCGACATTCGCCAACAAATACCACGAGGCTTGTTGGATACTTTATAATGAGGTCCCAAGTAAATGAATTAACATTACACCCTATGAGGTAGAGTTGAGAAGCATTTATGCCTTAGCCGGGATTTAAAGTCAGGCATACGTGATGGCAGCTTGCATCGCTAACCTACTATACAATGGAGCCCTGCTACATTATTTTATCGCAACAATCAGTGCCTTGGGTTAATTATTACGTAACGTTGTACTAAATAGTTTAGTTTCCAACTCCTCGAAGGTAATTATCTTAAATTTAATAACATATTGTATAAGAAAATAAAATAATGTATTTATAGCAACGTAGATAACCCAATCTTTATGTCTATGCCTAACAGGCTCATCTGTAATAGCAAAAAAATGGAATTCAAGTAGAGATTATATATATATATATATATATATATATATATATATATATATATATATATATATATATATATATATATATATATATATATATATATATATATGTGTGTGTGTGTGTGTGTGTGTGTGTATTCATACAAACACTCATTTTAACGTTACCGAAAGAACATTTATTCGGTAGAATTTCTTAAGTACTCCTGAATTCGATATTTTACGGGAATTTTGGCAAAATTTGGTCATGAAATTAGTGACGGTAGAAGTTTTAAGATTGAAGAGAACTGTTTGGAACACCTCTGATTTAAGTATTAACTGCAGGAGCTTCCACTAAATGTTCCTTTAAAAACCATACTTATAGTTTCTGTTACAACAAGCTATTGTGCCCTTGTAGACGTAATATGTAATAGCCTCTTTAACTTTTTAATATTTATTAACGTCTCGAAATTCTGTTGGCCAAAAGTTACACTTACGGGCATCAGAAAGCATTCGAAAACTACCTCTGCGAAATTAAATTGAGCTGATTAATTACTTTTTAAATGTGACTGTTATTAAGGAGAATTGCTACTTAAGAACTAGTATGATTCTAAATAAGAAATTGTCTGTAGATGTCAAGGAGTAGAAAAACATACTACGGACCATATTCTGCCGCTCCTCTAAAATTACATGCATTTTAATTGGAAAAGGAGTCATACCATTCAAAATCATATTCATATTCCCTTCTTTCTTTTCTTTATATTTTATAATGAATATTTTAATAGATAAAACTTTCTATATGTTATTAGTTGCCTCAGAATACCATAATGATTTTGAAATGAAAATCTAACGACAGTAAATAATTCTGATTGTATGTTATGATGTCATTTTGAATCGCCTACTGGGTAGAGAATGTTTTTTACACGGATTCTACCCACGTTTTCCCCTCCTTGAACTGAAAGAAGATATTCTTCACAGGTTATTTATTTTCATTTCTGTGAATGCGGTACAAAAAAATAACGTATTGACGAAAGTAAATTTCAACATAAGAGACCACTGATTACAAATATATTTAAACATTTAAAAAATAATTTTTTAAAAGAATGCTATTTTTTTTATGATAAGTTATTAATGATGGGTTTCCATAATGTTTTCATACACTGAGATTGAATTTATGTTACACATAAAATGCAAAATAAAAAAAAATGAAATAAATTATGTCAATTGAATATATAAAAGAGGATGCCATTTAATTTAAATGTCAAAATAACAAAAAGGTACTGTACTCGTAAAATCTCTCATTCCAACAGATGTTTTGTAGATAAACAGATATTAGTGTTAGATACTAAAAAAGCTTCTTTTGAAAGGGATTCTTTTTTTTATGTTGAATACTAATAAATGAAGTGTGCATAAAAACCCTTACTTTGAGGTTGAATTTCTCTTAAGTTCTATTCGATCTAATGAAGTGAAGGACGTGTGTTTATTGAAGATACGTAAAGTGAATTTAATTTGATTGAAGTGATGAAGTAATGGATGGATCTGTAGTAGTAAAACCTCTGAATCTAACGCGTGTTTCGTTTGAGCAATTGTGTTCTATACTTGAAACGATGAAATATAATTGTGCATTCAATGGCAAAATCAATCTTATTACGAAATCTTGGCGAAATCAATCTTATTCTGATTCTTTCTTTGATAAATAAATAGCATTTGATTTAGACGTGGGACTAGAGGGTTTGACTATATGAAGCTTCACTTTATCAATGTCCTTTCCATATAAGGCTGGAATTTCTTCTTCAAAAATTGGTTCTAAAATATTCTGCTGATAGTAGAGTGAATTAATTTTGGCTTTACTTGAGACTTTTCTTAATTCGCCGTTGTAACAAAATCCTGCTACTATCAAGAACTCCTTTGAGAACTTTCCTGTACACTGACGTAGACATTTCGTACGGTCATTCCCATCAGTTGAGCAATAGAAAATCGATCTTTTTTTTATTACAGTCACTTAAATACACCCATGCCCCATCGAGTGTTACCACAAATTTTCATTTTTCAGCAGCTGGGTGTTTTTCATATAATTTTCCACAATTTGTTTTCTATTCAGCAATATGCTTTGGCAAAAGCAGATGAACTTTAGGTTTAAACAGCTTTTTTAACTTCAAATCTGTATGAATGAATTTACTAACAATGCCAGTAGACATTCCTAGTTTCGATGCAATGGATCTTTGAGTTGGCGTATTTTCTTTTAGGATCAGAGACTTCACTTTCTTGATATTTACCTGCGTTCCAACAGTCTGAGGAGGAGTTTTAGTGGTCATGTTTTCATTTTTACTTTCAGTTAGACTTTTTTTTCCCCTTTCAAATTTAATGTATTATAAATACCTATTTTTGAAATGCCTTAACCGCAATTTTTGCACCACTTTATAATTTGTTGATACGGATATTTCTCGCCGGAAAGTGCAATTACGTAACCTTCGAGCCATCTATCAATTTTAGGAGCCATTTCCAAATAAATCTTTTATTTTACATTCCAATCAAAGCAAAACAATAGCAGACGATTATACTGAAGTTGCTAAATTTTTATCTCAAAATGCAAACGCCAAAAAGAAATTACAAAATTGATTCCACGAAGAGCGAACGACCTTCTGTATATATATGAAAAATTTTTGACGCATTTTGGTACTTTGCTGTTTAACTGTTTACTGCTTGTCCAAGTGATACTGGGTTTGGCGCGTTGCAAAAATTATAACTCGCGACGCAGAACATCTGAAATTTGCTTTTCGGAGGACCGTTATGGAGGAACGTAATCCTACGTTAAAAATCCCATGTTATTTTCAGGTTTACTTCACTAAAACCAGAGATGGTTTGTTTTATCAACTGCTGAGCCCATAAAACATGGAAATGTATTTTAGCACATTTTAGTCGATCGCACTTGGGATATTTTTGTACTATCACTAAGAACCCGTGTAAATATTGAATACACATTGTATTATTAGTTTTAAAGCCGAAAACATATACAAAATCCTAATAAAAAATTCCAAAATATAACTAAAATCTGCATGAATTTAGTTTTACAGTCTAAAAAGTATTCAATTTAGTAACAAAAATTAAAAATCGTCCACTGAATCTTTATTGCCCGAATTAAAAGTAATATAGTGAAATTACCATCCCATAGATCCAAACATAAAAAGTGTTTCACTTCTTCTACCACAAGCCAATACATTAGATTAAATATGCATAGACGAATTGATGATCTGTGTTTGCTTGTAAATTCTGTCCCTGGATTCGTGCCCCAAAGCATTAGCTGAAAATTTTTGTTAATCTTCAAAAAAATATTTTTCACCCAGATTTACATAAAAATCTCAAGACGCATAAAAATAAAATTTAATAGCTGCAGGCTTTTCTATTATACCGAAATATGCGTTCGTTGGAAGAAAAAAAACGACGCTGCATTGGTGTTTATTTTTTTTCAAAAATTTATGTCATAATTATGCATTAAGGGTATTCCTTTAAAAGAAACTATTCCAGCGGTGATTCAAAGTGAAAAAAAAAATTTTTTTTTCGCAATGTGATGTTTTTATACAACAATGCAGTGTATTGAGGTCAAGCACAAGTATTGAAGGAAATAGTGCGTTGGAAAAGAAGATACTCTATTTAACAGATGATATGACATCATATCTATTTCTTCAAAAATATTTTGTTATTCTATATGCAAATGAATGCCATTAATTTGCCGAGGGAATTCTTGAGCTCGTAGCTTTTATTACTGAATAGCTGACTAATTTATGCAAAAAAAAAGGGAAAATTCTATGTATGTTTGTCGAGTTTATGACTACATATAAAAATAATTAGTTAATAACAAAAATATTCCAATAAAGTGTCTCAAGTTTTATGTATTATTTTCCAATATTCTTAATTACGTAGAATTAAAAATGACGCTCACATAGAAAGGCAATTATATGGTAGATAGTAATTTCTCGATTTTCTTAACCACGGACTAATTAGAACTCATAAATGCAAGAGTTGAAAATAAACGTAATTTATTTTTTTTAGTACAATAGCTTAATGATAAAATATAGTATAGAAAAATTTAGACACTATATTAGCATAATTTTTCTTGACTATCAATGTTATTGCTCTAGGAATATACTTGCAAAAAATAGTTATTCGGTCGAAATATGGAATTAATAGTCAGTATTATCAATTCGACAATTTAAACAGACAATATAAATTATAATAGGCTACTTAACGTGCTATTCAGTAACAGAAAAAATAATGAACCATACATTGTTAACAGGTTCATCCATTATTGCATGCGGTCTGATTAATAGAAGACCTTTACACTTCTTATTACCACTGTTGTCTTCTAGAGTTTTTAAATACAAGGCTGTTCTACATTTGTCGTGCATTTGGCTCATCTTGTCCTATTTGACCTTGCGCCAGAAAATCCAAATCAACCAACTGATTAATAGAAGTAAAAATCAACGTATTACAATAGCATTTTTAAGATCACATTATAGACAAACGTAAAGCTACAGGAAATCGTCGGATTGAGGTTTTAAATACGCACGTAATTATTAATGGTTAAAGTCTTCATTTTTTATTTCCTCTCTAAAACGCCGCGAAGGTGTTGCGAAATTACTTGTTTTATTGGAAATTTTGGCAGATTTAAAAATGACAGAAGCGTAGATCTCCCAGCGCAATAACAATAGCTGGTTAGAACTAATAATGGGGAAAAAACGTGGTTAGATACTTTAAATACGCACCAAAGTGTTACCTATTAAATTAATTATTTTTTCCTTCCTCTAGGATAGGTTTATGTGTCGTCGAGGTATTGCTAAGTTACTTATTTCAATGGAATTCTTGTTTTACGAAGTCCAAGGCAAAAATGCTAATCTGTCTGTGCTAAAAATAGCAGATTCGTTCTAAAAGCTGCTTTACTACAATTTTTTTCACAGTATCAGGTGAGTTTAAGGTTGATTTTTGCTACGATATATGATGATCGTAAATAATCGAAATTCTGAAATTTATACTTGTTTATGATTTTTACATTTTATCTTCAGTTGTCTTGCATTTTCATAACATGAAGTACCATAACAAAAAATATGGAAAATTATAGTAAAACGTTTTAGAATTTGTAATGTTATAAATACATTTGAACCTTGATATTCGTAAGTATATTTTTCTTATATTTCAATTATGCAAGTTCACTATAAATAATTAACTAAGATATACTTTGAGAAAGTTTTCATAAGCTCAAAATTTTTATGATTTACTTTAAAATTAGCTAAAAATAGAAACTATATTTTTGTGTTTCGCTGTTTTATATATAACTGTGTTTTATAAATATCCATTTAAATTCCTCTGCATTGGTAGCTGTTATGAATATTGTTTTGCCTCTCTTGTAAATCAATGAGTGTTAAATCAAGGAAAGTTCTGTTCACCCTGAATTTGTAGCGTTTCGTAACTTCATAGTTAAAAATGTTTAACCAATCGTAAAGCTCAATTCTATCCCCACGTGATACGCCAAGCCAATCACAGGTCATATCAACTATCTCCGAACCAACGTAGTAACGTACCGTAACGCTCCGAATGCAATGTGAAAAAACCTTATGCCTGAATGGTTGACAATCAAGTAGTAAATTTATAAAGTATGTTGTTGGAGTACATGCTACACATAAAAATCGTTTAGATATTTGGGTGTTTAAGGATTTTGGACATTCGTGGGAGGAATGTTGCATCTACGACTACAACCCTCTGAAGGCCAGAACTGGCCTCGCCCGCCGAACATTGAGAAGTCCAAATGGCCGGTCAAAATTCTCATAGATTGCCCCCCCCCTCCAAGTGCCTGGTAGGTAGTCATTCTACCAACAGTTCAATGTCACCACAGAGTCGTTCTATTATGTGTTCGATCGACTTTTATTGTCTAGAAACGTATAACCCTGCGTACTTTATGACCTGATGTTGATAGATGGGACTACTTATAGTGGGGCCGCACCCGAACGTGACAAATTTCAGTACAATCGTCAGGATGTTCTGTTGGGGAAGGGAAAGCCACTTCTCGTTCTCGGCCGGAACGGTCTTTTGTTGTAAGCTGCAAAACGGGCCTTCGGTCGTCAGAGGGTAAAATGTTAAGACAGGTAGAACTGAGTTACACATAAAAATGCATAGAACATACTTTTCTGTAAAGGGACTCAAATGAAATATATACAAACCCAGAGTACCAAGCAGCGAGGGACCTAGATTACACAATTGTTATGGGCTCCTCAGCAAGACAAGACCGTTGAGTACGGTGATGGTAAAACAATTAATACCGTTAAAAAATTAGGAATCTCTCTAAATTCGGACTCGGTGACTGTCAAAATGCAATTTATCAATCCTACAACGAAATCGACTACCATGTATAAAAAAAAAATGCTGTAGAAAATTTACCGTGCTGGAAACATATTATAATTCATGGATATACATTAAATACCTGGAATTGTATTTCCAAAATATTTAAATTTCTGATATTTGATTCAACACTTCGGATCCTTGATGTTGAATGCTGCGTAATAGATAAGACCTGATCACAAAATTCATATTTATGTTAAAAATTTGTCGAGTATCGTAATATTTAATACAAAAAATTGCAAATAAAGTAATCACTTGTATCTTAAAGATGTCCTTACAATTTTCATAAATTCTCTTATGGTAAATAAGCAGAAATTACGTTTTACTCATTTTCTAAAAATTCAGAAGGAGCATGTTCAACTTTCGCGTTAGTTTTTAAGGTATCAGATTACTAGGAATTGCTATTTACCCATCGAATGTCGTTTAAGTTTCTAAAATAATGAATAATGCAAAATAAGTTATAAATGTATCAAGTTCTAGAATGTATGATTTGCAGGAAAAATATCAGCAACTTTTTTTTGACGTTTTTTAAATGATGATTCCCCTATTATTAACGAAATATGTGAATATTTATGAATATTTCTCAAATAGCTAGATTTGGTTTTAGAAATTTTCACTCTAATAAATCGTATGATGAATATAAAAATCATAAAGAATATGTTTCCGAATTTGTGCAGAAAAATAAAACAATCACCCCATGTTTGAGGGACTAAGCAGTTCATTTCGCAATAATGTGGTAAATAAATTGCTTAAAATTCCTCACGACTTTCTATTTAACGAGTCGATACAAATAAGTACCTTATTATTTCTAGACTCCAAAAGTAGGAAGCACGATATGTGCAAAGCCAACAGTGTTAGAGGTAGAGATCTGAAAGTGCGTTCACAATTTAATCCTATAAGGATAACTGTTGTATTAGGATTGAACAAATGTAAACAAGGCTCTGAACATTATCAGCTTATTGAATTATTATGGGTTGATAATAAACAACCACCAGGATTGCGTCCTTCGGCGATCACCAGTGAAATGATACGAGAAACTAATGCAGCTATTTAAATTCTTCCTACCGTTTAACAACGGAACAAACTGTGGAAGATTTTTTTCTTTAACCCTTTCAGGGGCATCAACCTCACCCGTTTGTAGGGTGCAAATGTTTTCCCGATTTCTTTTAACGTAAAAAATCTTGGAAAATTTTCCAATGAAAGGTTGCAAAATGATTTTAATTCTCTAATCTGACAACAGATGGCAGTAGTAACCATTTTTCGAATTATTTAACTGGAACACATTGAAAGCAAGTGAAAAGGAGGACTAGGTTTAAACGTTTGCATTGTGCAAACGGCGACCCTCAAAGGGTTAAGGGTTACGGCAGCAAATATCGACAACATGTACTGTTGAAAAATACATGACATGGATACCTGTAGCTTCAAGATATTTTTACCCTAATTATGTGAAATAGTGTCGCCGATACATAACATTTGAACCACGGAATCTCTAAAACTTGAGGTTAAGTTTAATAGTTTTACCAAGAATTTTCTCATGTATACGAAAGGCAGTGTATACATGAGAAAAAGTTTTTACATTAAGTGATACCATGCGGTTGATAGGTTGGTTCAAAGCACTACGATCATTTCTTGCTTAACTAATTAGACCACGACCTTCAGTTTAGAGCCGATTCAGAGCGACTTCAAGCATCCATGTCTACAGAAGGACTCAACCATTTAAACTTGGTACCGAATGCAAGCGCCCTTGCCACTCAGCCTGACAATTATCGTATTAAATCAACGCCTACTAATTATCGTATTAAATAGTTTCATACCCGCGTTCTTATAGCATACCAGTCCACCAGTTAATATTAAAGTATGACACCAAGGTTTCGTCGTTAAATAAAGAATTAAACGTTAGGATTCTTACAATGAATTTCCAGGTCCCACGTATCATCTAGAGCCGATCCAGCTATCAGGGGATTTTCAGCTCTGCATGTCAGCTGCTTTCCATTGTCCTCTATCGATGGTTTAAAGGTGAGAACGCTAGTCGTGAAGTTGCCATCTGATGAGACCGTGTCTTTGTTGTGCTTTAAACGCGACGATCCCATCCACCACGATATTACTGCAGGAGGTTTAGACCCAGCACTCTTGCAAAGCAGATCGACTGGTTTCTCTGCAGACATGGCGCGAGGACCGCCTTCCAATTTTACCGAAACGGGGCGAACTGTGGGAGAGAATTAAGAACACATTCATTTCATGGTTATTTTAAAGTTTAACAAGATTTTATGAGAATCACTTCATTTAAATTCCATTATCTCGATTAATACAAATCTATGAAGAATATTAAAATGGGAAAGAGTGCTTGGGACTGGATGGGATTCTGACAAAAAAAATTTAAGTGTGTGAAAAAGAGTTTGATTATAAAATTAAGTTCGGAATGAGAGGTTAATGGAATAAATCCTGCTTATTCCCTCAGAGAAGAATATAATATCCTTTCCGGCTCAAAATATGATTAAAAATTTGAATAAAAAACTGTTTAAAATAAAAGAAACAACCAAATTCAATGCGGAAGAATCAAGATATGAAAAATTCGCCATTTTACACGAAAGAAAGAATGGAACAAAAAGATTTGCTTTCGAATTTCCTACACGTGTGTGAAAAATCCCCAAATACAATTTTATGCAATAAATTTAAATTTATGAAATTATGTACTAGTTTGAAACATGTTCAAGCATTACCATTTATTACCATCATGTCCTACAATATTGTAATGACATTCTATTCTTTATTTACTATATCTACTACACGCGAAGAAAAAAAAACTATATTTTGTCTGCATTAACATTTATCGGACTCCAAAATATAGAGTTAAAGGTTACTGAAATTGTAGTTGAATATCAAAGAATCAAAAAAGAAATATGTTGATAAAATGTAACAGTCTGAAAAAATGTCAGAATAAATCGTTAACAAAGGAATATAAAAGACTTTTTTCTAATCCCTTAAACTCGATGCAAGTTTTATGATTATGTTAATTAAACTATTTTTAAATCCATAGTAGTTCATTTAAAAACTCTACCTTGTTCCATTTCCATGGTATACTTAAATCATTTGTGGTTCCTGATTTTTCAATAATTAATTAGTCCGAATAACCTAGATCACCTTATCTAACTTAATACCAATGAAAGTAAGTTTCACATTTTCTGTACTAACTTGTAGGTACTTTGTTATTACCCGATGAAACGCAACTATGTAATCTTAAAGAAATAACATTTGTAACTAAATGCAAGATACGTGATAAGTTAAACCTCCATAACTTTTACCTTTCATGCATTTCTAATGTAATTTCATTCTGTTACCTATTTATAACACTGCCTTAGCTAAAACAAATGAAACATATTGCGCATTGCCTTAGAATAGCTAAGGAAACATATAAGTAAATTTTATTTGTTAATAGTGTCCCTATGGACACATAAGATTATTTCATTATTACCATACAAAAGGCATTTCATGATCATCAAAAACCGGTATTTTTACAAATAAAAGACATAGTTAAGTCTTATTAGATATTATCTTTTTAACTCTGCTAGAAACAAGTGGAATACATGTACTACATTATTAAATATGATATACAGATAAAAAAATAACTGTATAATCCAGGAATAGTTTAATAAAAAATGTCGGCATAATTTAGTGAATAAATTTAATTTGCAAGTTTTGCATAGTAACAATATCGTGCACTAATTTTATGCTTTAAACTGATTTTCCGTCTTGAGAGAGAAATACTTCAGCCTTGTATTTACATTTATAATTTATGACTAACTCATATTATACACCCCGATCTAAACCAAATATGTATTTAACTTAGACTGCGCATAAATGTCATCTGCTGTTAAAAACATTGTCGTATTTACTATTCAGATAATGATCAAAGGAACAAATATTCACTTATTAATAATGTTTGGCATCGGTATTAAGAAGCAAACAGAATGCTTGAAACCAAATTTCGCTTTGCAATATTCACTGATAATTGTTCGAATAATTAATGTACAAGCTAACATCCCATTGTATATTTACTCTCGAATGACATAATAAAATATTCATCCCTTACCAAACAGAAGATCGATATACTATATACGCACTTCGGTACGTTCCGACTCTTAAAAACAGTAACCAATTGCTAATCCTTTGAGACATGCTTTTAAAGTCCCTTTACTTCCTTTCTTTTGTCGTTCCTAATGTACCTTTTGATTTAACTTAATTTTTGAACAACCGTAATGTTCAGTTTTCTCTTTCTTTCCCGTCTAGGATATTTTTAATCCATTACTACCAGAAGAATTAGAAATCAAGAAAGGAATTCTTTTGTCATTAGAATAAAATACGCCACAAAAGGGAAAAAAATTGTAAGCGAAATTTCATAGGGATTTGCAAGTAGTCTTCTACAACAGGCTTTGTATCCGAGTCAGAAATTATAATTGGTTCGTAATGGCAGATATCAGGGTTTTATTTTTTAAACCTATTTCTGGGAACAAGGGACCTTCAATCTCGTCCTTCTTTAATTTTCAAAATTTTACATAAGTATAATTAATATTATTTTCTACTACATTGAGGATATTTAGAATTCAAAATAAGTATTTTGTGGAAGAGTTAGAACTATTTTATCAAAAAATTATTCAAAATTGCTAGAATTTTTCAAAAGGCTACAAGCGTACCCATTTTCTTTTGATGTCTTTCAAATTTCTCTGAATTATTAATTGAAGTGTCTGTCACAAAACTGTGCATGATTCTTTGAAATTACAAATGTTTTTTCAAATTTGCAGACCATAAAATAAAGTAAAAAACATAAAAAAATAGCAAGCAGAGTAAAAATATAATATTTAAGACTTTAGATTCCTACAAAAAAAATGAAATCCACATTTATATTTATATACATATGGTAAACTTGTAATAAAAATTTAAAGACTTTAATTAATATAGAATGCGCATAGAGCATTTTGAAAAAGCTAGTATTTTTGAAAAAAAATTGAAAAACAGTCAGTATTCTGCAAAAAAATCCTTATTTTAAATTCTAAGGGTTTTCAATGAAGTAAAAAATTAAATTAATTATTCTCATTTAGAATATAGAGTTAAAAATTTAAAATAAAAAAATCGAGTTTGTAGGTCCCTTGTCCCCTTAACGAACTTAAAAAATGCATTTTTGTCTTATTAGAATTATTCGAATTTTAGATGATTAAACCCAAAAGTAAGAAAACTAAGCTTGCAATTTATTTTTTCTATTCTGATAATATCAAATGTTAAATTAATTAGAAGTTTGAATATTGTTCAGTTTCCCTGGGTCCGATAGGATTGAATAAAATCTCTTCAGGGAGTGTACACAAATAAAATTTATTATTCTGTAAATTCTCCAGGCGCACACACAAATCCAAACAGGAAAAACACGTAACAACTCTCTTCTATACAGCAGAAAACTCTAAAAACACAAGTCAGGATAACAGAGTCTTCAATACCATACACGCCTAATGCCCTTTCAGTACATTCAGTTCTCAGCAGAAAAGAACACACCGAGTTCCCATGCCAATGTCAGGTATATTTATAGACTTCCAACGTGCTCCCTATCGGCCAGCTAGAAATCTCTAGAACTGTTTAGAAAGATTCTCGAAGGTTGGCGACCATTTAGCGACCAAAATAAGTCACTCAATCCATCGCCAATGTGGCGATAACTCTCATATTTGGCGAGAATACAACAGACTCGTAAAATTCGTAACAATGTCTTTAAATATTGTTATACATTCAGCAATACAACTAGGAACTCCTAGATAAAGGAAAACTTTCACTCAGTATGATATATTTCAGTGAAGTCGAGAAGATTGCTATGTAACACCTCCTAAATATCTATGATGAACTCGTGTAGAATAACCTATACGTTCTAAAACCGAAGATGTCTAAATGTTTTTATTGTATTTTTCCACTCGAAACGGTAAACTGTGCTTTATTAAACTCGCATTACGAAGTGTTTCCGTAATTGTCCAAAATAAGGTTTTTAATGTAATTCGAAATTTTCAGATCGAGGGCATCCGAAATGATTTTAAGGAGGAAGACATATGAATCGGTCAATTGTTAAGTGATTTGTTTTCTTCGATGCGAATTAAATTGGCTGAGCCCCTCTTACATATCCTTACATCATATATCATCTTTTACACTAGAACATCTTTGCCTGTTTGTTGATACAAGAGGAAATGTCCCGTTTTCGATCGGATGTGTTCACTTTCCCTGTACCAAAGCACGCCATGATACTTTACATTGAGCTATATATTGATTGGTGCCAAGGGCCCTCAAATCGTCGTCAAAATTAGTTATTCTTCTCCCTGGACTATCTGCCATCGAAACGACTCGACCTCTTTCCTCATATCACACTTACTGGCAAGAAGATGGCCGAATCGCTAGTCCGCTGGCATTCAGACCAGAGCTTTTGTGTTCGAATACCACTGTTGGTATGGATATTTGTAGTCGTTAGGAATCCGTTTTAAACTATAGGTTCCGTTCTAATTAGCCGTTGCTTAGCAGAAGTTGAACGAGGAGTATTAAACCAACCGTATCTCACTTACTACTTTATCGTTCATGTAAAGAGTGATGAGCAACAACCAGATCACATTCGATCAGCTGAATAGTAACCTGCGAAGAAAAGTTTTCCTCTACTTGTCAACAAGCATTAAAAGTTTCTTTTCATGTTTTTCGAATTTTAAAACGTACCAGATTTTAAAAATTATACATAATTTTTACTTTTTTCAAATCAGACACATTATTTAACAGATGACTATCTGATTACAACCGATTACATGTAGGACGTTATGTTGAAAATAGGGGAATGTGTGTTGTTTATTTAATTCTAATTTAAGGTAACTGCCTACGTTGAAAATGTCATTTTTGACTATTTTAGTCATTGCATTATTTGTAAGAATCGTTTAATTCAATCTTTTGTCTTTTCAAAACTGTTTTGATTTTCATTCCACATCAATTAGAAGCTATTTAAAAAAAACATCGTCCGCTACAAAATTGAAGTGACAAACAACTTTAAATGCGTTTTTCTCAGAATTATGTTTTTTAGCACAAATCTCTACCGTTATCATGATATCTCACATAATAATGCGAAAATTTGATAATATTTTCAAGAAACGTTTTAGATGTTATTGTTAATGAAATGACGTACAATAATTGATGCATAATAAATAGTTTTTATTTGGGGCTGTTTTTATAAGGAAAGGAATGATGAATCGGGGAAAATTTCCATACTGGATCATAGAATTGTGTGTATTATTATTGCATTTCAAAATTTCTCTTAGATTGTGGGTCATTTTGAAGATAACTGTTACATGCATCATGTGTGAGAAGGAATTTAAAATAGTAGCATTTGAATTCTGTGTAGAGTGATAGGCGTTTTAGCTAAATTTCATCAAAAAATAATTCAAATTGGACAATTTTTAAAAAAGTATTGTATTTACAGGTAAGTTTTTGTTCATTTTTAAAATTTTTAGTTGCTCTTTTACCAAAAAACACCCAAAATCCCTTAAAAAAGGATTTTTTTTAAAAAATTTGCCGCCGAACGTAGGCAGTCACCTTAAGTAATTATAGAAATGTCGATAACAGATCAGATAAATTAGTATGTAAAATATATTTCAAAAGAATTCTCTGAACTCTCTCATATCATCTATGAAATTAATTTTGGTTACATACGACCACTAATAAATGTAAAAGCAAATGTAAATGAATGAAAGATTTTTTTTAAATACTTTGTTAATATATAACAACGTAGATATTATTTGCAATTGTAAATTTATAAAATACTAGCTGAAAGCCCGTACTTCGCTACGGAGTACATTCAAATTAAATACAACGGTCAATGTATGCAATTCATGCCAAATATATATATATATATATATATATATATATATATATATATATATATATATATATATATATATATATATATTGTAGGATAAACACGACGATCAATGTATACAATTGATGTAAAAAATATATATATATATATATATATATATATTTATAAGAAAATCGTAAAGGATAATTTTATAGATAAAATAATGTAGAAGAAAATATTCAAATTTAATCTAACATAAAGAATACTAAAGAATGTAGTACAGTTAATATAGTACAGTTTGCAGAACATTTCTTTTACTGTATTTTAATATTTTTTTGGATAATGTCCAATCATCTGCCGCATTAGCAAGGAAAAAAAAATTATTTGGTTGTTATACACGTGACGATGAATTTATTTAAAGTACCAGAAAAAGAAATCACGTGATCAGAATTTAATAAATTATATTCTAAAAATTAATCTTTAAAAATTAACCAAAAATCAGGAAATGGAGATAAAGATTCGAAAAAAACATTTTAAAGGAATTTTTATGATCTTTCTCGTGATATAAATTTTATAACCCTCAAAGTATTATTTTAAATGCAAACGTAAAAAAAGTTAAAAAATCAGTGTAAAAATTTAATTTAAAAAAATCTAAGAAGAATTTTTTTTAAATCTTTCTTAGTGCACCCCTACACTATAAGAAGAATCGCCATGCAAAATTTCAGCCCTTTAGGTCCAGCGGTTTGGTCTGTGCGTTGTATGTCAGTCAGTGAATGAGTCAGTTACGGAACTGTTTTATATATATAGATAGATAGCACCACGCTAAGGATCGTTGAAGACTTCGGCACAAAAAGCGGTAGAGGACAGTAGCGGTAACAATGGAGATTGTTAGGATTAAGCTCCTAACTTTATTTCCACTGATCAGATATACATAATATATAGCCTATGTCCATCTGGAATAATGTGCCTTTCAAACAGTGAAAGAATTTTTCAAATAGGTTCTGAAGATTACCCTCCACGTACAAAATCGCTCTCTCTTTATATATAAGTATAGATAGCACCACGCTAAGGATCGTTGAAGACTTCGGCGCAAAAAGCGGTAGAGGACAGTAGCGGTAACAATTGAGATTGTTAGGATTAAGCCCCTAACTTTATCTACTGATCAGATATACATAATATATAGCCTATGTCCATCTGGAATAACGTACCTTTCAAACAGTGAAAGAATTTTTCAAATAGGTACAGTGGTTCTGAAGATTACCCTCCATGTACAAAATCGCTCTCTCTTTATATATAAGTATAGATTATAAATGAATTTAAAAAAGTGAAAATATTTTTAAAGGTATTCTTTTCAGGTATCCTTTTTAACGAATGATTAACTTCTTTTTTCCAAGTCACGAAATGACATCATGATCGAATGACAATTTTTGTTTAAGGAAAACAAATGACTCTTTCTGAATTATATGGGTCAATAAACATTAATGATAAAACAAATCATAAATTTTCCTTGGAAAAGACAAAAAAAAGTACTCACATCCAATTTCATAAAGCATCTCAAAATGCATATAAAGTTGGAGATATTGATACAGCTTAATTAAAAAAAAATTGCCAGTTTTGAAAAATGAATTCCGTATCATGGATACTCAGCATCAGAGAAAATATTAGCATTTCTTTTGTCATGGGAATATAAAAGATTTATATTCCTAAAACATTTCTATTATAAATCCGATATTTTCAAAGATTTTCATTTAACCGCAAAAGCAGCCGGTCATGTATGAATCAAAAAATATTCTCTTTGTTTGCTTTTCTATATCGGCAGAGTACTCTCATTCTCTAATTTATTCAACCCTAGGCATTAATCTTCCGCAGGTCATTTGGTTAAGAGCCAAAGAGATATTAAATTTACAGCAGGAAGAAAGGTCATCATGAAACACATGATTAAAAAACATTTTTTTGAAAAAAGGTTATTTTTAGCACTTTGATGCGGTTTAAGTATAACGTCTGGATACGGAATAAGAATTTATTTCAGTTTTTGGTTTATATTATTCTTAGAATAAATAGATTTTAGGTCTGTGTATTCTCCTATAGATATTTTAAACACGTTTTCGATACACACGCTTCCGATACTTAATAGTGTTGGGTTGACGCCATATTGAATTCACTAAATGCAATGTTAACCCATGGTAAAGTTTTTATTATTCTTTGTTAATTTACATATAAATATTTTTTTAAATGTGTGTGATTGTAAATTCCTTGGGTATGTATTAATTTTCCTTTAACGTAGGATTACGTTCCTCCATAACGGTCCTTCAGAAAGCAAAATTTCAGACGCTAAAACCATCCGTCTTCGCGTGTTATAATTTTGGCAGCGTGCCAAATCCAGTCTGTATCACTTTGACAAGGAGTAAACAGTTAATCAGAAAAGTACCAAAATGCGTTAAAATACATTATCTCTCTCTCTCTCTCTCGCTCTCTCTATCCCCCTCACTCTCTCTCCCTCTCCCTCTCTCTCTCTCTCACACACACACACACACACATATATATATATATATATATATATATATATATATATATTATACATACATACATAAACACATACAAAGGAGGTTAGCAACGATAAGTAATCCTATGATAATAACCCGCGGTAGTTTCGTTAGAAGGAAATATTTGAAATATTTTTGTTCAAAAGAGACACGAATATTATTTTTAGATTTAAATAATGAGGGAAAAAATGCAGTATAATAAGTTTTAAATGCAAATATTCTTTGATGGAAGAGACTTTAAAAAGGAAAATACTTTAATTTGCACAAATACTATTTTTTATAATCATTAATTGTATATATGTAAAATAGGGATAAAAAATCATTTTAAAAGCCAAATTTTGCGTAAAATGAAATGTGTTACCGGAAAATTGATAACCATGCGATTTTGATCATCGCAGTACGTGGCACTGCGATATCAAACAAGGAGCCTTACCGCTCCTCACATGGACACCAGTCCGAGCTTAAATGGTATCGTCAGAGTAGATACCATTCTTAACACTTTTTACATAAGAAAGATATTTGAGTCATCTATATATGAGGCGGTGAAAGGCAAAGTGGTGTAAGTCAGTAAGTCAAGTGGTGTAAGTCAAAGAGTTGTAAATGCAAAAACTACAAAAAATTCCACCATAAATTGAACAAATTATAATTCATACAGTTATTACAATATTGGAAACAATAACCATTTACAATTCCACTATAAATTGAACATGGAGATTACATATTTGCCCTCAAATGAAAAAAGTTGAAAATGTGACTTACCCCACTTTGCCTTTCAACGCCTCATATATAAAACAGTTCTGTAACTGACGGACTCACTGACTGACTGACTGACATACAACACACAGACCAAACCGCTAGACCTGAAGGGCTGAAATTTTGCATGCAGATTCTTCTTAAAGTATAGGGGTGCACTAAGAAAGATTTTTGAAAAATTCTTATTAGATTTTTTTAAATTGAATTTTTAACCTGTTTTTGTAACTTTTTTTAAGTTTGCATTTAAAATAATAATTTGGGGGTTATAAAATTTATATCACGTGAAACATAATAAAAATTCCGTAAAAATGGAATCTTTTTCGAATCTTTACCTCCATTTTATGAGTTTTGGTGAATTTTTGAAGATTGATTTTTATAATTTAATTTATAAAATGCTGATCACGTGATTTCTTTTTCTGGTACTTTAAATTAATTTATCGTCACGTGCATGATAACGAAATAGATAAAATAACATTTTTTTTCTTGCTAATGTGGCAGACGATTGGACATTATCCAAAAAAATATTAAAATACAGTAAAAGATAAGTTCCTCAAACTGTACTCCATTAACTGTAGTATATTCTTTAGTATGTTCTATTACATTTAATTTGAATATTTTCTTCTACATTATTTTGTCTATAAAAATAATCCTTACGATTTTTTATAAATATATTTTTTTCGTTTTTTTTTTTTTTTACTTAATTGCATACATTGATCGTTTTATTAGTTGGGCGCATTTACTTTACTGCTGCACAGTTGAATATTTGCAATACCACGAGAAAAACCGAGGAAGATTGATAGAAAAATAAATATTTCAGATAGTCTCTTCTAATGAAACTTTCGTGGGTTATTAACGTAGGATTACTTATCGTTGCTTACCTCCTATATTTTTTTTCGCATTTTGGAACTTTTCTGTTCAATTGTTCACTGCTACTAGGTTAGGCGCGCTGCAAAACTCGCGACAGACTCTGATTTTTTTCTTTCTGAAGGACCGTTATTGAGAAACGTAATCCGACGTTAAAATAAAAAAATGCACATTCAAATCAGTGATATTTTTAAATATAATAATTTCGAAAACATTTAAGTAGAATGGCCCAATAAAATTCTAACTTTTATGCAATAATTCTGATAACGTAAGATATTTTTAAACATGAATTTAATATTTTAATTTTTTTCCCAGTAAATAATTTCATTTCACAATAAACGCAAAAATACACCATTTTTACTTATTTTAAAACGTCTACCACGTGTTACTTTGTCTTTACGTATGGCCTAAAAATGACACTCTAACAAAAACAGCCTGTCAGGAGAAGTTTTAAAATCATTATAATAAAAATAATATCATTTTACAGCTATATTCGTGTGCCAATTAGTTTTGTAATACCCTATGATTATACCCCATGATTTCTTGACAAAATTGATTCATTAATTATTTTTAATGTATTTTCGAACATTTCTGAATACACTTTTTTTTTGTCGTAAAATAACGTAATGAAGGATAAACCAATTTTATACTACTAATTTATAAAAAGTTTCAAGAGATCATGAGAAAGAAATGGAAATTTTGGGGATTTCTCCCCCTTAAGGGGTATCCCTTTTTATCGGTCCCTCTTAAGGGATATCGAGCTTACAAGATCTTGTAAGCTCGACGAAATGACTATAAATATGGTCTAATTCCAACCATAAAAACTCAAAAAATATCAGAAAAAGAAATATTTCTTTATACATATAAAGAACATATCTTATATACAGAAATGGAAATTATAAATCTTTAAATAATTTTCTAGTTAGCAGTTTATAATTTTATATGATTAAATGCTAATTTTGAGTGCGTTCAGCATTACTTTTAAACTATCAAGAGGAAACCTATAAAACTACAATCATGTGAATATGGTACTACATACTTTAAAACCAGAAAAATTTGCAATTCTGGAATACTTTTTTTATTATGTGGGAAAGTTGTGCAAATATTTGTGATAATCTTTGAAGTTTTCCAATTTTATGCCCAATTTTTAATTTAAATAATATTTATTACAATTTATATGGTTTTACATTACATGTAAATATATTACAAGTGTGTTCTGACCATTAATTATTTTCTGTAAGCATATATCTCAATTTTATGATGCGCACAGTACTTTATGATTTTTAATCACCAGTTAATGATATAAAATTCTAAACTGCTAATTTAAAAATTATTTATAGATTTCCAATTTCCATTTTTATAAATGACATATTTAAAGATAAGTATAAAGATGAGTATAAAGATAAGTATAAAGAAAGGAAATTTCTTTTTCTACTATTATTTGCCTCTTTGAAAGAGCCGGAAGTGAAGGAGACAAAGGTGATTGGGGAAAGGAAAAAAACCTCCTTGAATCTCATTTCATCGACGAATGGTTCATGATAGATATCTCTTTACAGTTGATGCCACCGTCACAAACAAAGAAAAGAAAAAAAAACTTTGGTGACGATTTCCCTATTTTGTTTAAAGTAAGACATTTTTTCCGGAACCATTGCTTTTTCCAATAATAATAATAAATGCAGACTTTTGTAAAATTTGATTGTCTTAAGTTAAAAAAAAGAAAATCTGGAAAATACCTATATAATTGTTATATTTCAACACTCTTTCCTTGCATTACACAAAATATTAATATTTTTCTACAGCGAAAAGATGGAATGGACATTTTAAGAGCAAATATGCTCGCTTACTACAGAAACAAAAGTATAAAAATATTGAGTTGAATACGTTCATATTAAATACATATTTTCCCAAGCATTATATGCTGAAATTCAAATTTGAACACAGGAATCAAAGCTCGCGAATCCTTTCACTTGATATAAAAATTATCTGTTGAATCGAAAAACTGACGTCGAAAAAGCAAAGTCATTCATTTTTCGCTACTTGAAACAACATTGCGCCGAAAAAACAAAATCTCCACGTTATTAAGATCAAGTTTTTTCATTTATCATCGCATTTCTTGATAAGCAAAGAGCAGCGACAAAAGGGGAAATAAACAAAACAAAACGCAAAGGAATTCTCAAGTTTAACGTTTCTTTTATATTACTTCACGCTATCGCAAGTATTTACTCCGAAAAAAAAATTTCATATGCATATAAGCATTACAATGTAAACAAATAAATCTCTCAAATGTATGCCAGGCAAAAATATTTTCTGTATTTTCCGTTTTCTCTCAGGGGATTTTTTTTTCTGAATGTAATGCTGGCGTAGAATAATAAACGGCTCTTGGGAGTTCGCAGAAAAAAAGTCGTGACCTACAAAATTGCATTTGGGAACGAGAATGAAGCAAGTCAGAAACGCTATTAAGAAAATAATATGCATGATCTTTCATAATTTTTTCACTCTAAGTAAATACTTGGCGTTAATATATAGAGTAGGCTTTTAAATTGCAATTGTTTACATGTATCTTTATATACATTGTACTTCTATATTTGTTAAAATACAAATAGAGTCGAACCCCGTTATAGCGAACCCAGTATAAAACGAACTCGCGGATATAACGAACGAAAATTTTTGTCCCGCCGTTTTCCTATTGTATTTAATGCTAATTTATCCTTTTATAGCAAACCTCCGAAATCTTAAGAATCGGCTATAACGAATTTTTTTTTTCGGTCGACTGTTGAATTTATTTATTTATTTATTTTAAACTTTTTAAGAGTGTTGGAGATACAACGAATGCTGAAGAAGCAAATAATGTTGAAGAAGATGATGTTGAAAATTTACCTATCGTGATGTGGATAGAAAAGCACAAAATTTCATCATTCTCAAATTGTGGCGTGCAGTTGTTCGAAACACGTGATGATGAAGTCATTACATGTGAAAATCCGACGGATGAATCAGCCTGCCACGCCCGGGGTGCGGGTTCGATTCCAGCATAAGACTTGGCTGTATTCTGGGGAACCGGTCAGTCTTCCGCCTGCAAATGGAGCCCCGTCTAGAAAGGGGAGTTGCAAACCATCGTCCATCGCCAGTGTCATTGTTTGTCAATAAAATTCTTCTGTGATTGTGTCATTTGTCAGTTTCTATCTTCCTTGTATTCATATGTATACTGGACTGGGGTGTAATGTCATCATTCCCCAGGGACATTAGCCAAAAAAAAAAAAAAATCCAACGGATGAAGATATTGTGGAAGAAATTAAAATGAATCATTCTGAGATTGAAAATTCTGCTTCTGAAACTGATGAAGAGTATCACATAAATGACGAAATCTCCACCATCTCAGATGCTACAGCAGCGATGGGTTTAATTAATAAGCTTTTCTCTACACAAACACAGGAAGAAAGAGTGTCGGAGTCATTTGATGTATTGGACAAAGAAATTCATAAAATGTTTTTGAAATCGGCATCACGTCAGCAGAAGATTACCGATTATTTCTATATCAAAACAGTGAGCAACAATTAAATATAAAATCAATTTATTTCCATTTGTCTCCATTTTTAGTTAATTTAATTAGTATTGCATCAGTTTAATGTAATCGATTTTATCAATTTAATTCCTTAATGATCATTTTTAATAGATTTCATCATTCTTTCAATACATCATTATTGAATAAACATAGCAACTAATGAGTTATTCATTTTGTGAACTTTAACATTTTTCTTAATGGTTCGGATATAGCGAACAAAACCTTTGGTCCCTTGAAATTCGTTATAACGGGGTTAGACTGTAACATATCCCTCTTATTCCTATAAAGAATTAATTAATGCCAGTCTAGTAGAAAAACATTGCTATGTTTTATCTATGCTGAGAAAACAGGAAATTGGCTATTTAATCATCTTTTGAAAAGTGTCGTGAAACGCTCTGCCATCTATATATTTAAGTTGCTAATACGACTTTTTGGACAGTACGTGAGAGAAAACTACTGCATCCATTTACTTCATTTTGATCTTAAACGAAAGCTTGTAATCTGCAGATTTGTCAAATTTGGTTTCTGTAACCGCAATTTCTGTCAATTAGCGATAATTTACAATTAAAAATTGATTTATGCGCCTGCTCAATGCCATGTTGAAATCTCTCTTTAGAAACTCACTGTTTCTGCGCATGCTCAGTGACATGTTCTAATGATAAACACGTTTATTCCGAGGAGTGTCTCTAGATCTATGTCTGTCATTTTTATTTTTATGATAATTTTGTTTCTGAAATACAAGATTAAACCTCATGGAAATTGTTTATTTCACGCTGATTAATTAGCGATACACAATTTAAAAAATTGCTTTCACGCATGCTCACTGACATTATTAAACCTGGTTTTTGATACTTTCTAAGCACGAGGTACTTAAACACATTAATTTGTTTCTGTGCATTATTATGATTTTCAACATTTGGCATTGATGTGTTGAGTATAATTTGTGTATTAGTACATTTATTTGCTATGTAGCCGTCATGTTTTGACGGGTATCAACTAGTCTACTTCACGTTAGGTAGCAATCGCATCTTCCCATGAAGAAGACTTTTCGTCCGGATCCCAGCCATGTAATATAAGTTCATTATGTTTCTGATTTTCTAAAAAATCAGTCTGATATCGGTTCCATTTCTTAACCAGTTTTCTTTTAAATTACTTCCTATCTTTATTTTTCAAAATATATACATTCTTTTTAAATTAATGCATATACATTTTTGAGACTAGTGTGTAATTATTACAATTAACTCTAATGTTATGTAAGGTTAATTCATATATAAAACTCATTTCCATTTCTTCACTCTTATCATAAGACATACAAACGGGAATGGTATCTATTACAATGCAATATCGAACAGCTTGCTTCTTTAAATCGATCACTGTTTTTTCAGATTTAAAAATAAAATATCGATGAAAAACTGTATTTATTCAAATAACAGTAAGAAGATTTTCTTCAGAATCAAAAAATGATTCATTTTCATATGATAAAGGGATTAAAATATATAAATTTATATATAACATGCTATAAGGTAAATTCATATCATACATTAGTACTACATTTATCTAAAATCTTTTGATATTCCTTAGGTCAAAATTAAAATATTATCTTAAACATCATCTCCACTCAATTGAATAGAACTTTTAACACATTTTTAGTAAGTTTAACATTTCATAATCTTTAGTAAATAAGAATTTCATAAAGTATCCAGATTTTAGCCGTCGTAAAATGTAAACCAATGATCTTCAATCTATTACTTCTTTTAATAAAACTGAATCAAAAATTCAACTAAAAGTAACATTAGTTATACAATAACTTTCTACTGCACTTAGCGAAAGCACTCAAGGAGATAAAAGCAATTATAAGTTATTAAAATGCATGTAATTGAATTCTTTTTCTTCCTTTTCCTTTTGTCCAAAAGCAATTTAATATTAACTCTTTAAAGTGTACAAATTTAGGTGTTTGTATTGGGATAGATGTTTCTGATTCGAACATTATTCAATTATTGTGAACAATTCAGTTATTGTGAAGCATAGAAAAATCAATACAAACATAAGTTTGAGGTATGTGACCTGTCGTGAGTACATCCTCGTGAGCGTTTACCAAAGGGAAGGTGCTTCCAACCTGAAATTCAAGTTGAGCAAACTGCGCAAAAGGAAAAGGGGCAGGCAAGTTTCTCAAATATGAGAGGGAATGGTAACTGTTTAAAGGGAACATTTGAACAGTGCGAAGAAACAGGGAGGACAATGAGTGGAAACCCCAGTATAAAAATCAGTAATATTTATTTAGTACATAGTATTTTTTCCATATAAAATGTAGTAAGATTCAAAAGTTTTTAAAAAAAAGTTAGTTTCACTTACACTCACGGGGTTTTCTTCAATATTAACTAGGATGGCGATAAGAGAGGAATGCTAAAATAGACAGATTAACGATAGCTGAATGATTTATAACAAATTGGTGATTTATTTGATCATTTCACTACTTAATTTAATTTTTGTTTTCGATTTCTAATTTCTCCTGAAATATTTCGTAATTATCTTCATGTTTGACATTTATTTTTGGCAGTGTTCATTTTGCTTTTGCTTTTACAATACTGAAAATTACAGAAAAGTAATATAGTAACTGACCCGCTTAACACCACTTTTGAAATATAAAATACAGTACTTTACTTTAGGTAAACATTTTAAAGAGAAAGAAACTCGTACATTGATCTTCTTGCTGGACTTTAGCTTTTATAAGATTTCCCCGATTCCTCTGTGCAGAGTTCGGCGTACACACAGGAAATCATAATTATTTTCTTGAAATGAATTTTTGATGACTGTCGCTCACATATAAAAAACTTGAATCACTTCTTGGAGGCTTATTTGAATTATGGACGTTTTAGCACTGGTCATTTTCTTCTTTCAAGATGGCGCTTTCAGGAACGCATACGGGAATCGAAATTCCTGTAGAACAAAGACCTCTTCACTTGTTCACGTTGCAGTCGTAATTTCCGTTGTATTTCTTAAAAGGTCAAGATCCTGTCGAACTCTCTGACATGTCCCGAATTGTCATCTCATGAAATAGGAGCATACATCGAGGTCGAAATAAGGAAAATTGGATGCATGAAGAACATATTTTATTTTCCGTGAACAACGACATGACACGTTACTCGGACCGAGCCAACTCGCCGTTTGAGTTACGCGCGAAAATAGAATTAGGTCAAAGAGATGTTGCAAGGAATTGGAGGAGAGTGTTAGTATTGGCAAAAGCGGAGCGTCTCGCCATGGCGTTTGGAAAGGTTACCAGATGAGAAAGAAAGTTCAGAAAGAGCGATTAAAGGTTATTAATAATATTATCACATATAATTTGTATCCATGTTTGCGTGTAAATGGAATGAAACGATTACATATCTAAATACCAAACAATTCAAAATATAAATATCAAGAATCACAACTTCTCTGAGAATAATATATATATATACACATATATATATATATATATATATATATACGAGGGCTATTTTTTTTCAAGGTCCGATGGGTCTCTAAAGGAAAGCTTCGGGGAAAATCCGCTAGGTTTGTGCGCAGACGCCATGCGCCGTGTCTGTAGTTGGCCAGGGGAACGCGCCCATTCGCGGTTGTCATTTCTGAGTACGTAGGGAGCACATAAACATGCTTCGAAAAATAGAGTCTCCCGCCAAATGTGAGTTGCGTTCAGTCATTCGATTTCTTCATGCTGAAGGAAGCAATGCAGCTGAAATTCATAGACGAATGAGTAAAGTGTACGGAGAAACGTTCATGTCTGGCAGCAAAGTGCGGAAATGGTGCAGTAACTTTGATGGTGGACGCACAGATGTTCATTATGCAGGCGGCCAGGGAAGGAAGCCAGTGTCAACCGATGATCTTGTTCAGCGCGTGGATCAGGCGATTCGCGGAAATCGTCGGTTCACAATTTCTGGGTTGCGTGATTTGTTTCCGGAAATCTCACGGTCAGCTCTCTATACCATTGTGAGTGAAAGACTCGAGTTCCGCAAACTCTGCGCGAGATGGGTTCCCAAGATGCTGTCTGACCATCACAAAACTCAGCGAATGGGCGCCGCATTAACCTTCCTCCAGCGACGGAGATTAGTTTTTGGACAAAATTGTCATAGGAGATGAGACATGGGTCCATTACGAAACTGAAGAAACAAAAGAGCAATCCAAACAGTGGATGCAGTCACACTCCCCGAGTCGTAAACCAATGAAGTTCAAGCGCAAGTTCTCCACCAAAAGGTGTATGGCTATAGTGTTTTGGGACCGTAAAGGTGTTCTCTTGGTGGAATTCATGCCACGTGGCACAACCATCAATGCAGCTTCGTACAGCAAGATTCTTCAACGTCTTCGAAGGGCAATTCAGAACAAGAGAAGAGAAATGTTGTCGTCAGGCATTGTACTTCTTCATGACAATGCGAGGCCGCACACTGCAGTTGCATCAAAGATCCTCCTGGAGCTTTTTGGGTGGGAAGTTTTTGATCATCCACCATACAGTCCTGACTTGGCTCCCTCAGATTTTCATCCCATTGCCCACATGAAACGCTGGCTAGGAGGACAAAAATTCGCCATTGACAACGAGCTGCAGACCAGCGTACAGAATTGGCTGAAAACACAGGCGGCTGCTTTCTATGATGAAGGTATTGGAAAATTGGTACCACGCTACGACAAATGTATGAATCGGAACGGCGATTACGTCGAAATGTAGCTTAATGTTGTATCACATTGTTCCATATAAAATTTTCTTGATCCTGACTGTGATTTTCATTTAGCGACCTATCGGACCTTGAAAAAAAAATAACCCTCGTATATATAATCTGTTAGATATCTGAGAAATAATGCATGTGGTTGAAAATGCATTCAACTCAAAAACAGATAATATCACATGTATGAATAATGTAAATATGGGAACAAATTAAGTATATAATTCCAGTAACATTATGAGAATTTACCATTCCAAAAAATCTTCTCACGCACGTCGTATTTTTTCTCAAATACGTGAATTTCCTTATTACCAAATAGGATCAATGGAAATATTTTGTTATCTTCCGTACGCAAAAATATTAGTTGCAAAAAAAATAATAAAAAAAATGTGAAAAGAAAGCCGATCGCGTGTATACAGCACCTTATGAAATTTTAATAGCTTTCGAGGTAATCCAATATAAACATATATATATTTTTTAAGAATTCCAGTCACGCACAGCACTGAGAGATATTTCATATAGAAATGTTGTTAATGAAAAAGGAATTTAAGGTATATTCATCTATCCTAAAAGAATTTTAAATTTCCCACTACAAGTTTCGTGAGAAATTTTCTGATGACATACGCTTTTCTTTCGCAAATGTTTTATTAAATATTAAATTTTCTACATAATTTATTATAGCTTTATAGTATAAAACTACTGTATAATGAATAAAATAAATATCACTTGTAAAAGAATTCATCTTTTACTGTCATTTCATATTTCAGTTACATATAAAATAATAAAGACTATTTTCTGAATTAATTGTTTTATCAGTATATTAATAAAACAAGTAAAAAAAAAGCTATTTAACAGTTTAGTATAAGACAATTATCTTAAACCTCTTAATCTTATACTCTTAAGCCTGAATACATTATGGATAGGTTACGATCCTTAGATAGCAGTAATTATTTTCTTATATATATATATATATATATATATATATATATATATGTGTGTGTGTGTGTGTGTGTGTGTGTGTGTGGCTTGGTACAAGTGCCTAAGTCTGTTTTGTCAAAAAATGACTTTGCTTATGTGTCTTTAAAAATATTATTAACAATGTAAAAAGTACTCAAATTACAATTGTTTAGAATTGTTTGTGTACAATTGTTTAGAAAGCACTTTTAAACCATCGGACAGACTTGGGTACTTCTTACATTGAAAAAATATTTCTTTAAAAGAGACATATGTCTTAAGCACTTCTTGTACCAAGCCATATATATATATATATATATATATATATATAAGTCGATTCCGGTTAATCGGACCACATCGGGACGCGATCAATTTCGTCCTAATAACCTGCTGGTCGGATTAAACGGACATACCTTATGTTACAAGACGGGATTCGGTCCGAATAAGTCGCTGTTCTGATTAACTGGTGTTCCAATTAACCGGAATTGACTGTATATAACATGTAGGTGGCTCCTAGATACTTTCCTAGGTGCTACTCTTCTGTGTCTTCTGAAACATTATGAGCAATTCAAAAGTCGAATAGATGGTTAGGTTATAAGTTTTGAGTCTGCAAAAGAATTCGCATTAATTGTTATTGGGGCAGTACTAAATTTCCTCTGCTAATGTATTCCACATGGGAAGCAAAATAGAGTCACGGTTTTCTTTTGGAAGCTAAGAGATTTGAAATAAAACTAAATTTAAATGTCTGATAGAAAATAAAACCAAGTATAACAAATAAATTTCCTCTGCTATCATATAAATTTTTTACGATTTATTTAAAAGGATAATTATTCAGAATAACTTGCAATATTAGAAAGGATTTGAAGTAGCCTTATATTATAAGATTTCTAAAAATTATAATTTAATTATTTTATTGTTCACAAAAATAAAATTTTTATAATCGATATATTTAAAATGCTATGAGATAATGGGGTAAAAGAAATAAATTTAAATTGCATTTCAAGATAAATTTGAATGATACACTTATTTGAAATCTAATGTACTCCTCATTAAAAGTTCCCAACGTTATATTTGGTGTATAGCTCTTAAAAGGCATGATAAGATTTCGTGTTGATACGCTTTTATTTTTATGCTGTTATTCAGCCAAAGTTTTAGTCCCTTTTTGCAGTTGCGTAATCGAGGTTTGACTTTCATATTTTCCAGGAGAGTAACATTCTTTTCTGATTCGATATTGGAGACATATAAAAGTTCAGTCACTTTCTCTGCTTAGTTTTCAAATAGGATAGCACGAATAGTTGTGACACATTTAGGAAACAGTTTTTGTTTGTGATGCATTTCTTTATTTAAAGTTCATGCGATATGCTACGTTTTCAGGTATTTTTACTTGTTTTTTAAAAGTGACATAATAAGTATATGGTTTAACTGTTTCAAAATGAGTAAAAATGCATAATTATTTTCTTGATATTACTTGAAAAGGATTAAACAACATTGTCTTTAAGTTATTAAATACTAAATAATACCTTGTGTTACATTTTAATAAATAAATATCTTAAAATTCGATAGCTCAATAATACATATAATACTTATAATACATACGTATATCTCTATTTACTATAACTGTGAACATGAGTATAATACATTGTAAGAAATTTCACTGTACCGGCAACTAAAGTAATTAAATTTGTATTTCCTAATTCATTTTTTATTAATTACTTTAATCTTAACATTTTAAATCTTATAATAAGGTTTGACGAATGCATTTCTGTTTCCTCGTGGATTAGATATTTATAAATCTTATTTTATGAAACACTTGCGTACAAGCAAGTTTATAATTTGATAATGGAAAAATATAATTTGAAATGAAATAATCATTTTGCAGAGATATTAGAAAAAAATCAGTGCATACAGTAGTACCGTAATTCGAGTATTATAAAAAAAATGAATATCAATTATTGATTCAATATAAATTTTATCTCTGACAATAGATAATAATTATTTTATTTCTTGTTCATATTTTGCCCTTTTTGAACAGGACGTACGAAGAGCTAGATTAATACGTCAGTGTATTTCCGAAAAAAAAATGTGTTAGACAAGATTCCTTTCTTTAAAACAAGCTATGCATGCACAAGAGGAAGAAAAGTTGTCAAAAAAGTCATAGATCTTTCATTCTGTCATTGAATTTTCCAGATATGTAATTCCAAGTACCACTCTATTCTTCTCTGCATTTTTATCATGTTTGATATTTTCTGTAATATGTACAGCAAGATGATACACACGCCCGCACAAATATATCATTTTCGTATCAATAACGCATACAAAGTTTTATTTATTTAAGAAAAAAAATTTACAATCAATATTTGATAAAAAAAATATATTACTATTCTGTATTATGTTACAATATTATTTACAAATGTATATTTTGCTAGTTCGAATATTAATAACTTTTCCACGTGTGATTTTTTAAAACAATTTTCTGTAAAAACAGCCTCCTTGTATCTGATTTCTAAAAATGAACTCTTTGGGAGATTATTGAGTTTTAAATAATACACTTTCTTAAACTTTTCATAAAAAATAATTAATTTATTTTTTCTGTCAGTTTCAATTTTACAACATTTTCTGTCAGTAAAAATGAAGCCTCAATCCTGTGGGCTTCCAAGGAAATCCCTCTAAACACAGAATATTTACATTAGTGATTTATATTCTAGTGGGTTTTAATGCATAAATTACCATTAATATGACGGTAACAATCTGCAAAGCTCGAGATTCTTTATTTAAACATTACTGCACGCTGTTAATTTTTTGTCTAACTTGTTTTAACCTATGAAATTTTATTTTTTATGTACTTGGATATCCTTATACATGTGTAGGTTTTACTCTTTTAGGGACAATATATGAAGATAAAATTTCTGTTTTTTTTATTTTTTTTTCATTTCTCATGAATGAAATCCTACTAAGTGGCCATTCATAAACAGTCACTGATAATGACAAAACTTTCATTATAGATAAATAATTGCATCAGCTTATGTTTATCTACGTTTACCAGTTTTGTCCAAACCCAAATTTACAGAGAACTGAACATTAAGAAGTACGACACGTACTTGATCGACGTAATAAATTAGAATAGAAAGCAAATTGCGAGATTGCTTCCCAGTGTCTGTCACCACACTGCACATTTTTCACAACAAATCAGGTTGTGGTTACCTTTTATCACATGCTTTCAGTTTGAAACTATCCTGAATCTGTTGACATGTTTAACACTAGATATATTGGATTTTTTTTCTTACTAAAAAGACCGAATGCCATCATTTTGCCGGTTGAAAATAAAATCAAGAATTTAAAATACTTAACGTTTTTTAAATGGTTAAATACTTTAAATTTTGAACTATTTCAAACCAATATATGATAAATTAATATATATTTAGATATATTCTTATGCAGGTATGCCGAGCTGACAACCTGGTATGGTTTTTCCGTAAAAATATATGCATGGTTTGTGCAGTCCTTATTTTTCAACACCAATATTTCCGGAGAGCTAATATTTCTGTTATTTGCAAAAGGGAGAAGAGACGAAAACTAACATACATTTTTCCGGTATTATTTTAAAGATTTCTGTCTGTTTTCTCTATTGCCGTCAAAGTGACGGCTTTCAGACTTAGTAGGTATACAACACATTTTCTCCCCATCTTTACTACCGAATATAATTTTGAAAATGTGTGTGCCTATTTCCCGTAAAATTAGAAAAATTCATGAAATTTCAGAAGCCTGAGGACATAAATACAGACATAGCGCTCAGTAGTATGTCCGGAACCGTGAAAATGACGGTAGCCGTCTTTCTAGTGTTAACAGCAACAATTTATTTGCAACATTTCTTTGCGAGTTTGCCTTTACTTGTAAATGTTAAATTAAGGTTTCAGGGCTGTTGAGGTGTTAAAAAAAGTTTAAATTTTAAATTGTCCCTGTTACCAAACAATTGAATAAAAATAAAAATTAGAAGTGTACTTGTGAATTGTTAAAACTTAAATTTAATTTCACATAGCACACGGACAATATATTAACACGCTTTCGAATAAATAACATTGAAGAAAATTCTTTTCAGAAAATAAATGAAAATAAGAATTGAAATAACTCACACGTTAGATACCCTCCAGAACTTGCATTTTTTCCAAATTATTCTTACCATAACCACAAAAAAAAGACGTATTATATATATGCACTGAACAAATGAAATCTAATTGTTGTATTTTGTTATAAAATATATCTTTCACAGCATATATTCTCATAACAATACCCCTCTTACCATTGAAACACTGCATTTTGTGAACCCCAAAATGAAAAATTCCTTTTAAATAACCTTCCTGGAAATTGATCCGGTTTAATTATCAATTTTATTTTTACTTTAAAAATACTTCCTCTCACTAGAAACTCAACTAAAACTATGAAAATGTCTTTCCTTCTTCCAACTGCCATTAAGGTAAAATATTTGGAGATGCACTTCCTCTGAACGTCTCCAAGCGTTGTATGTGCCTTTACCCAAAAGTGCTCACTGCATTAATGTCTTTTTGACCTTTCAATATTAAAGGAGATATCTGCATAATAATGTCATTAATGCACAAAGAGTTTGGCGTATTAAAAAGAATAATTTGAAATAACTTTGCTTTTACTTTTATGCAGAACTTTGATTTTTTAAAAAGTTTATGCATTAGTGATAAAGTACGTTTATTGGTGGTTTCAGATGGAATTATTAGTTTGGGTATGGCACTTTTATTAAGTTGAGAAATTGCCTGGAAAGCAACTTTTTGCATGTATAATAATGAAAAAATATCAAATAACAAAAATCAAGAAATAAAATATATAAAAAAAAATCATTTGAAAGGATTAAAATTTAAACTATAATTGATTTGGATCGTTTTATTTATTTTTTTTTGTTACTGTAGCAAGTACCGCTCTAATATAGTATTTTAAACATCTACGTAAGTAATGAGATATTTAAAATTATTTTTTAATTATCTCAATTCAAAGTTTTTATTATTGTTTAATTTAAAATGTCATAGAATAATTACTTTGCTTAATCTTTAGGAAAATAAAGAGGAAAAAGGATTTAGAATAGGATTTAAAAAAAAAAATATGGCGAGTGGAAATTTGAGCATGTGGCATATAAAAGAAAAGAAACAGATCATAGAGTATCTATTTTGAATTTAATCTGTGCAGTTCCACATAAGAGCCTTACATAATTGGACCAAAGGAATTTCAAGCTTTCAAAGTAAAACATATATGGGATAGACGTTCTAAATTTTATTTCTATATTAACTTGGTTTTAGAGTGCAAGTTGAAAACACAGTTCAGAGGCCAAATTCTCCAACACTTCCCTAAAAGACTAGGGGAAATGTTACTAACTCATATAGTTGAAATAACAGTAGAGAGTATAGCTAAAGATTCTGAACAAATACATTGAAATTCCAAAAGTCATGGGACACATACTCAGTATGTTGTGGGACATCCTGATTTCCGGCGAAGGGAAGAAACTCGATGTGGCATCGATTCTAGAAGTCGGTGGATGTCTTCTGGAGATATGTTGAGCCATACCATCTGGATAGCTGCCAAATGTTGGGTGACACCTACTGGTGCAGAGACTTGTGCAGCAATGGACCTATCCACCATATCCTATAAATACTCGATTGGGTTGTGTCTCCCGAACGTGGTGGCTAGACCACTCGTTAGAATTGCTAGCATTCTTTGGACAATTTTGCTCTATGATATGGCATATTGTCCCCCTGAAAATTTTAATCATTATCGGGATATATGTAGTACATTAAAGGTTGCAAATGGTCAACTTACAGCACATCATTGCGATTTCAGGTTAATTACATGTTTGCAAAGACCTAAGAACAGAAATTATGCCATGAAAAGGAACCTCGCAACGTTATGAACTCACTTTGAAATTCACTGAATTTCAAAGTGTGACGATGAAAACTTGAATCCATGGCCTCATGGGGTCTGCGATACACCTGAATCATACCATTAGGTCTGACTAACTGGTATCATGACTCTTCGGACCACATTGCTTTTTTTCAAATTTCCAGGGTCCAATTACTGCGTTCAACAGCCTACGTGAGGTTCTGTGTCCAGTGTTGGGGTGTTTACAGGAACACTCTGACGAGTCTTATGTTCTCTTATCCCATTAACGTTTAATTTGGCAGGTCTGCCGTCACTTATATGTATGTGGAACCTCCAGAATTTTAAGTTGGATGTCATTTACACCAGTAAGGAATGTATGATCGTCAATTCTTGGCAGACGTCGTTGATCACGTTCATAAAGCGTCGGTGGTCGACCGTTGTGCTATCCATAGTGGGTGGTAATTCCTTTCATGAAGTATTCTTAGAATACACGTGACTATGTGTATCGAGGAACGTTGAATATTGGAAAAACTTCGGAATGTGAAAGCTCCACCCGACTGACTGTAACTATCCTATATTTATGTCTGATTATTTACACCGGCTTATCATAATCACTCTCTAGAAAATTTAACGATTTTCATGAAATTACATCTCAAAACCGATAAATTTCTATGTATTTCTACGATATTTTAAGCGATCCACCCACGAAATGGAATTGCATACTGCTATCCCATGTTTTGGCACTTCAGAGTATATACTAACAAAAAATGTTGATATGATCGTCCTGTTATAAAATCTATTCGCTTTAACATGCCAGTTTTGGAAACCGATGTCTTATAGATCCCATAGAGAGAAAAAACTTTGAGGTTAAACCAAGTTTGGCTAACTGCTTGAAAAGTGCTCGTTAACAAAATAAACTTATATTTCTTGTTGTGTACAAAAACATAACTGTGACTGATTCCTAGGAAAGAATGCTTTAATCGCTAACCTGTCATTAATAACTAACTTTTATGACAAAAATTGTACGCCCGCAAATTTTTACCTAGTGTTCATCACCATGTATGTGAATTAACACTGGTTAATTGGCTATGCTTTAATTTTTGAAGGTTACGGAAGGTCCCATAATTGTGAAACCAGTTGACAGAAAAATAAAATTATTTTACATGTACAAAAAAGCAATTTTTAAACAATTATGTACAATTATGTAAATTTCAACATGATAATGCACTCTACGGAAACCGGAAGTATTAAGTCGTAGGAATCCAATTTCTCATTTAGCAGGAAATAGTGAAAGTTAAATTTTAAAAGTATTAGATGAGAATTAGAAATGTTAGTTATATAATAAAATTTGAATTTAATGAATAATATTTTCCTCAATTTTACCATACAATCCAAATCAAACAAAATTATTAAGAAGCATATTTTTCCTAATAAAAAAAATTTATTTTTATATATATATATAAGAAATTATACCATATTAATATGGCAAAGATACATATGAAATACTTATATATACTTAAACGGAAAACAAATATATCGTCTATAAAAGACAAACGAACCCGGAAATTGTCTACAACTTTCTGTAATTTCACCTTAAAACACTTGAAGGAGAAAATTGAATGTGATTGAAGCATTCGGAACAATACATGGAAGCTCTTGATGTAACAGACAGTAAATGGCGATTCTTTTGACATTCCGAGGCTATATGTGTCAGAAAATGAACAGAACTTTGAAAGATTACTAGCAGGAGTAAAGTTACATTGCGCAATCGTAATACTAGTTAAAATCGGAAACTTTTTGGTGAAGAATGTGAAATATAATCTGCCTGACTATTTATTTCGCTATATAGAAATACATAAAGATACTGCATGCTCTCTCTTTTATAATGTGTGTATATGTGTATGCGTATAAGGCAGTTTAAGGTTTTAAAAATGTATATACCTTTGTAGAGAAATACAGAGGTAGTGTATTATACTATAAAAATTAATACTAATTTTTGCATTCAGTAATATATGGGAGAAAGTCTTATATTGTTATGATTTATATAATTAATGTCCGAGAGAAGAAATATTCCTTAAAGAAAAAAAAACAATTTTCAAAAATAGAATAATAGGTATTTCATAACTATGTTACCTCTGTTAACGGTGATTATTTATCTTATGATGGTATGAAATACTCTTGTTTATAGGAGAGAAGAAGGGAAGAATGTATATACAGATATACTTTTTACTACAGGTTATTAGATAAGTCAACTTTAGGAACTCAAAAATATCTACGATTTTTGTTATCAAGTGTTATATGTATACCAGCAGAAGATGTTCAAACTGACATTTAAACCTAACGAATTTGAGGACGAACCTAGAGAAAAAAATAAATTTCGGGTTGTCTCTTCTAACGAAACTTCCATGGATTACTAACGTAGGATTACTTATCGTTACTTACCTCTTTTGTATGTATGTGTTATCTATCTATCTACCTATCTATCTGTCTATAAATATATATACATATATATATATATATATATATATATATATATATATATATATATATATATATATATATGTATGTATGTATGTATGTATGTGTGTGTGTGTGTGTGTGTGTGAGAGAGAGAGAGAGAGAGACAGAGAGAGAGAGAGAGAGAGGGGGGAAAGGGAGAGGGGGAGAGGGAGAGGGAGAGGGAGAGGGAGAGAGAGAGAGAGAGAGAGAGAGAGAGAGAGTCAGTCAGGCAGTCAACATTTTAACGCAGTTTGGTACTTTTCTGTTTAACTTCTGTTTCTGTTTGGTATTGTTTACTGCTTGCCCAAGCGATACAGATAGGATTTGGCAAGCTGCCAAAATTATAACTCGCTTCAACGGACAGTTTTAGCGTCTGAAATTTTGCTTTCCGGAGTAACCTAATCCTAAGTTAAAATATGGGTAGATCCTGAGCTCAAAATTTTGAGACTAATATGTAATATTGTATTTTCCGGATGATACAAGATATGTAATATACATATCTATAAAGTTTGTACTACATATGTATTTAGATATTCTTGTGCATATCTGCTGATAAAAAAAACAACCTTTTAAATCAAACTAGGGAGAATATATCTTCCTTAACCATCATTTTTAGAACTGAAAATTAATCATAAATCTACTATCGAAAATAAAACATATTATTAAGTATAAAGATGATTTTTGAAATGTATAAACATATTAAAATATTTATTACACTCCTATTCATAGTCAGAAATTTTTATAACCTAATCATCAGCAGTAAATATCTACTTGCCCTACGCCACAGTTCATAAATTTTGTATTGCTGAAAAGTACGTCAGAAGCGGCAAATTTTTGATATCCAATGTTATTTAATTTTTTAATATTTACTGTTAAAATTCCAGACGACCCAGCTACTAAGGAGTGCGATTTTTGTAAAATTTATATAACATAATGATGATTAAATTACAATGAATTTTAAAGTAAGTGTTTTATTTCCTTTTAGGTTGGAATGACAGAATTTTTGGTCAGTCAAAATTTAGATAAATTTAATTTTTTTAAAATTTCGACACCTTTACGGTACTTGGTAGTGAAAGGTCGAGGCGTTCATAATTAAGGTAAAATGCAAGTTCATAGATTCTTTGCACGTGTGATGAAACAAAAGAAAAGTAGTTTTTGGATAACTGGCATATGTAGCTGTGTCTATTTCATGAGATTTTACGTATTTATAAGGTCCTTAAATTCTGAAATGCAAATCAAAATGGAAGACACTTGGTACTTTCAATTGTTTTCAGAACTTACTGGTTGTTTGCTAGTCATTATTAAAGATTTACTAGACAATCGATTTTGAAATTTTGCCACCTCAATTGTACTTCTATTCCTTTCAGAAATTCGAATAGTGATAACTAAACGTAGGTTCCATCGCTACAGGGTGCGACAGAAAAGGATCCCACATTTCTGAAGGCCACTGGTAAGGGGGTGGTGGTGTTAGCGCGGGAGATTGCAACCTTGCGGTTGGATTTTCCAGTTCTCAGTAGACACCATGAGGTGGTCCGGTGAATATCGCGGTTCCGTTATCGAGGCGTTCTTTCAAAATAACGCATCTGTAACCGTGGCACAGGGAGAGCTCAGGATGCGCTTCGGGCTCTACACTGTAAAAATGAAATGTTTTTTGGGGCATATTACTAAACTGGAAATGTAATATAGAAACTTGAGGAAATATGTTTAAGGCACAAAATAATGTAGTGAGCCGCCTTCTCCTACCTCATATTTCAATCACTATGTTCACCTGAGTGACGTCAAGCTGCTGACGTAGCGTTGCCACAACTCCAGAAGAGAAGTCTTCGCATCGGATGGAGCCCGCTTTGACTTTTGGCGGGCAGATGAGACCAGAAGTCGATTCCAGTGAGGACGGACTCGTAATCTTGTGCAATTCTAAACGACGGTGCTTTGTTTAAAAAGAAACTATTCTTAAGACGTTTTGAAGCAAGAAGTAATTTTTATTATTCTCCCATGTAAATAGTATCTATGTAACCTGTCTCGTCCTGGTATATCCAAGAATTTTAATAAATGTACTCTTTCGTATATTCCCGCTCGTCCAATTCCTGACTACAATAAGGAAACACAAACAGTATAGCCGCTACTCAGGAACATTACAACCTGGAACAAGTACGCTTTTTAACATGAAGCAACACTTCGTTTTTACAGTGTATGCAACTGATGCCGTTCCTGGTCGAAAAACTATACTGCGATGGGTTTCAAACGTGAGTGCAAGTGAGTCTGGAATACCGAGGAAACAAAGTGCAACATTAGTACACCTGAAAGTGTGCAACGAATGTGTGAGTCTACTAAACGTAAAGAAATTGCCTCCATAACCCCATAGATGACCAACAGAGTGATAGAAAACTTTAAAGCAACGGCTTCAGCAGTGTATCGGAAATAACAGGTGTCACCAGAGTGGTGTTATTTTCAAAATCTAGTGGAAGGGAGGGGGGATCTAGATTATTAGTGATTTTTCAGAAATATATAGCCTTTTTTCTGTAAACTGTTTTAAACGTTTTTATTTACGTTTTAAGGGGGTGCAGGATACAAAATTTCGAAAAATTTCGAAAAAACATTTATTGCATTAAAAAATATTTTCTGTTCTTTTCCGCTTAAAATGACGTATGCATTTTTTTAAAATCTTTATTGGAACAGGATATATTAATTTTTGTTTAGCAACATTCTAATAGCAGCCAATCTTTGTTTAAACCTTTAAATGCATTTTTCTGCATGTTGGGTTTTTTCGCCATTTCTCGTCTTGAAATTATAATAAATCAAGAACAGTTAAAGATAAATGGTTCAAACTTGGAACATGTCTTTTTCAATTATTTTCTTTCATTTTGATTCAGAATTTTTTAAAAATATTTACTTTTGAAAATATTATTTTATAAAAATAAGTGACATAACTTTTTTGGAAATTTTTACTCTATTTTTTTATTTATTTAAAAAAAAAATAATATTTAAGAAAATGCTGAATCAGAATTAAAACTTATACATTTCTGTTTAATGAAATGATAAAGTTTTTAAATTTTACAAATAATAATTTGAGTTATACCGAATTAAAATTACCTCCTTTAGAATTTTTTTAAAAAACTTTATGAGAAAATTTATGTTGGAATTTTCCTTACAAATTATATGGCTAACTATCACCAAAAAAATTCAAAATTTTAACTCACTAAATAAAAAGAAACATTTAAAATGTTTCCTGGACCCCCTTAAATTTGAGAATCCATTCTGCCACACGCTGTACGTGGAAGATATATATTTTGCATAAGTTGTCCTCGCATTTTTGGGGCCTGTATCATAGAGTTTTATGAACTCTGCACATTTTTGAATTAAAAAAAAAATTAAAAGTGATATGTTTGAAAAAAAAATGTGAATGACCATTTTAAAAAATCTATAAATAAAATATAAAATCTATAATGAAATGTTTGTAAACTGTCATCTTAAAATATATTGAGAATGTGTCATGCTTAAGAATCTTTGGCCGCATAATATCAAATATAATGAATAAGTAATTACTGAAGTTTATATGAAGTGCCTAAAAATAAGTTTTATTTTTATGATAACACCCCGAAGCAACACTTATAAATGGGAAAAGAATATTTTTTTTGATAAAGAAACTCGAATAAATATCTTTTATTCATTAGAATAAAAAAGACGTATTTCTTAATGCGAACTGCTCACTGTAATCACCTGTCAAACTGAAAATCTTTATAGACTGCAACGAGCTTTTATTATGGAAAAACATCAGTGCTTTAATAATGAAAAAGCCTCAGGGAAATTAAATTCTTTCATATAAATAACAAAACACTGCGCATAGAAAAAAAATCCACAAATCACCCACACAACGAATTTCTCAATTATTTCCGCCAATATTATCTCGAAAGTTATAAGGGCAGCAAAGAAATAGTATGAGTGTGAGGGAAAAGAAATTATTTCATTCATAGAAAATGCAATTTCTATAATGGATTCAGATGGATTCTCTCAGTAAATGAGCGCTGCTGTTAGGAGATCATAGAAGTATTCACGAGATTTCATATTCGACAGTGGAATACTGGTGCAATAAAGTAAAATAAAGGTAATTACCGAAGTATTATATATATATATATATATTGTTTCGAATTGTGTAACTATTTCATTTTGTTTCGTTAAAATGGCTTCTATGGAAGAGCTTCTATAGCTATGTATTTAACATGGGAGTCTGTGGGGAATCTCGCCAAATATGAGAGTTATCGCCAAATTGGCGATGGATTTCGTGACTTATTTTGGTCGCCAGATTCGGCGATATTTAACCAAATTTTGCGATATTTGCCAACTTGCCGACTAAACCTTTCTGGAAGCTTCTAGAAATAACTAGCTGTGACTGACCTATAGAGGAACTATTGAGGGACTGATATATATATATATATATATATATATATATATATATATATATATATATATATATATATATATATATTATATATATTATATATATTATATATATTATATATATATATATATATATATAATCTTCTGTCCGTGTGTATGTCACTGAACTCCTCCTAAACGGCTGGACTGTATTTTATGAGATTTTGTATGAGTGATTAAATTGATTCGAGAATTGTTTAGATTCGCAATAAGACACCCCTAACATCCCTAGGGAGCAGGGGGGCAGGGGGCACATGTAAAAATAATTGAAAACTACTGATATCACTGTCGAATCCATAGTTTTCGGGGTCTCTGAGATTAATAGTGATACTCCCGATGTCGTTTAAGTGCAAGTTCAGCCCCCATTAGCATAGGGGGGTGAGGGGGGAAGAGGGGGGAATATAAAAACTCTAAAATGACCGAGAGTAGTGTCGATTCAATAGTTTTCGGGAACGCTGAGATTAAAAGTGACACTCCTGATGTCGTTTAAGTGCAAGTTCAACTCCCCCATTACCATAGTGGGGTGAGGGGGAAGAAGGGAGGAATATATAATCTCCAAAAGGACCGAGAGTAGTGTCGAATCCGTAGTTTTCGGGGTCGCTGAGAGAAACAGTGGGAATCCCAATGCCGTTTAAGTGAGTGTTCAGCCCCCCCCCCTATCAACGTTGGTGGGGGGAGGCGGGGGGAGAATACAAAATGTCCAAAATGACGGAGAGTAGTGTCGAATCCATAGTTTTCGGGGTCACTGAGACGAATGGTGACACAACTGATGACGTTTAAGTGCAAGTTCAGCCCCCCCAATCAAAATAGGGGGAGGAGGGGGGAAGGTGAAAAATGAAATATCCAGAATGTCCTAGAGTAGTGTCGATTCCATTGTTTTCGGAGTCACTGACATGAATATAGAAAACTAAAAGTGTTGTTTATAATCAACTTTTGAGTTAAATAATAGAATGAATTTGTTTTATTTTATGAGTTGTATACTGTACATATACTTTTAAATACCCGTAACTAAAATTACTTAGATTTTACACTATAGGTAGAATTCATTAGTTTTCCTGTGTAGGAAATATTTGAGATTAATAAATACCTGGGCAACGCCGGGTAAACAGCTGATCTGCACTTTCCAATTCCTTAAGATTTGATGGTACTGGATCCAGCTGCCTGATGCCCCGTTCGATATCATCCCACAAATTCTCAATTGGATTGAGATCTGGTGATTGTTCAGGCCAACGAAGCAAGGTGAATTGGCTGTCATGCTTTTTGAACCATCTGAGGACAAAGGCAGCTTTATGACAAGGACCATTGACCTACTGAATGTATCCATCTTTGGCAGGGTGCACCATTAATATAACAGGATGTATTTGATGTGCGATAACACTAAAATACCCTTGGGCATTCAAATGTTGTTTCACAGGAATCAAAGGACCATACAATGCCAAGAAAAGATCCCTCAAACCATAATATTGCTTCCACCAGCTTGAAGTTTTGTGGCAATGCAGTTGGGGTCCATGGTTCCTTTTCTGTATTCTCCATATTTGCACCCTGCCTTCTGCATGGTGTAATTTAAAACGAGATTCATTGAACTACAGGACCCTTTTCCAGTAATCTGTTGTCCAATCATTATGCTCCTTTGCGAAATGTAGACGTCTGCTCTTGTTCAAGGCAGACAGTAGAGGCTTTCGAACAAGCCGTTTGCTTCCATAGCCTATACGGTGTAATGTGCGGAGCACAGTTCATTCAGAGACGTTCGAAGTTACTCCTTGATTAAGATTTCCTGCAATATGACGTACTATTGCTCTTCTGTTCGACTGGACAACTCTGGCAAGTCTCCTATTAGATAGAGCATTGCGTAGCCTGTGACGACCACAAGCCTGACGTTGAGACCCGGTTTACTGCTTGGTAGTCCCCTCTCTGTAAACATCAATAACTGCTGCTCTCGAACACTTCAAGTGCAGTCTTTTTGCTGATACTGGTCCCGAAGCTTAAAATAATCCCGCTTTCAAACTCATTTAAATCACGTTTTTTGTCCATGCCTTCGCAAGCAACACAGTGCAATTGATGGTTCACTTGTCCTGCATTCCCTTTTTATAGCTATCTTGCCTATGACGCAACACTGTGATGCAATAGCTCATTTGCATTAAAACTGCCAGGTGGTCATAATAAAGTAGCCGTTCAGCGTGTGTGTGTGCATATATATATATATATATATAGTTACGAATTTTACAAGTCTATGTAATCTCGCCAAATATGAGAGTTGTCGCCAAATTGACGATGGATTTGGGGACTTATTTTGGTCGCCAAACTTGGCGATATGGCGACAAATGGTCGCCAACCTTCCAGGCATTTCTGGTCTGTTCCAGTGATTTCTAGCTGGAAGTCGATAGGGGGCACTTTGGAAGTCTATAAACATACCTGAGATCAGCTCAAACTAGCAGTGAGATATCTGAAGCTTGCTCGTAACCCAATTTTTCGCTCGTAACTCGAAGCAAAAAATCTACCGTGAGAATGCTCGTATCTCGAAAAACTCGTAAGTCGAGACACTCGTAAGTCGAGGTACCACTGTATATATATTTTCATTTATTAGGATTTGTGATTTTCTAAATTATGTGCAATAACAGGACTTTGGGCTCTGACACGGTTCACAAACTCTGTACTGTGCTAGTTTTTTTTTTATTTAATTAACACTTGAATAGTACACGAAATTTTTGATTGCGAATGATTTTTTTGGGCTAAATATAGAATTATTGTCTTACAAAATTAGTCAGACAATTGTAGTTTTTGAAGAGGGTGCCAAAAAAGTTTTCAATAAGAAGAAATTTTAAGAAGTTTTTTCCTTTTTATGTATTTTTTTACTTAGTCATTTCTTTGAACTTTTTTGGTTTAGAAAGAAATATAGTATACAGTTTATATTTTCCATTGAAAGAGGAAATATATTGTGTAAGAAAAATGTAATGTGCATCATATTTCTACGGTTCAAAAGCAATTTCAAACAATGAAAAAATTAAGAAGCTGTGTGTTAGTTTTATCCTTTTTACATACGTTTCATAAAAGTTAGAACATTAAGGTTTTACAATACAGAAAAAATTCTCTCCCGTTATCATCATCATTGTTATGAAGTCTGCTATTTTCATCATCCTTGCTTTTGTTTATTGAAGGGTCTTAAAATTTTGTTATATCAATACTTGTTGTCATAACTCCTTTCGAAAATGAATCGATGTTGGAAATTAGTCATTCATTATTTATATGAATATGAAAAATGAAAATTTTATTAGAAAATTCGTGAAAAAATTATTTTAAGCCATCCTTCTGTACTTTTCTTCGGATACTTTAGCGACTGCAGACAGATATTTCTCCTAAAGAAACACCGAAAAAATAGATTATTTTACATTCTTACTGTGATTTTTGTTGTTATTAATTTTAAAAAAAGTTCTTTGAAATTTTATATTTCAATGGTTTATTGTCATAGTCGGTTGAATTCAAGAAATGATTTAAAAAATAGTTATATAATTCTGAATCTAAATTCAGAGACAGAAAAAATTTCACAAAATTGTTTCCTGTAGCTCTTTAATTGTTTCAAGTGTAGTTAAAAGTTATAAACCATTGGTCGTCAACATGGTCCCTACCGCTCAATAGCGGGGGAATTTAAACTTTCATGGTGGGCGGTGGGATTTTTTTTCCCGTCGTTACTATAACTGTTTTTTCTGCATATATCGAATACACTGCTAGCAATTTCGCAAGTTTCACTTTTTAAATCATGATTTTGCAATTTACTTTGGAATTCCATCTCTAAACTTTAAAAACAGATAATAATTTACTAGACATTCCTCAATGTATACTCGGGAACGAGAGATTAACGGATGAGCTCCTTATCCATCTGTAGCTATCTATTTATAAACATGCATAAAGTATAAATAAAGAGATATATTTAAGTACCTCTTTCTTACAAACCTTCCCCTCTAAAAATATCTTTGAAATTGCTTAATTGAGTTTCTACGGCACTGGTAGGCGGTAAAAAAAAGTTCGATCTTGCTATACTGAGTTACTACGGCCCCAGTAGGCGGTAAGGAAATTTCACCATCAGCAAAGACACTGTGGTGCCGTAGCCACACAAATAAACTTTATTCAAAATAACTTTTTTTTTTAGAGAGAGAACAAAGCCTTTCGCTAGAGTTAATCTGTTTTTTAGTTTTGATGCTTCGAATTATATACAAGTTGAGTACAATACAGTTTCGAACAGCATCTAAAAGGATCCATCAGACCATAATGTCACCATAATGTATTATCACGCAGAATATAAGGTCTGTCGATCCTTCCTCTAGCGATGTCATCCGGTGCTCTATCTCCGGTCAGTAGTTCCCCTGTCAATCCCTCGTCGCTTAAATCTCATCTCCTTATTTTCGGGGATGAGATAGCCTATTTAAATTCCTGTCGAATGTTCTCGAACCATCTAGATTTCTTTTCAGAAACTTCAGGAGGTTCAAAAAACGATATTCTCATGATGTGTAATGCGTTATGGTGTCCTTCATGTCCGGGAAGCGCAACTACATCTGTCTTGCTAATGAAAAAAAATTATAACCACAGTAACAGGCGCTTGAGAGAATAGGCCAGGTGTGTCAAGGGTGGATTGTAGTCACACTGCTACAATACAGAAGTGGGAGGTAGGTATTGAAAAGTGGATGTCCCCTGTTATAAACGAATCATATTCATAACTCGAAAAAAAATAAAGACATGAGATACAACGAGTGCTGTAGAGTTGACGAGAAAGAATTATTTCAAGATATATTTCGAAAATATCCAGAGCTTTGAATAATCCATATTAATCATAAGGGCTTGAGAATATGTTGATCCAGAAATTCGTAAAATAGAAATTCGATCATGATATCATGGCTGGATGAAAACGATAAACTATTTTCTGTAATGACAAGTGCTTTATCCTTTTTTATGTAATATCAATAAAGTACAATAATGCTGTGAAAAGATGGCTATATATATATATATATATATATATATATATATATATATATATGTAATATATATGTAATATATATATATATGTAATATATATATGTAATATATATATATATATATATATAAATAAATTTGCGGATTGTGAATTCTTGCCGGTAAAAGATGCAAATAAAGAGAAACTTGGTTTCATCCATAAAACACGACTCAGGGTCATACTCTAGAGTCAGATCTCTGAAATTGGCTGATGATATCATGAATCATCAAAAATATACTGATATTTCAAAATGCATTTTCAAATTTTCCGAATAAATCATAGCTCTACCCAGTCAATGACCTGAAGCATCGTGCTTGGAATGCGAGACGCTGGTAAAAATTGCACTGAAATAAAAAATTAAATTCAAAATAATAAAATAACCTAAATTTATATTTATATACCCCATACAGCATATCTGATAAGAACTTTAATGCAAAATTCTAAAATAGCATATAAATCTAACCGTAAAGTTCCCGTTGAAGTTCGTAAAAAGGCCGGAAGTAATTCGATATAAGTGTTAATAAAAAAAAGTAGTTCAATACATCCTGAAAAGATCGAAATGTGCTTCGAAAGATGATGATAATCCGATTGATTATAAGAAAAATTTCTGAGAAAAAAAATAATTCCGTTATATTGAACCGTACGTGTTCGAACAATCCATGTGTGTGCTATATTGGTTTGCTTAAAAGTATTAAACTCATTACATTCATATTAAACTTATAAAAATATGTAAAATATTAATAATCTATAAAAATTGATGTAACATACAAAGAAAACTTTTATTTATTTATTTTTTTTTTGTTTCAAGTATAAAATCAGAACATATTTATTAAAGATATACATACGATAGCTTTTATACTCATGACAGATGTTTTGGGAGGTATATAATTCGTTCAAACTTTAATATCTTTCTAGACCAGATGTTAATAGTTTAACCGCTAATTTTGATTAAGTTATGAAGCATTCATAGTAGTTTTATAAACACACCAATATGCAAGTTTGCATTTTTACAAAATAATTTTCATGAATTTTTAGGGAAAACATCTGCAGCTAACTTTAGTAAGACATTTTCAATAACTTCAGCTTTCTGCGGATTAATAGAGCCTTTGGATTCTGCTAGCAAGTTCCAGACCAGTATACATAACACAAAAAAGCATTCATACCTGGAAATATGTTTTACATGAATCAACTAAATCATATTTTAAAAACACTATTTACGGTATATGACACATGTTAATATAAATTCCATTTAATTACAATTTCTGATTTAAGTTTCGATGTTTAAAAGCATGTTGTATATCTTTATATAACTCTTTATATATATTAGTTTTTTATAGTTTATGTTTTTACCTGTATCTGGAAAACTCATAACTTGATTTTGCGTAAACTTTTCGCTTCCTTTTTTTCCTGCCTAATTATATATTAACGTTGTGAAACAAACATGTCAGTTTCACACGCATTTTTTCGGTGCATTGATTTATAAACAAACAAATTGTTAATTTTAGCTCGATGCAATCAATATCTTTTGATTTAGTAGCAAAGCAGTGTACTCATTGAACAATGTTCTACTACTAAATCAAATAGTCGTTAGGCTACTTATTCCACAAATTGTATTGGAGATAAACCATTTGTGTCTGAGATAACTGTCACCATCCTATCCATTAGTCATGGACTTAGGTTTTTCAGTCATCATTAGTTTCACATAAATGAATAGCAGACAAATAACCTGGAAGTAAAGAAATTTCTTATAAGGATGGTCCAAATGAAAGTGAGGCTTTTTGTTTCCGTAATAGTTTATTGGTTGGAATATGTGAACATACAGGAATTAATAGTGTTAAATGATTTATATATCAATTACAGGTTGGAGTAAGTGTCACGGCGCTTTCTTGATTTTGCATACCCTGGACGAAGAATGCCCGGGGTTGTCTGAGGAACCAGTCTATGTTCTGAACCTTTGCCTCGTTAGCAAATAGGTGGCGTTCAAAAGCCATTTTTCAGTGGAGTGCAGATTTGGTAGTCGCATGCTGACAGGTTGAGGAGCTGTAGAGTTGGAGGTTGGTCTAAGACCTCTCAGCTGATAAGCTTCAGAATATCCTGTCCACTGTTGTTTCCATCGTTATGGCGAAGTGTGCTTGAGTAAGTCCCGCGCTCACCAGTCCTTTACGAAATTCAATAAACCTTCAGATTACTGTGTACTGGGGCACATACTCAAGCTTATACGCATTTCTCTTATGGCCATGAATTTCGGTTTCACTAAAATCTTCCACCATTAAAAATTGAATACCCGCTCTCTTGGGCCTCTTTGTGATACGACATTACGTAGTCACCTCGCTTAAACACGTTCAAACAACGCACTGACACTCTCCGATGATAGCAGCTTTGTTTCGTTGCATATAATGCCAAGCTCTGTGTTGTTTAAACGCTGTCGCAATAACAAAAGTATCACTTTCTTTTGAGCTATACTTATAGAATGTTTTATCTTTGCGAATAAAATAAATCAAGAAATATCCGCTTTTTGGAATATTTTACCTATTCTAGGCTATTCTATGCCAGAGAGTGGATGATGGAGGTGATACCAACCAGTATATTAAGAAACTCAGTAAGAAACATCGAACCCTGATGGGAAGTTAGCCATCATGATTCCATAACAGCCAGTAAGGATACAGGAAAGAACAAAATAAACAAACAAAATAAAGTTTGAAATGATAATATTAATTACAAAGAACTTTAGAATTTATAATAGCCGATTTATTTACTTGCATATTTTAGAAACCGCAAATGTCAAGGACAGTATAAAGTAAAATAAAAAGTTGTATAATATTCTGATTGAAAGTATAGTTTTCTACTATAAATTTGAAAACAAATAAAAAATGTAACGAGAAATGTATTAAAATTTGGGTGAAAAAATAGTTAAAGAATTAAAGATATTCAAATTTCAATCATTAATCGAATTTTTTTAACTGATGCGCAAACTGGAGATTATAATTATCCCTGAGATCTCTTTGCTGTATTTTTTTTAACTGAGCATTACCCTATTTTGAAATCTTGAAAGGGAAAGATAATTACTCTTCATTGATGCAGTCATATAATAAAAACTAAAAAATCGAGTTATTCAACGACCCGTTTGCGCAGAATGAAAAAAAAAGTAATACAGGACATTCCTTGCCCTCGATGCAAAAATCAATTGAACGACTGGTCCTATCTTGGATCTTCGTTTTCTTGAAGGCTTAAAATAGCAAACATGATTTCCCTTACTGTAGCAAAGTTTTAGAAGGTTAGTTACTCGGAGGGAAGCTTTATTGCTTTAACTTTAGAGAAAATACTTTAAAGAAACAGTTTACGTGCTCTTGATTGGCAGTGTTTGGATTTAAACATTGATTTTTCTGGAAAACTGCAATTCTTTGCAAGCATTTGGCAGAAGATGACTTGTGGTTTTAAATTTGTTTGGTCAGAAAAGTGGAACTCCTCGGTGGGTTCTTAAAGTTAATTTATTTCAAGAAATAAAAGTGCAACATCGAGAAATAGATTCAATAGTTGGTTTACTTTTCTGTTCCTTACATGATAATTAACGTATAAATTCAAGTATTAAAATATAATTTCCATGTTTTGATACCATTTGCTTTATAATTTTACATACTTTTACATTCAGTTATAAGTACCTTTTATATGGATGTGAGATATATGCTGTCCATAATCTATATATATATAAAACAGTTCCGTGACTGACTGACAAATAACGCACAGACCAAACCGCTGGATCTAAAGGACTGAAATTTTGCATGGCGATTCCTCTTATAGTGTAGGGGTGCACTGAGAAAGATTTTTGAAAAATTCTTCATAGACTTCTCAAAATTGAATTCTTAAGTTGTTTTGTAACTTTTTAAAGTTTTCATTTAAAATAATAGTCTGAAGGTTATAAAATTAATATCACAAGAAAGACCATAAAAATTCCTCCAAAATGAAATCTTTTTCTAATCTTTTCCTTCATTTTCTGATTTTTGGGGAATTTTTAAAGATTAATTTTTAGAATTTTATTAACAAAATGTTGATCACGAGATTTCTTTTCTTTTTGAGATGCTTTAAATTAATTGTGCGTCACGTGCATAACAACGAAATAAATTGACAAAAAAACAAAATAAAATGCAGTAAAAGATAACACTTAACCACTAGACTAATTGAGATGGAAGTTTTTCAAAAAATTTAATTCAATCTAGTATGTTTTATGGATATTAAATTAGACATGTATATAAAACTGAAATTTCCCCTCAAAGTATGCTTCACCGTGAGGAAAAATAAGTCTCAAGGCCAAACTTTAAAATACACTGGCGAAGATTTAAGAGAAAATCTTTTCTCCAACGATCAGTTTTACTTAGCTTGCCCACGCGTAAGTTCGCGGACGAGCCTGGCAATATTAGTTCCTCCCAATGAAGAAACAAAAGATATCGTTCACAAGGAACTGATCTAAAAAGAAATTTCATTATTTTTTCATTATAGTTATCCTAAAATATACTCTGTAGTGAACCATGGATATTCAGCTAGTGATCATTTAAAATGAAATATTTGTTTCGCCAAATGTATCCAAATTTATCCAAATGTATCCAAATGTATCCAAATGTATCCAAATGTATCCAAATGTATCCAAATTTATCCAAATGTATCCCAGAATCAATATACCTACTGATATTGATTCTCGGATACATTTGAAGCATTTTTCCTCTATTAGAATTAAAGAAGAGAATAATTTAGTTGTTAACAGTCGTCGTTATTGTTCCTAATGCCTCCTGACTAGAAGATCTAGAACAGGTCTATATAGTTTTCGGACTGAGCAGTGCGGCTCCGGTTTATTATAGCACCATAAGGGTCGGAGTCCGACTTGGCAAGGTGCCACCAAATTTTGACCGAGCACCCCCAGAGCGACATCTGGTGGGATCATACCTACCCACCAACTGACTTCATAGATGGTCATTTGGGTCTATGGATTTAAAGTGTCCATGTGTGGATCAGACACGATGGTATTTATCCGCGCTTGTCGGGATTCGATCCAAGCATCCTCAGTAACCGATTGCCGACGAGCTACCGATAGACTACCTTGAGCTCTAACAGTCGTTATAGAGTATTACTCGGGATGTGTAAATATAAATGTCATGAAAACTTTTCATTTTAAAAGCACACACCTGGAGGAAAACAAATCATATATTGAATCATAGGATGGCAAAATAATAAGAACGAGACACATCTAAATAAACAACAGCTTACCAAACTGCACAGACATGAGAGAACAATATACTAGCATTTAACCAGTTTCCAGAGCCACAACTAAGGAGGTTTTCAAAGTAATCCAGTTTAGAAATCGAACTCATATGCACTATCTACCAATAAGTATTTGGACACCCACGCAAATGACGAATCTGTGGTACTGATATAACAGACATCCCGGAGTTTTGTTTCGATGAATACCATCCGTATAGAAGAACATCTGCTTGGTGTTCGTGGTCATGCTGGCGCCCATAAATCTTTGATTACAAAGTCCAACCGTGGTGTTCGATTAATGTGGTGCAAAGCACATCGAAAGTGGACCGTAAATCAGTGGACACGGGTTCTCTGGAGCGACGAATCAAGGTTCACACTGTACCGTTCGGGTGGCAGGGTCGTGCGTCTGCTTGGAGAACGCCTCCTGCCAGAATGCACTGTGCCCACAGTAAAGTTTGGCGGAGGGGAAATTACGGTCTTGGGGTGTTTCTCCTGGCGTGGACCGAGACCCTTGGTCCCAATTCATGGTAAGCTCAATGCTGAAGACTACTGTACTATTTTGGATGGCATTGGGCTTCCTACGTTGTAGCAGTTTTACGGGTTAGACCCATGTTACTTCCATGACGACAACGACAGCTGTCATTTTCGAGGTCCACCATGAATTGGTATGGTGACAATGGGATTGATAGAATGGACTGGCTGCCCAGAGCCCAGGCCTGAACCCTATCGAGAACGTCTGGTGTTAGATAGCCGAATTAAGGGGTGCAACATGCATACAAAATCGGGGAGAGAACGTGTCTTGTCCAAGCCGATTGGAAGAAAATACTTCTAGCCAAGTCATACAAGAACTTGTGGAAAGTATGCTCCGGAGGATTGAGGCTGTAATTTCCTCTCGTGGAGGCTCTACCAACTATTGAATATGAAATTTTGTTTTTCTATCACAGGTGTCCAAATACTCATTGGTAGATAGTGTGGCAAAATATAGGCGCCTCAGAAAAATTATACTCTTTGACTAAATCACAAGATTGAGAGGGCATGGCGACATGTCCGTCCCTTGTTTTGACGTATCAGTGTTCCTGAAGACGAAAATAGTGTTTGAAATTCCTGCTGAATTCCCGTTACTGTCATTTATAGTGATTTTTAACGATATTACTTTTCCAAGCTCATTCTCGCTAGCAGTGAGGACTGTTTCCTTATTAAAATTTTCATTTCTTCTTCCACATATTAGAAACACATTAATCTGGTGAGTACCGTATGTTTGAGAGTTATGTAATTTGCCATGCAAAAGCATTTCTTCTCTCGGCTGGAAATGTCAGGAGATCAATTTAAATACATACCGGCTTTTTCAACTAAACTGAATAATGGTCATACCGTGGTAAATACCTATAATTCCGTAACCTAGGGCCCTTTCTAATGAAACTTTTTTTTAGTTTTTTTCATGATAGAGTTACCATTTGTTTGAAAATATGGAAATACAGGGTGTTTCAAAAAGAATCATCCGATTTAAAAAAAATCATAACTATTCATCATTTAATCCGTTTTCATCGAATAATGTATAAGTAGAAGGAGGAAAATCTCGAGTTTCACGCAGTTGGCAACAAATAGAGCTACCGCTCTTCCTTCGCCCGCCACTTCAGTGTTTGTAAAGATGGCGACTCCACAACAGAAATAATTTTTTATTCTACGCTTTGCGAAGTGCGAGTCCGTAACATCTTTTCAGCGTGATTTTCGTCGACAAAACCCTGGTAGATTGGAATCCCTACCTCTCAGAACATTAGGCGATGGTATAAACAATTCCAAGACACGGGTTGTCTGTGTACGCATAACAGCCGTGGAAGCAGTGTATACATACTCGCAAATGTTTGGGACGAATCTGCCTACCGTATAGACATTTGTCATGCATCCAAAGGTGCATGATGCTTGTTCAGTCAAAATGGTGTGCATATTGAGCACCTTTAATTTGGTTTGCAAAAAAAAACTCCAGGATTAGCCATGTAATATAAAATTAATTTTAAGTTTCTATGTTATGTTTCATATTTTGAATAATATACTCATTTCAAATCGGGTGATTCTTTTTGAAACACCCTGTATAATCAACAACCATCGCTACTTTGAGTTAACTGAAAATTTACTCAAAGTTAACTTACTTTATTAATACACGAGGCTTATAAAATATGCATAATATATATATCTAAAAGAAATAAATATGTATTAGATTATAAGAACTTGATTATGGAACGATGAGAAACTAAGTTTTGTAGATAAAGATCTATGGGCTAATAATTTTAATTATATTTAGATAATAATTCATGGATGTTATTTACATTATAAAAATTCATTCGTTTGAGTTACATTTTGTTCTACGCTTACATTTTGTTAAAGGAGGATATTACTGATTTTCATTACTGATTTAGTATTATATTTTGATAATAATCAAAATATAATACTAAAATTATTAAATTAATATAATAATCAAATTTGAATACTTAGTAAGAATTTAAAGTTTCCTTGTAAAATATTTCTGCAAATTTTAATGAAATTGAAACGCTTCAATTAATAAAAAAAACATTAAAAAAATATTATACATTCTCATTGAAAAAGGTTGGACACATATCGAAAGCTCATAATTCTAAAATAAATTGAGCAAACGCAATAATATTCTTCTCAAACAACTTGGCAAGTGTCGAAGATTTCTAAATGTAACTGGTACGAAACTGTGGCATGGAACGTTATTTAGATAATAAGTTATTAATTATTCATAATTATATTTAGATAATTCATTAGATACACCATAGATAACTTTTTTTCGGTTGGAGAAGCACACTCTTACTTTTAAAAGTGTTCCGTATTTTACGAGTATTACTACAATCTTTACCCTTGTATTTTTCGTAAATATCATATTCAGGTAGAAATAATTAAATATGTTGTTATATGTATAACCTCGCGATTTTATCCCTATCAAATTTAATCTCTGTATATTTTTTTTCATTGATTTGTGATATTACATTTCTTGTAAGAACAGACCTGATTAGGGCTCTAACATTGTGCCGTTCTTCAGTCAAAATGGTTACTCTCACAGTTTTGGCAGGGTTCCAGCAATACTAAGCGGAACATTGTCTTTTAGGTTTTTCTCTCATCTGTCTATCGGAATTCGATAAGTTTCATTTAGAAGCGCAAAAATTAAATTACCTTCATCATTCTATACAGATGTAAGCGGGACCCGTAGCTGTTTTTATTATCGCTGTAGTTCTTTATGGAGAAAGCACAAATTCCCTGAGCTGCTCTTTATCAGTTTAGTAAAGATATATTATTTAAAATATGCAATTAAGTGAAAATTGTTGACTTATTTTCCCTCGCTGGGAAATGTACATCATAATTATCTATTGAATTTGGGGTAAATTCTTCAAATAACTGAATTAATATAGTTTAGCCTTACTTTGAAGCAGCAAAAAAACCCTGCCATCAAAATATAATTAAAGGTCAAAGGTATTGATGAAGCAAGAGGTTATTTACAATGCATAACTTTGAAAATAATTACCTATCATTCTATGAATTCACGTTAAAACAGTTAAAAAGAATACCAAGTAATACCAAGTAATCAATCCCAGATGAACTGAAAGGACTTCACAGGGCGATTATAGGTAATTTAACTGTTCCCGGCGTATAAATTGGTGTATCACTTACTTCAATTTTTCCATATACACCAAAATGCTGTAACATGTACAGATATATCACACATCATGTATTCTACCGAAAATCAACGATTAGTTTACCTCTGAACACTTAAAATTGAATAGTTTTTGTACTTTTTGATATTTTGATCTGTTGATCTTAACACTGCTCTTGTCTCGTATTTTCAGTTATTTTTCTGAATCTATACTAAAATTATTAAATTAATATAATAATCAAATTTTAATACGTAGTAAAACCGTAAGAATTTAAAGTTTCTTTGTAAAATATTTCTGCAAATTTTAATGAAATTGAAACGCTTCAATTAATAAAAAAATATTAAAAAATATTATACAGGGTCATCGAAAAGGGTTGGACACATATCGAAAGCTCATAATTCTAAAAGAAATTGAGCAAACGCAATAATATTCTTCTCAAACAACTTGGCAAGTGCCGAAGATTTCTAAATGTAACTGGTACGAAACTGTGACATGGAACGTTGCGCAGAAGCGATGCAAGGTGGAAGAGCTCTTCGTTCGGCTTTCCGTCAGTTCCGAATGTCGACTGTTCATGAGAAAGCTCAATATGTGTTGTGGTTAGCGGAGTACAGTCTCGGGGTTACGTCAAGAACATTGTTTACAGTGTAAAGGTACGGGACTCGACACAATTACGGAAGAGAATTGTCGATGCAATTGCCACAGTGACGCCAGACATGCTCCGTAACACCTGTTTAGAGATTGATTATCGACTTGATATGTGTAGAGCAACCAACGGTGCTCATATTGAAACTTATTAAGGTAAAATTCTGTTAAATTCTGTACATTACACAACAAAATAATTGCTTGTATTGTAATTATTTCATTAAATATGATTATATGAAATGTGTCCAACCTTTTTCGATGATCCTGTATTACAAATTCAAAATTAATTTACAAACACTTTTTGTTTCAAATGGACGGAAACGTTTCTTCTTTAAATTTCCAAGTTTTTTTTTCATTACTACAACCTTTATTTTTATTTTCATCTTCTCAAATGTTAACGAGTTCATAAATTTTGTAACTTTTCCTCTCTCTATTTAACACGTTTTCCCAAGAGACTTTGAAAAATAACCAAACGTATTGAGACGAATTCTGGCCAAATTTCAAGACTTCTGCTCTTTTTTCTATATTTTTCTGCATATAATTCGTTCTTTTTTCATCGCAAGTCATTTATTAGTGTTTCAATGGGAACCTAAAAAATTAAGTCTTCACTGTTTATTACCCAATTTTTTCGTTATTTAGCTGCAATAAATTTTTATACTCGCACTTTATTTTAACATTTATAAAAACTTCGTAGTAAACTACAGAGTAATTCATTACATTTTTATGTATTTTCCGAAATGCAATTTATGATCCATTGATATTCAATAAACATTTTATTTTCAACGTGTACGTGGAAAATGAAATGTTATCAGCATATTGGATCTATATAATGCTACATTTCTTATAAAATATTGATAGTAATTATCATTATCTGCGGAAATACAAAGGTAACCACTATAAAAAATATTTATTGATCTTTTGTTCTCTATAAAAATTATACTTTTAAGGACATTTATATAATTTTTCTGAAATTTCAGCAACCTATTTAAAGGTCCAAATTTTCATATGATTTCATTAGAAAAGTCTGTTTTGAATTTAAACACCTATTTAGTGCTTTATTGTATTTTATATTTTTCTGGTAATTTTATATATAAATATATATAACTTATTTTTACTACACATAGTAAAGCACATTAATTATAATAACTAACACATACTGAAATCAATGATAATTAAATCATACACCAATCTATGGATGAAACACAGAATTTAACGTGAACCAAAGTGGCACTTCGACAAAACGTGTGATGAAAGACTATGTTGGTGTTCGTTTTAAAGAAGTAAAAGCCAATTTTAATATAACAAGTCAATTGCATAATCCATCTCAAAACTTCTAAATGAAAAGATTAACTAGAAAAAGTTCAATTGTTCCATCTACTTAAATATATTAACTTTTCTACAATTTCCAACTCTTAACAAGCTAGGTATAAATGTGTAATGAAATAAATTTTCATTATCTTTACTTAAAAATCTCAATCATAATTTAATCCCCTGTTTATTAAAAAAAGTGTTATATATACGAGAAGTACCAAAAATTGTTTTAATCGCAGATTATATATGTATATATTCCTTTTTTTTTCAGATGAATACTGCATGTGTTTTAAAAATAATGATATACGTTTCAATTTATTCAACTTAACAAAGTGTTGATTTTTAATGCATTTATGAAATAGAAAGTTGTCTAAAATACATAAATTAATGTAAAGGATAAGATGAATGTATCTTTAAAATCTATTTAAAAAAAAATAGGATGAATGCAATATCATCAAGTCCCAAGGGGATTTTTCAATTTGTTTATTTAAGGAGATTTTTCAATTTGTTCATTTAATTTGAATTTCTGTAGTTTATTTTGTACATGCTCTACAAACGCTTTAAAGTTTTAAAATTCTGAATAAATCCTTAGAGATTTTACAAACTGTCAAAAATTTTTGCAGTTAAAAATTATTAAAAAATCTTTCATAATTTTGAACAAAAAACAATGGTTTACTCCGAAGATTTATTTGAAATAAATATTAAATTAAACAAATATAATCTATACATATTTCATTTAGAAATTTTTACTAACCGTTATATTTTTTTTCGAATTATGTGCATAATTCAAACAATTTATACCTGATAGAAAGGGACTTAAAATGTTAACTTTCTTAATTCAAGAGAGACATCGCAATTATAGATTGAATGTCGACATATTTTATTAATTTATTTGATGAATTAAAAATAGCATCACTTATTTATTGCAATCAGAGATAATAAGAACAAGATAAAAGGAAAAAGTAAATCTTACGATATCTATCAAATGCCTATTAAGAGTATGAATTTATAGCTTGTTTTTTTTTCTTCAAATAAACTGTAATTATAGTTGTTAAATTGATAGCATAGGTGGCAGATATAGTATCTTTCATCCAGTATTTATTGTTGGGAAAAAAAGGTGTTTGTCAAACAGGAATCCTATAAAAAATGAACTGTTTACTTCTATGCATGTATACATGTAATTCACTTTGAATCGTCTAACAACTTTTGAAAAAAAAAATCAGGTAGTTTTTCCTAACGAAACTATCGAGTGTTATTATCACAGGATTATTTATCGTTGCTTACCTGTTTTGTATGTATATATGTATGCATGTATATATATATATATATATATACCGCGTGCGTCATAAATTCGTGCAAAGTTCAAAAATTCGTAATAAAAGAAATAATGCTCGGAAAAGTTTTCTGTTTGTGCGAATAGGATCAAAGGGACATTGGATTTTTTCCCATGTAAAAAAAAAAGCTTCCAAAAGTAACCGAAAGAGGGCGCTTTTGCGTGACCACGTTAAGCCTGCATTGAAAAAAAGACATGGGGTACCTGTTGTCACCTTCCTGCAGGATGGTGCCCCGCCCCACATTTCATGTGATATCGAGACGTTCCTGTTGGAATCTTTCACAGAAGATCGAGTTCTATAAGTCGCGGTTGTAAAGTTCAGTGGCCCTTACGATCACTACACTTGATACCGGGAAATTTTTAGTTGGAGGGATACTTAAAATGACATGTGTACCGGGGCTACTCAACCACTTTGGTGGAACTGAAAAATGTCATTCGACAGACAGTCGCTGCCATCGATGCTACAATCCGCTGTAATGGGCTTCGTGACGCGCCTCTCTTGCCTATTACCTTGTGCTGGTAGTAAAGTTGAACATCTGTTACTTTAAAATTGCTCAGTCTCATGTTATTGTGATTTGTTTGATTTTCTGTTTGAGTTTGCCTGATTTACAAAAAAAGTATCAGTATGACGTGTGAGCGCCCTCTTTCGGTTACTTTTGGAAACTTTATTTTTTTTATATGGAAAAAATCCAATCTCTGCATGATCTTATTGGCGCAAACAGAAAAATTTCCCGAGCATTACTTCTTTTTTAATGAATTTTTGAACTTTGCACGGATTTATGACGCACCCGGTATATATATATATATAAATGAAATAACCCGAATGGTAATCTGAAAATACTGCAATCGAGACCGTAACAAAAAGACTCCAAATCATAACAAATAACTGAAGTTTATTGACGAAACACAGCGAATATCTTAATGTCTTCGAGTCAGCCTATCGTGCAAATCGTAGTGCGCAAAAAATAGAATTAGGTCAGAGAGAGGTTGCCAGAATTGGCGGAGAAAGTTTGTATGGAAATGCGAAGCATGTCGCCAAGGAGTCGGAAAGGTTACCAGATGAGAAAGGAAATTTCAGAAAGTCCGATTATAGGTTATTAATAATATTATCACACACACACACACACACACACATATATATATATAAATTTTCACGCATTTTGGTACTTTTATGTTAACTGTTTACTGCTTCCCCAAGCGATACAGATTGGGTTTGGCGTGCTGCCAAAATTATAACAAGCGACGACGAATGGTTTTAGCGTCTAAAATTTTGCATTCCGGAGGGCCATTATAAATGAGCGTTATCCTACGTTAAAATTCAATAGTTTACTGTATCAATGCCGCATAGTCTTGAAAATATACACACATATTTTTATATAGAATTCCTTGGTTATATCAGAAGTATTACTTTAAATTAATATACTGAGACATATAACTCAGTAATAGTAGTGTACCTTGAATAACCTTACAATGTTTAAACAAAATCAATAATTTACCTTATCAATGCCGCATAGCCTTGTAAATATACTCATATAGTTTTATATAGATAACCTGTTGTTGTTGTTTCTAATGACCTCTGGCGGGAAGTTCCAGAACAGGTCCATATAGGCTTAGGGCTGAAGTGTACGGCTCCGGTTATGTATAGTACCAAAAAGGTGGGTGTCCGTCTTAGCTAGCTGCCATCTCAATTTTGGCTGTGCATGCCAGGAGTGACATCTGGGGGGGGGGGGATCGTACCCTCTCCCATCCTCTATGACCTCATAGATGGACTTTCCGGTCTACGGATTTAACTTGCCCATATCCGGCTTAAACACGGATATATTTAATGAAACTTGCCGGGATTTGATCTGAACTCCCTCAGTAATATAGAGACACTTAATTATTTAAAAAAAAATACAGGGTGGTCATAAAGAAACTTTGCCGATATATAGACCTCTAGCGGCTGTTCCGTTCAACCGATCCAAATGAAATTTCAGTAACTGTTATTCAGAGGTATGAGCTCGGGAATCCGAGAACAGCAACACAGTGACGCCCACGGTTACGGTTATAGGTATAGAAACTCGAAATTTTCAAATGGCAACGCCCATTTTTTCCCTTCGCAAAATGCTCAGAGCATGCGAAAACCCTAAATAGCGTTGGAACGGTACATGTATCACAAAAAAACGGACGCGTTATGCACGCACAAAAAAACAGCTCTACGAATGGCTAACAAAAACACAATCAGAGAGATTTTTATTGGTCGTCTACGCTGAATATCTGGCAAACGGCGTTCTGTGATTGGTTTCTAGCCTCTGTCACATACAAATTTACTCCGTGCGCCCCGATCGTATCTTTGTAGGCCGTTCGCAGAGCTGTTTTTGTGCGTGCATAACGCGTCCGTTTTTTGTGATACACGTACCGTTCCAACGCTTTTTAGGGTTTTCGGGTTTTCGCATGCGCTGAGCATTTTGCGACGGGAAAAAGTGGGCGTTGCTCTTTGAAAATGTCAAGTTTTTACACCTATAACTGTAACCGTGGGCGTCTCTGTGTTACCGTTCTCAGAATCCTGAGCTCATACTTCTGAATAACTATATCTGAAATCTTATCTCGATAGGTTGAACAACGGCCGCTAGAGGTCCATATATCGGCTAAGTTTCTTTATGAACACCCGGTATTACTTTCAGTGAATGCACTGAGATGTATAATATGTCAGTTCTTTTAATGTACTTTGAATCGCCTTAGCATTTTTTGAAAAAAATTCTGTAATGTACCGTATAAATGTCGCATACCTTTTTAAATATACCCACTTAATTTTATATAAAGATCCTTAATTATTTCGAAAATAATATTTTAAATTACTGTACTGAGGCGTATATTCACTGAAATAATTTACAATCTAAAATTCAACTGTATAAATTTTTTCTTGAAAGAACGCCAAGCTAATTTTATGATCCAATACGCCAAGCCATTATATTAATTTGTGAAAGAAAAAAGTTTTTCAGAGACCAGAAGAGTCCTCCGAATTATCTGTGAAAGTACTAATTAAAGCAAGTTTGAAGTATTACACTTTATGAAAGAGGATATTTCCGAATTTCTGTAACTTTCGTAATTAACTCTTTCCAATACGTGACGAAGTTCATTAATATAAAATTATTTTCCGCACAGTGAAAGCAATTTCAAATTTGAGTGACTCCAAAGAACAGAGTAGCATAATGTCAAAATTTCTATTTGTGGTTTATTACTTTAAAAAATCCCTCTAATAAATCAATGATGTGAAAAAAAAAGACTAAGAAAAAGTTTTTAGAAACAAATTAATTTATTTGATGTACAATTACTTATAGTTTAAAGCAGTTTAGTTAATAGATCTCATTCAGCAAATATATCAGAACATTGGATTTTAAAACATTACTTAGACCAACCAGTAATTTAACATTCAGATAAAGTTTACATTACGGTAGAATAGACAATTCTACGCCTAAAATAAACAACAAAGATGTAATACCTTTAAAAATTGTAGTTTACTTGTTTTCCTATTTGAATGGACGCAGTCGTTATTGTCAATGTGTTAAACTGCCTTTTATTAAATGGATAAGTTTGGAGTAATCGAGAAATTGTTAGTGTTGGTTAGATGGTTAGATTGGAGAGTTGTAGCACAAGCTTCTCATCAACAATAGCATTATCTATATTGTACACTGAAGTGCCACTGAATTAGGGATAGCAAAGCCTATGCAAATTGTGTAGCGCTAAGCATCATGTATGCGCAAGTGAGGGCACTGTGGTAACTGCATATATAGCGCTTACTGTGGTAGTTCTGAATTAGTTGTTGGAATTGCCAGTATGGGTAAACTGCCTGATTTAGACGCCTTCGATCGCGGACAAATCGTAGGTGCGCGACGCATGGGCCATTCAATTTCCGAAATCGTCAGACAGCTAGGATTTTCAAGGTCGACAGTGTCAAGAGTATACCAAGAATACATGGATGGTGGAAAAAAAAATAGCGATCGGGCAAACTGCAAAGGACAATTAGCCTTGACAGTGCGTGGTGAGAGACGGCTCAGGCGTATTGTACGTAGCCAGCGAAGCCAAACATTAGCTCAAATTACCATCCAGTTTAATGACGGTGCCAGTAGTACAGTCAGTAAACGGACTGTGCAACGCTCGCTTCACCGTATAGGTTTCGGGAGCCTACGACCTACGAGAGTACCATTGCTCTATACTCGCCATCGGGCTACACGTCTTGGCTGGGCAAGAGCGCACAGAGACTGGAGTGTAGAGGACTGGAAACGAGTAGCATGGATCGATGAGTCTCGATTCGGACTACTTAACACCGACGGGAGGCTGAGAATATGGCGTCAGGCTCATGAAGCCATGGATCCTGCATGCCTGGCTGGAACTGTACAAGGGCATTGTGGCTCAATCATGGTCTGGGGTGTTTTTTCGTGGCACAGTTTGGGATATTTGGTGCGTGTACCAACCTCCCTCAGTGCAATTCGGTACGTAGAGTTGCTGGGTGATCACCTCCATCCGTTTATGCTGTTCTGTTATCCGCACGGTAACGGAGTTTTCCAGCAAGACAACTGTACCTCTCACAAGTCCCGGTTGGCTAATGTCTGGTTGGATGAGCATTCCTCTTCTCTGTCATGAATTGGCCACCTAGAAGCCCAGACTTAAATCCTATTGAGCATCTTTGGGATGTTTTGGAACAAGGCGTGAAAGGCCATCACACAGCACCAAAGAACATTACTGAATTATGGACAGCTTTAGCCAATATTTGGCAAGCCATTCCCGTGGAACGTTTCCAGAAACTTGTTGAATCTATGCCTCGTCGTGTGGCAGCCGTTATCAAGGCCAGAGGAGGCCCAACTCGTTACTAGGTAGGTATCCCTAATTCAGTGGCACTTCAGTGTATATTCAGAAATTCTGAGTTTGAAAATGAAAATACTGCTACGATAGAGTTAAGTATAACAAAACTGTATTGATGCTTTGTGAAATCTCATTGGTAGGATTCCAGTTTTTATTAACTGTGACAGAATAAACTTCTAGACATTATCATCAATGTTTTAAAAGGTTAGCCGTTATTTCACATTTTTATGTCATATTTTATGTACCTTCAAAAAATGTCAAATCTTAATATTGGATTTTATAAAATGAACTTTTATATTTTACCCGAAACTAAAACTGAATAAGGAAAATTCCAAAAATAAAACCTCAATTTACTATTAATGCGGAAGAAAAAACTATAGCCAAATATAACAAAAATATGCAATGAAGTGAACTATGACGAGAAAATTGATACATTGGAGAAGATAAATCTGCCAACAACTATAATCTAAAACCGTATTTTAAGATATTACATCACAGAAACAATGTTACTGATTTATGTTGAGTCTAAAATAAAGAGGATGATAGCTCATGTACATATCAGGTATCCTTCCTGGAAGAAAAGATCTTTCAGGAAATTAAATTTATAGCAATTTTCTTTATAAAAGACCAAAATCGGTTACACCATAAACCTTTCAGTTTTTAGCAATTAAATTTATGGATACATAGTAAAATTAATCTTTATCGAAACTGTTAAAAATTTACTTTCGAAATAGTTCTGCCCAGTAATTAAGTATTTAAAAAACATAATGGTTAAAAATTTAGTTGCAAAGTGAGAGTAAGTACTTACTACTTACAGAAAGAGTTCTGTCTTCGTTTCAGAATAGTGATCTTCAGAATAGATCCTTAGTAATACAAAAGCGAGACAATTTGGTAATGACCTTTGCAATGACCAATTTTCGAACACCCAGTCTAGTTTCTTTCAAAAACTCAATTAACCTTTCTCTAGCGACACTACTCTGAAGTCGTGACGACAGTGGTGACACCATGCGGCGTCACATGGATACATAATTTACTCAACAATGAAGTCACGCGTCACCGCGTAGCGCTTATGACAAACCGCAGTGATTCAGGTGCGTGTACTTAATATCCACGTTCCGATGGCTGGAGGCTGTTTACACAGAGCCGTCTATTTGAGATCACGGTGCTAAAAGGATTGGTACTTCAATCGTTATTTCTCGCAGAATCATAACGATTTGCAAATGACATATTTTCTAAGAAAAGCATTAAATGGCAATTTAAGGCAAATATGTAACATAAAACATGGAAGCCAAATCGAAACGCATGATCTTTACAATCTAAAATTTACAGTGAACGAAACTTCTCGGTTAATACAAAACAATAAGGCCATGGATTCAAAGTATCACATTCATCTCAAGTACATGTGTCTAACAGGAAAACAGAAAGAAAGCGTAATATATTTGTTCAAAATATTTAGCGACATTGTTCTTACTTGTTGGGTCAAAAGTAATCAATATTGTTTGAAAGCTCAACGTTTCAAAGGGTAGAACGTAATCAATTTAATAGATTACACACTTTATGAAATGGAATTTCTCTTTTTTTTTCGAGTTAGTTTTGATACTTTGGAAGTATTTTCTTTTCCCGGAACTGAAAAGCGATGTTTAGGACCTGTGCAAACTAATGACTTCGTGTATGATCGTGTTAGTTCTCGATGCCGAAAGTTGTAAGGCAAGGGAGAAACTTTTGAAAATAACTCCTGTAAGTGTTCTTTTGGTGAAAAACGTGACTACGAGAAACACAATGCGTGACGGGGTACTAAATACTGCTGACGTAAGCATCAGTACAGACGTCGTAGTTTATTCATTAGCTTATGCTACAAAAAATCACGGTCTGAAATATTATGTGTGACTTAATTTATTGACACATATATTAAAACCTTAATTCCAGAATTAATAGCAGTTTATCACTGTGTTATTAAAACACTGGGTTTATAAACAAGCTATTTTTGAGAATGCGAATCTGTTGATGATTATAAAACCAGTATTAAACAAGCTTCTTTCAAATTGTGATTCGAATTATAGAGTTACATGCATTATCAATTGTATAATTTGCCTTCTCCTCCTAAACTTCCATCAAATAATATGAGGTGTTTATGTCGAATTTCGCTGCTGCCATCTGTCGGCTAGAATTGAAATTATTCCTAATTGTCAATTCTCTTTAATTATTATTTAAATATTACTAACTCCATAACGCTGCTCTGTATGATTTTATTGCAACAAAAATAACGGAAAATATTTTTTTAAATGATTAATTATTTTTTAAACATTACAAATCAACCGAAAATGGCGTTATCTATACTATTATTTGTTAAACAGAAAACCACAGATTTCTAAATAAATAAATGGTATGAAACTGCAAATAAATAACCTTTTAAATAAGATAATATAGAAATTAACTGCATTTTTTTAGACTGTAAAAAAGAAGAGTGTAGGTATAGACAAGTGTAACAAAACTGAATGGTTGCTATATAATAAACAAGTAAGGTAAGCAGTGGCGCATCCAGGATTTTTTCTTGGGAGGGGGGCGAGATGAATATATTTATAATATAAATAAAAATATTTATAATGTTATATCAATATTCATAGTGCAATTTCTATTTCTCTGAGGGAGGGGGGCAGGGTCCCTTCTCCCCCCCCCCCAGGGTGCGCCCCTGAAGGTAAGCAAAATTTTCTCTTAAGTAACGCTTATGTTAACAAGAATTGTTTTACTTTTGTTCTTAATTTTGAAAAAAAATAACTGAGAATTGATAACGCTATTAAATTATCAACTAAATTATCTTTGAATGCGTAACCCCAGCCGTGAGAGGGAAATAATACATATTTCTGAGGGAAAAAAACTGAAATTTAAGCGAATGAAGCGATACTTCAAGTTTCTCTTGGCGAAATTAAAATGTTTCCTTTTGAAGGAAGGTTTTATATATTTTCATTGTGATGTATGATAATAAATTGAACAATGATCTGAACTGCCTACCAAAATGATATACGAAACACATTTTGAAAAGAGTCTTTCAAAGAAATATTATCATAAATAAATAATTTTTCGTCAATAATATATATATATATATATATATATATATATATATATATATATATATATATATATATAACTGTTCTGTAACTGACTGACTGATAGACAGATAACGCACAGACCAAACCGCTGGACCTAAAGGGTTGAAATTTTGCATGGCGATTCTTCTTATAATGTAGGGGTGCACTAAGAAATATTTTAGAAAAATTCTTCCTAGATTTTTCTTAATTTTTAAGCAATTTTTGTAACATTCTTTAAAGTTTGCATTTAAAATAATAATCTGATGGTTATCAAATTTATATCACAAGAAAGATCATAAAAATTCGTTTATAAAGAAATCTATTTTGAATCTTTACCTGCATTTTCTGATTTTTGGGTAATTTTTAAAGATTGATTTTTAGAATTTAATTTATTAAATGATGATCATGTGATTTCATTTATTTTTGTGATACTTTAAACGAATTTTGCGTCACGTGAATAACAACGAAATAGACAAAACACTTTTTTTTTCTTCTTAATGCGGAAGACGGTTGGATATTACCCCCGATAATATTAAAATACAGTAAAAGATATGTTACTCAAACTGTGCTATATTAACTGTACTGCTTAACTGTACTATATTCTCTAGTATGTTCTATTAGATTTAATTTTAAAATTTTCTTCTACATTATTTTGTCTTTAAAAATATCCGTTACGATTTATATATATATATATATATATATATATATAAAATAAATTTTAACCACCTCTAATCGCCTCTAATCAGAGTTCTTTCACTATATGGTAACCTTTCCATACTTTGCCAATACTAACCTTCCTCGCCAATTTCTGGCAACCCGTTGACAGCTACTTTTACACTTGCCAGATGAAAACTGGACGTTGCGCTCTGTAAGGTCATGTTTTGTCTGCAATAAACAAATTTGTGCATTCTATTCGAGTCTTATTATTTTTTTCGGCCACGATGTATTTGTTAACAGGAGATGACCATTCGGGTCATTACACACACACACGCACACAGATATATATATATATATATATATATATATATATATATATATATATATATATATATATATAATCATTAATTGCCTACATGGACCGTTTTTTTTTTTAAATTTTGATTGTACTCCGTAGCGAAGCACGGATATTCAGCTAGCTAAACATATATTTTCAAGAAGAATATATTTAACTAGCATTTGTTTCAGAAATCGTAAACCAATTCTCCGAATTACTGTTTGACAAACACAGTCTGAATTAGTTTTCTTGCCCTGAAATACTTAGTAAAATTTCTGCCGACAGATTTACGAGCCTTAAGTTTAAACAACAATTTGTTTTTAATATTAAAAAAGAGTATAATTTGGTAAAGGTTTGACTTATTTATTCAATGTAAAATTCTTGCTAGAGCATCACAATTCTTCTGATCAAAATTTTATTCTCTTTTAAAAGAAATTATTCAAAGTATTAAGCGATAAGCCCCTCATTAAAACGTTAAAAAATATTTTCGAATATAAAAAATTACGGCATTAAAATATATTTTTAAGTTGCAAAAAAATTTCCCTTATCTCTTAATAAAAAATTATAGTTTTTTGAACTCATTATCCTGATTATATTTTTTTAAAATACATAACGGAAAAAAGAGTAAAATTAGACAAGACAAGCTTTAGGCGTGATCCACACTTTAATATTAATTTAGCAGCCCATCCTACACTTTGAATAAATTTTAAGATTATTTTAATTCCTGTTAAATGAAGAAGATTAATGGCTCATAATATTTTTTAAAAATATATTGTTTGTTAAAAATTCACAATTTTTAAGACATGAAAAGACAAAAAGAATTTAAGTAGAAAAAAGTATATGAAAAACAAAAAATAAATGTTACGTGAAGGGGAAAGTTTTGATTAAAAAAACAGGGTATAGAAAAGGAGAAAGTAATAATTGTATGACATACAAAACGAATTCAGGTAAATTGGAAAAAAAATAGACAGGGAAGGTAAGGCGAACAGGGAACATATTACAAGAGAAAAAAAAAATACCCAAAAAAGAAAGCGATCACACAGAAATGAAAAATAGGTTGACAAAGAACAACAGAGAACAGTAATGAAAAAAAATAAAAATAATTCACAGTGGGTATAAATTATTTCGTAAAAGAGGCGAATTAAAAATAGCGATTTAAGGTGTTAGATTAATTGTCCCAGATGAAAACGCCTAAAGCAAAACGTAACCACCTTAATTAGGAAATGTATGTTGTGTAATGCTCCTTTTTCGCTTGCCTATGATCGAAGAATAATTAATTACGAAAGAAAGTCTGAGAGGAAAAAGATCTCCCACTCAAAAAGATATACACAGAAAACAGAGAGAATGGTTCGGATTCTTAAAAGCAATTCCATATTAAAAATAGCGATGAATGATATCAATTTCGAGTGACATGAATTTAACAATGAATAACAGAACTGAGAGGCATATGTTAGCAAAAGAAAAGAAATAAAGCCAGAAAAGAGAAAGATCATTTAGAAATTTAAAAATTTTAGACAAAAGAAAGAGTAGAGAGAACTGTAATAAAAACCAAGTCATGGGGAAAGAAATTCACATGAGAATACAGTGATAAGAATACAGTGATGAGAATACAGTGACAATTCTTATTTTTTTTTTCGTATTGAAAGTAAATTTAAAATAATTATCTGAGATGAAATAAAAAATTACAATAAAATATTTAAGCTATTCGACTGTGTTTAAAACATTGATTTTTATGAAAATTCCGAATTATTTTAAAATCCTGTTTCTTAAAGAATGTGTATTTCTGTTTCTAAACATGCTTTTTTCTGTACGATCATTAGAAGTGATATTATAGCGATTTAAATCTTTAAATCGCTTTGATAATCTCGATTCAAATTTTCATATCGCTCTAGTAGAATTTCTAATGATCCTAAAGACCGATTATTCTTTATGGCGGCAAATAATGACCCCTAAACAAATATGATGAGAATAAACTCCTAGTTTTTGAGCTAATTATTCTACGTAGAATTTATATTTTAGTGCGTGAAAATAACATCTGGAGAATACGTTATAACCATGAATTATACCTAAAACATACGCAACCAAATATAATAAGAGAAATTAAATCGTATCGTATCAGATGGCTGGGTCATGTTTATAAATATGAAGACACCGACCTTGTTAAAAATTGTCAGAAAATGGATGATCTTAAAGAGAATCAGCAGTCAGTTTTTAATAGAAGTGAAAACTTAATTGTGATTTTGAAGAAATTATATTTCCTCGAAAATTTAACCGACTATTGAGATAAGTCAAAATACAATCATGATATCTCCTTTCAGGTACAATGAAACCTCGTTTATCCGGACTAACTGGTTACCATAAGCAATTCGGATAATCTGGGTAATATGGGTAATAAGCAAAGCAAAACTAAGCAGACTTACCTTTCATTACGATAAAAAAAAACTGTTTTGTAACAAAAGTACCTAGTATTGTTTACAAGGCATTAAAAATATAAAAATAGCTTTTCACATAATTTTTTAACAAAGAATTTGTAAGTCTAGTAAATTTTTCTTAAACCAAACAAAAAGCATTTTATTACCATAATTTATTGTACGATCTATGCAGGAAATGTACATTGAATCAAACTAAAAAGCGACTGTTTGGCGTACTTGTAGCTACGTTCTAGCTACCATTGTTAAAAATTATTATCTACTGTGAACATTAAATAAAATTAATGTCTACAAATCGGACCCGGATAAACAAGGTTTTACTGTATGTTTTTCATAATACTAAAAATGTAATGAACTATAGAGTTGTCCTTGGGTTTATTATTTATTTATTTATATCTGAATTTTTAAAAAATCTCATGAGAAATTGCTAAAATTTTACATGTAATTGCATACAATAACCTACATTTTTATAGATTTCAAAATATCGATTATCTTTTAGTTTGATACACTCACTTATATAAACGGTAAAAGGAAGTTAATGTTATATGTATAAATTTATTTTGTAGAGCTAGAGCTATTTATGTAAAAATTTGATAAATTTCGACCAAAACTTCCAAGTTTGTAAAAAGTTGCATAGTTATAGTCTAATTTTTCTGCTTTTTAGTGTTTTGGTGATATATTACTTCCAAAAATAAAACAGAAATTTCGAAAGTACAGTTTTTGCTTTTTAGTGTTTTGGTGATATATTACTTCCAAAAATAAAACAGAAATTTCGAAAGTACAGTTTTTGAAAAAAAAAAAAAATCTGCTATGAACGAAATCCGGATACCTTAAAGAAAAGATTGCAAATGAAAAACTAAAAATATAGAAAAGAGAGAGAATGGTTCGTATTCTTGGAAGTGATTTCATATTAAATATAGCGAATGAATGACATGAAAGCAAAAGTCTAGAATATAATTTTCCAAGGAAAAGTTCATAGTACTAAGAAAGAAAGTGCAAGTTATATAATACTACTTCTTTTACGGATAATTTAAAACTCCACAATGCAAACTTCAGTTGGTAAGTGATGAAATGTGGTGAAATAAAAAAAAATATAGGTTGCTATATGAATGACAAAAAAATAGGCATGTGGGAAAAAAAGAGAGGGAACATAAAATGGTAAAAAGTGCCAGTGTGTTCAAATTTAAAATCCAATTATATTTGGCTACCATATGAGAATATTTCTCTTACGTAATGATTTTAAATGAAAATCTTCTAAAGCACATTTTATGAAATTTTTTTTTAACTGGAGTATTTGTTATTTATTTTTATTTAATTTTTTAATTTTTTAAAATTATTTTTATTTAAATTTTTTTTAAATTTTATTATTTTTTTTTTTTGCAAACTGGGCGAAGATTTATCATTAAGATCCTCTAAAGAAATATCTCCATTTTTTTCATCAAGTAATCAGATTTTTGCGAGCTTGAATTCAGAAAATTCTTATCAATTTTAGCATTTAATAAGAGAGTACTGAATTTGACTTCACCGCCACGTCAATACTTAGGGTATAAAATGAAAAGAATGAAACATCCTATTAGTACCCAGTTGAGGTTTAAAGAAACAATATTTTTAATCCTTAGATTGGTCGGTATTATCTTGCTTTTTTCTACAAAAGTCTGTCTTGGTTCCACGGAAGTAACCATAGAGCAGCAGATTTAACTCTTAACCCTGCACTGTTCGCCAATTTGAAAATTGCAGGCATGGTCCTGTGAGGTCTGATAGATCCCACTCCAATTATCTACATTTTAGTTATTCTATTCGTGCATATACATATTTATCAAAACAATAAGTTAAAGACCTGATGAATGTAAATGAAAAGCAAATACATTTTTTATTAAATGTAACTTCATATGAAGGCCTTATTGGATAGTGGGCCAACTTCACTTTAAAAAAAGAAATGGAGTTAGCCTCAATTTCATGTTCATACAAGTCATTTCTATCTTTTTTTTAAACTGGTACACCTCCAGCTTATTTCTGCGGCCAACAGAGGGCATTATAAATCAGACTTCAGCAGTCATATCTCAACACTCATTAGACTTTATGGCTCTGTATTTCAAAATGAACAAGAATGAAGTTAGACCACAATTCAAAAAAGGCCTTCATATGGACTTTTTACAATAAAAAAATTATTAAAGCAAATTAAAAAATGTATTTCTATAAGAAATATTTAGAAATGAAAAACAATCAAATGGGAAATAAATAACGCATTTTTTTACAATAGGATAAATAAAAGTAAAGCAAATGAAAGAAAAAATGCATTTACATTAGCAAACTTTACAAATTCAGTGAAACGCTAATCAGGTGTTTTGGTATATATCCGTTTAATATAAAATAATGATAGCAACTACGGAAGTTTTGTTTGTTAGTTATGACCCATCCATAAACACTTGAAGGTATTGGCATCTGTCGCGGTGTCCATGACATTACACGGCTAAAAGCAATATAAGAGTTAGAAAACAGCCGTGGGAAAGGAAGATAACTGGAGAAAAGAGCAAGATAGATAAAAAAGCAAAATTAGAGGACGCAAGAAGAAGTGAAGATAACAGGATAATAAGACAACACAAGAAGGCAGGATAGGAAAATTGGAGAGGTATTTATAGCAACAATATAAGGCTCCCCCCTCCCCACACACACACAGGAGAGCTCCGAGGAATAAGAAGCGTGGGATAATGAAAAGTATGGACATACTGATGAGATAAGCCCTTGACTTTGAGTGGTCAAGAAGGGAATATCAGATGTAAACCACTAACGAATGAGAGAAGAGGACATTGGAATAAACGTGACCAATAAGCCAATAGAAGGTCGATGTAGGAGGAACGTAGAAATTAAGAAAAGGAATATACGAGTACACACTGAAGAAAAAAGAGAGAAAAGTGCTAGCCCCGTAACTAGATACATGGCTCATTAGAGGTAGCGAACTAGCCAGATAACCAGAAGTATTGCAAGTTTGATGCGGATAGATAGATACCGCTTACTTACCAGCTATAGATAAACAAAATAGAAAGTGTCCAAGAGACACCCTCGTCGATGATGCCATAACTACATCGTGAGATAGAGAACGACTGATGCTGAATAGAATAGATGTGTGCGACAAACCCGTCATACTGCATCGATAAGCCATTGCCCACCGACAGACATCAGCCCGAGCCGCGACCAGTACATCTGATGATGATGATGCCCCTCAACCATTTTATCACACTATAGTGTGCTAGATGATAGAACGACTAATGCTGAATAGAATAGACGTGTGCGACAAACCCGTCATACTGAATCGACAAGCCATTGTCCACCGACAGACATCTGAGTGGGCCTCGGTCCGTACATACGATGATGGTGATACCCCAAAATCGTCTCATTAACTATGAGTGCCAGAGCATACGCCGAATAGAGGTACTGACTTTCGCTTTCCACCAGCCAGGGCCAATGCTTCCTTATCAAAATTTAAGTAAATTCAAAAATGTTAATTTCAGTATAAACCTTATTAAGGATCTAATGCGTACTGAATTTAGGCTGGTAATAATTTGAATGAAAAATGCTGTATAATTAATTGAAAGAGTTGTTTATGATGATTAATAATTAAATGGTTACATTTCTATGAGTGATATGCTTACTGACGGTATAACTGAGAACGATGAATTGAATATAATTAGTGCATTTCTGTGATTATTAGTAATTTTAATGAAGTTTGATACTTGTAAATGTATTGAGTAAGTGCATTGTAAGTTATATATATATATATATATATATATATATATATATATATATATATATATATATATATATATATATATATATATATATATATATATATATATATATATATATATATATGTATGTGTGTGTGTGTGTTTGTTTGTTTGGATATTAATAAACCAATTTATTATTTATCCAATTATATAACTGTTATTATTTGATTTATATAATTATTATTATTTGGCATCAGAGTAATGTTGTTACTGTCATAAAATATTCTAAAATCATACCACTATATGATTTAGCCGGTACAACGTTTGGTGGGCATACAGAGAAATCCATCAATACGCAAAAAGGCAACAAAGGGGTAATGGCGTCTGTGAGACGCCGCCCGTCGAATGCAGGGTTAAATAAAATGTGATATTTGTCTCGAGGCAGGCCATAGAAAATAATATTGGTCCTAAAAGCATAACTTTTCAAAACTATTATTCTATGATCTTATGTGCTATGTCATATGTACATATTAATACATGCATTTATACATACATGAAAAATATATATATATATATATATATATATATATATATATATATATATATATATATATATATATATATATATATATATATATATATATATATATATATATATATATATATATATATATATATAGAGAGAGAGAGAGAGAGAGAGAGATCAGAGGATGAGAAAAATTTATACTTTTCATGTAAAAATCACTATTCACAACGTAACATTCTTGGTAGGATTTGTTTTGTATCATCCATAGAATGAAGAAAAAACGGATAATTCTCTGAGTAAATAGAACAAATAAATTAGATCATAAATCTTCTTTCATTCAGTAATAAAGTTGGCATTTTATGCAGGAATTTTATAGTTTCGCGGATTTTATTTCCACATACATAAAATTGAATTAGAGTGAAGTGTGACAGTATGAAATAAATTTAACATAAATCTTTTTTTACTTCCTTCCTGCTGGAAAGTATTGAATTTCAAGTAATGTTTTTCTTAAATTCAGATGTTATAAAAATCCTCATTAAAAGCTACAAGTTGGAATCACATTTCATCCTTTAAATAAGACTTTTTTTGTCCTAATGCCCTGTGAGATAAGAAATCCGTATCTTCAAAAATAATGCTTGTTGTAAATCATAAAATTCTGCAGTTAGATGAATTTCATGAGAATCCTAATATTGATATCTCACAAGCGGTGAAATACAGGGTTATCAGGAAAGAATCATCCGATTACAAAATTTAATATTTCCCATAATTACAAACAGAAAATTATAATAAATATGTCATTGTAAAGGAAAATTGTTAATTTTTTAGTTTGTAACATCTTTTCTCAGTTGGGGTCAGCACTGTTGTTATTAAGGGGACAGTGGACTTTCAAAACTGTGAAATTTGTCCAAAAATTCGATTTTTTAAATTTTATTGAATTGTGAAACTACGGACAAATAGGAATGTGTTGCAAAAAGAATTTTTTTATTTCTTTGATTACTTTCCTAGTTCTAGGTATTTGTATTCAATTGAGATATTATGTGGTTACTAATAGCAATAACTTTAAATGTGTTTTTCTAAAAATAAAAATTTTCATGTCATACGAATTATCAAACTGATCCAGGCGCATTTCTAATTATCGTATAGCTTTGAAATTTAAGTTTTGTATACTTTACTGTATATCAAATAAATCTTACTGAAAATAATTATGGTTCGTAGCTCATAATTTCTAAATTTTGTACTTGAATAGATGATTTATAGGTATTTTGCGTAATAAAAAGGGTGTTTTCACTATTATTATTTTTTTCTCTTTATATTATTAATGAATGTTTCATATAAGCTGTAAGTTTCATTGTTATTTTTTTAAGGTCCTATAAATAAAAATTACCATATTATATGCAAAAGAAATGCGAATGGAACATTTTTAATTAGGACAATTTTTGGTATAATTAATAATTCATAAATTATTAATATTTCATCATTAAATTTTAACTACTTTTACATATCTATGATACTAATCACATATTAAAATTTCAAGCAAATCCATTCAAAACAAAAGAAGTTAGGTTTGAAGGTCCACTGTCCCCTTAAGCTGGTTTTTTTGAAATTTTGAAAAGAAGTGGAGACGACGTCTAAGCAGGAGCAGGCTTTTTGTGTGCCCTCCTTTGGAAGAAGTCAGTCAGTAATCTCTGTTCAGCATGAATTTAGGAGAAAGTACCATACAAATAAAGCACTGACATCTCCGTGCGTCAGAAGGTACAACCAGTTCCAGAAAATTGGATGCCTGTTTAAAGGCAAAAGTCCAGGGCAACCAGGTATTTTTGCAGAGAATGCTGAAAGAGTGAGAGAGAATATTGTACGCAGTCTGAAGAAATCGACGGTTTGTGCTAGGCGTGAATTTAGGATATCTCAGTCTACCATTTGGACTGTGTTGAGAAAAAAAAAATTGCATTTTAATCCTTACAAATTGCAAACCATGCAAGCACTGAAGCCTAGTGATGAGATTTCTAAACAGAGAACTACCATACAATTGGATTGGTCACAGTGCAGCCGATGATTACATGAACCGTCAAAAAGACGGCTGCCGTCATTTTGACGGATTCGGACATACTATTGAGCGCTATGTTTGTATTTATATTCTCGGACTTCTGAAATATTATGACTTTTTCTAATTTTACGCGAAATATGCACACACATTTTCAAAATTATATTTGATAGTAAAGAGGGGGAGAAAATGCATTGTATATCTTCTAAGACTGAAATACGTCAATTTGACGGCAATATAGAAAACAGGTAGAAATCTTTAAAATAATACCAGAAAAAAATGTTAGCTACTTTTTGTCTGTTCCCCCCCCCCATTTTGAAAATAACAAAAATAATGGCTGTTCGGAAATATTGGTGTTGAAAAATGAGAACTGTACAAACCATGAATATATTTTTACAGATAAACCATACCAGGTTGTCAGCTCTGCATACCAGAATAAAAATATATTTAAATGTATACTAGTTTATGTTGTTGTTGTTGCTGCTTATGCCCCTTGACCGACAGTAACATCACATTAAGTCACGAAGACTATGGACGCTGAACGTGCTGCTCCTGTTTTGAATTAACACCACAAGGGTCAAAGTCCGACTTGGCTAAATGACCAGTCCCGTAATTTTGAACCGAGTCAAGTGACGAGACCGGAACACTTGACCCCGCACCTCCAGAGGTAAATCTGTGAACTTACAGGACATTGAAGCCACGCCTTATTTTATGTGCACCGGCCACAATTAGTGAACACGGCGGTAGATTTTCAGCGACGAGCATCGAACCAGGGACGTTCAGATCACTGGCCCGCTGCTCTTGCCAAGTGGTCTACCGCGCCCTATACTAATTTATAATATATTGGTATAAAATAGTTCAAAATTTAAAGTATTCAACCATTTAAAAATATTTCAAATATTTTAAATTCTTGATCTTATTTTTAACTGTCAAAATGACGGCGTTCAGTCTTTTAGCAAGAAAATAATGCTCGTCTTTCTAGTCTTAATATGATTGGTATATTTAAAATTGCAGCAGTTAAGCTAGGTTCACAATTAACTACAGATAAATTGTCAAATTATAAAAAAAACTTCACCATCCAACTTTCAGTCGAGTTCAGAATTGATTTTTTTAAAATGAAGTACAGAATAATAAAGACTGGAAGACAAAGTGAAATAAAAAGAAAAAAAGGTAAATAAAGAAAGGTAAGAAAAAAATTATTAGAGAAAAATAAGCAGCAGAAATAATAAAAGATACAGATGAGAAACACAAAAAACATTCATGGAAATAAAACCATAATTAATTTTAATTTGTACTTTGGGATTAGAATGTTTTTTACTGTAAAATTTGTTACGTTGGAAAAAGAAAAATTGAAGAAAGAAATGGATTCAAATAGAGTCTGAAAGAGGAAGATACATATATGACAGAAAAGGGATCAAAGAGAATTAGAAAAAAATCAAGAAAGTAAAAAGAAAAATACAAAGAGATGAGCGGAGTTCAGGTAGAACATTAAATATATTTAAACTTTTATAAAATATACCGTTTCATCTGAAACTGTATTATCTGATATATATGTTTTAACAGCATTACGTAGATCTTTTGGATGTGGAAAATGTTACGGGTAATATGAAACAAAATTATTGAACTCATCTGAACTAAGATTTTAAATCATCAGGTTATTGTATTTTATATAGATGTTGAATATTTTATTCAATACATTTTTAAACACAGTATATTTTTTGGTATTTCTAACAATATAAAGTTCACAGATAGGCTTTTAAAGAATACATAACTCTATTTAATATATTTACAAAGTTCACTTGATATATTTTAAAAATATAAACGCGTAATACCATTCTCTAAAGGAAAACAACGTTGCCTAAGAGTAAATCCGGAATTTCAGGAAAACGAAATATAAGATTTTATATTATTAGATGTTTTGCAAGCGAAGCACTAATATAATTATTGATAATGAAACAAAGAAAAAAATATAAAACCTGTATATTTTGTTTCAACTAAAAGTGATGGAAAACCAGTTTTTTTAATTTTTAAAATAAAAATACATTTCAATACTGTTTGCTTTAGTTTATTATTTTCTTGAAAAAATAGTTCATTCTGTGTTAATGCATTTTTTCTAAACCACTTAAAAATATTTCTTCTGCGTCGAAAATAAGACTTTTCAAACGAGATGAAGAAATTTCTGTGATCTGAATCAATGCATTCTGAAGTTGTTTACTAAAGAGATTTTACAGATTCGGATTTTGAATGTAAGAAAATATAAAGGAATTAACTTTAAATAAACAGGAATAAATTGAATTCGAAATAAGCTTTACTTCTCACACTCCTGTATAATGCTTACGCAAAGCCTCGAAATATTTACTCACTTGGAAAAGCTATTTTTATATTATCAACTATTATAATAACTTTGCATCCAGATTTTGTTTTCAAATATATACCTTATTCATGATATAATTTATGTATGCAAAGTTGTATTTTTATTATTATTCATGACATTATTTATGCATGGAAAGCAATATTTTCTGAAAATGCTATAAACTAAGACTTTTGAAAGATAATTTAGATAGCTTTTTTGGGTACGTAGATGTCGCCTAGGAGGTAAACAAATATTGTATTCTAAATATAACATAATCTTCCTCGCTCTAACAGACCCCCACATATATGGGTACACTTTTGTAAGAAAACAAGATACCTTCAATCTTTAAAATTTCAATTTTTAAATCTATATACAAAAATAAAATAATTTATATTAATTCTTACTGCATTAATGACACTTATAAATCACAAATAAGTATTATGTGTCGTTTTAAGACTTTATTTTCAACCAAAATTTAGCGTTACTCTAACATTTTTGAAAATGCTCCATGCACATTGATTTTTTTCTCATTTCTTCCAAATTTCTCAGGATTGTTAATTGAAATGTTTATCCATATATATATATATATATATATATATATAACTTAGTGTGGGCTGAAAAAACTATATAAAATGAGACTAATTAATAAAGCTGAACATTGAAACTTAAAAAAAATGAGACGAAATTGTTTCCTTGTCCGCAAAGGATGTCCGCTTACAATTTCCTCACAGATACGCAAAAATGTGAATTACGTAAATAAAGTCTGCGTTGCGGACACCTTCGGAGGAGAATTCGTGAAATATTTTCATTTCATTTCGTTTTTTCCCCCTTCATTGGAATACACTATACAGCCCTTGTTGAACTCTTCTTTCACTTGCCAGATATCAATGAATATTCAACCTTTAAAAATCATACCGATTGAAGGAAATTAAACTATGAAGGAGTTTTGAAGAACTGTAGTCATATACAAAGAAAAAGAAAATAACCTAGTTTAGGAATGGAATTTTCCAACAGAGGAGGGTGTGGGAACTAACGAGGAAATGAGGGAAGTATTTAACAAATTAAGAGACATCCTTTCCTCGAGGGGGAGAATTAAGTGAAGAGATTGGCGGCAAAAGAAAAAAAGAAGAAGAAATAGAATGTAATGGCAATAAAATGGAATCAACATTTACAATTACACAGGAGCATTCAAAGTGTTGGATTGTTTGAAATTGCGAACATTTGACCTCAACATTGTGGAAGCCTTAATGTTGTAATTAAAAATACATTTCCGAGAACAAATCCATTAATGAAATTTGAAGCGAGATGTTCAGAGAAGAATTTTAATTGTTTATGTAGTTTTACTGATAGAAAATGTTAACCCGCATGGTGTTAACTTTAAAACAGTAGCACACACACACACACACACACATATATACATATATACATATATATATATATATATATATATACATATATATACATATATACATATATATATATATATATATATATACATATATATACATATATACATATATATATATATATATACATATATATACATATATATATATATATATATATATATATATATATATATATATATATATATATATATATATATATATATACATATATATATATATATATATACATATATATATATATATATATATATATATACATATATATATATATATATATATATATATATATATATATATATACATATATACATATATATACATATATACATATATACATATATATATATATATATATATATATATATATATATATATATATATATACATATATATATATATATATATATATATATATATATATACATATATATATATATATATATATATATATATATATATATATATATATATATATATATATATATATGAATATGACAAATTATGTTAATTTTGAATACAAATTTGGAAGTTCATGTAAGGGAAACGATTAGTTTTACCTTTGTTTAAATCTTAGACACGTAACATTTCAGTTAATATGCAAAATTTGAACAGAAAAAATGTCTTCAATTTAAAAATGTCTGCAACTGAATGTTACAGGTTCTGTTTTGTTCATCTTCTGGCTTCCTATACAACGTTTTATAAGTTTCTTGTAAATGCATTTTATGGCTTTGCGATTTTAATTTAACAAGTTAAACATATCCTCCACTATAATATTTTAGATGTTATCGCAAACATTATACTTTACAGCTATTATTACAGTTTTTCATTACCGTTTTAATGTTACCACATTTTATCTTATATGTCCAAAACCAAGTAGTTTATAAATTTCACGTTGCCATATCAAGAAATTTGCAATCACATTTACTCCAAAAGTTAATATTTATTTAGATTAGAAATATGAGAACTTCATCTTGATGATAAAAATTCATTACATTGTATTTACTTACATACAAACAGGCTCATGTCTTTTGTCTCTTTAATTATTTACCCTGGAAATATTCTTTTTAAACATATTTATTTTCCTTTTCACCATAACACCAACATAATTTTGGAAGTCTCTTTCATGGGAAAAGTAAGTTAAAACAACATTATTTCAATCCACAGGATATTTCAATTTGTTTTATAACTTTTTATGAGAACGGTGTGAAATCATACTTTTTTTTCAATTTAAAAAATGGTTTTAAACTGCTAAGTAGTTTCATTCCTAACGAAGATTACGTAAATGCACTTTAACACTTTGGTATATATATTTGACTTCAATAAGTGGTACCTATTTTAATGTATTTAAGTACTTATGTACTTCCTAGACATTCTTTGTCCAAGTATAAAATTGTGATGTATGAGTTGAAAATTTACTATTCGTAATATTTTATTACTGTATATCCAATTTATTTCAGCAAGTGAATTCCGCAACGTACTATACAGCTTAAGAACTTAATTCCCTTGGATTTTTATTTTCAGTGCACTGCATCAACTTTTGTTTATAATTAATTGGTATAACTACTTCATTTGAAAAAAAAATACTTGATAGAAAGGAAAAGAGAATTATCTTAAAGAAAGACTCGTTCATTGGTTGGGGGCGTTATGGTAAGCTTTTTCAGTACGAGGAGTAAACTGACTTATTACTTAAATCCAATTCTGAATGGTTAGAAATGCCCATGGCTACCACGGAATTGTAAAGCACAGTCTCTGAATCCATAGACTACTTTAAATGGACAAAAACTTTATCTATTCGGGCCATCAACCATTTGAAAGTAGTTGAAGGTGCAAAGCACAATAACCCTAAATATAACAATGATTCATCGTTTTAAAAAAAATCACACTTCAGAGCCTTCGATCGGTCGGATATTCCGTTAATAAAGACAGAATTTCATGAAATATTATGCATTGTATTGACTTTAGATTACATATAAAAAGTTAGTAGTTTAAAGGTTATGTGTGTCTGCAGGACGGACTGATAATATTGCCTAATTAATACACGGAAACTAGTGCCTAGATCGTAAAAATGCAGCATTCAGATTTGTAGCCAACCTGCCGGCTTCAGGTTTTTATCAGAAATTTACTGAAGACAATGACTTTTAATTATTGAAAGTGAAATTATGATGTTTTAATATCACTATAATATGAAATGTATCAAATAGTTAATATTTAAACCAATCCCTCTTAACGGAGTGAAAAGCGCTTAGCCTGTTACGCTAATTTGTTCACACATATTTCTTAACTTCATGCAATATAGAACATCAGTACATCTAGTTAACTAATAAAAATTTGGTTTAATATATTTTTTAAATATTTCATAATTATCTTTAATTTCTCTTTTCATTCCCATGAGTAAACATGTAGGCTCAGTTTAGTCTCGAAAGATTTCTACAATCAGAACAAAAACTATATGAAAATGAAGATTCTCTATCAAGAACCTAACAGTAACTAAACATTATAAAATCAATTATACTCGCTTATGTTAGGGAAGTAAATTAGAATTTAAGATTTTGAAACGTGTGCAAGAGAAAACCTTTCTACATGTATATATCTAAAATGTACTTTTTGCATATTTTAAATCTGCAGTAACATTAGCCAATATCTACTATTAATTTGCTAGACGTAAGGAACAGCTCAAGAGATTTGTTAACATACATTTCGCTGAAACATTTACATTCATGCAATGTTGAATTGAAGAATATTTATTCCTGAGGGAAAATTTAAAATAACCGTATCACATTTTAAAGCCTGACTTTCGAAATCACGTTCATTTATTCCTCGGATCCTTTTTGCCAGATTAAATTGAATCTTCCACCTGCAATAATAAATACATAGGAAAGTAAAAAAAAAAAATGCACAATTCTGCATTTAAAGTAAAGGGATCGCGTGCAGACGAGAAAATGTTCGCAACTGTTGAATTAAATACCAAGAAACTGACACTGTTTATTAATTTATTACTATGCAGCTATGAGATTTTCCAAATGTTTAAAAAGTGTTCTTTTTGAATATCTTAAGAGAATAGTTTTCGAATTTTTATAAAAATCTTCATAGCGGGATTGGTTAAAAGAAAATATTAAAAATCTGGTTTTGTTAACTAATACAGAAAATACTGAGATAAATAGAAGGGTAGAGCATTTCAATATACGTTATACTGTCTGGAGTACACTAGTTTTTATAGTCTCTGAAGTCTCGAGTGTGCAGATATATGGCGTGTTGTTCAATTAAACCCAAAGAAATAGTAACAGTGTTTAGTTACAGGAAGCTGGCAATGAAGATTAATGTTTCTTCAAAATAGCGTCTGTTCTTCAAAATTATGAAATTTCGCTTTGGAAGTTAACTCATCCGCTTGAATCCTGTATAATAGTACATATATAAGCACATTATTAAGCTCAAAATCAATCAATTTTGGTGATATGAGGAATCTGATATATATATACTCTCATTCAAGTCAAAAAAGAGTAATTAGAAATTATGTATACAGGAAAACCCCGTTATAACGAACTTCAAAGGACCAAAGGTTTTGTTCGCTTGCTTTAATAAAAATGCTAAAGTTCACAAAATATATAACTCATTAGTTTCAATGTGTATTTAAAATTGATGCATTTAAAAAATTATAAAATCTATTATAAATTATCATTAATGAATTAAATCGACTAAAATCGAATTAAACTAGCACAATAATAATTAAATTACGTACAATAAGAAGACGACGGGACCAAAATTTTCGTTCGTTATATCTGTGAGTTCGTTATATACCGAGTTCGTTACAACGGGGTTCGACTATATTTCATGATGTATATGCTGTTTAGTAATGATATGAACACAAGTAAAAACTCCTAAAATATTACCTTTGAAAGAAGCCTAAATTAATGTACGCATACGTACAGATTGTAAAATAAAACCTATTCAAAGAAAGAACCAGGCCTACTTACATTTATTATTTATGAAACTTCTAAAATCCCACTCATATCCTCAGCGTTAATCAAAATTAATTTATCTCTGAGGGCGAGACTGCTATATTAAGGGGTTGAGAGAAGCCGATGCGCTGTTGAAAGATGTATGGGGCTGTCATCAATGAGTTTGCTATCATCTGGGTGGGAGAAAACTGTCATAACTGTATAACAGATGGCTCTGCTTTGTGTGTCGAGGTTCTCGTAAAAGTATTAGATGTTAAGAAGATTTTCATTGGTTTTATAAGTAGTTGATTCAACCGTAAAGGCTTGCTTATGGTCTTCAAAGCAATTGGCAGTCGGCTTAAACCGTATATTTACAAGAGAACTTAGACGTATTCTTTACATAACCACCTTATACTTTCCGAAGTAACTTTACATTGATCCATGGAATTGGTTCTTAAATATGTATAACCCTCCATCCATATTTATAATTTAGTAATTTGTTAGAAATTGAGAATTCTTTGTCTGCTAAAGTCAGTTTAGAAAAGTGTGGAAAACACTGATATAGCTAAAAACAACTTTAATTATTAAACTAAGAGATTTATCAGGTGAAATTATAAGCATGTATAGATGCCATTTTAACAAATTCCCGCGTGCTGTTTGTTGTAAAAAGCTGACAGACTTAAATTTAAACAAATACTTTATTCAAGATTATGAGCTACAGAATTTCTGTAGAGCGTTTTGATTCACAGTAACTTAGCACAAATATTGTAGAGTTCCATGCAATTGTTACAATTTTACAGGTATTTGGCATTTATGGACCAAATGATTTCCTATAAAACGAACATTTTCCCTTTCAAGTAATATTTCATTCTTGTTCTGAAATATTACTTGAAAGCTCTATAACCTGAACCCAAAAGATATTTAAAGCTGCATAGGATTTAGGTAATCCAAACTGGAAAAGCAAATCGAAAGATGAAAGAATATAAAGGATTGATTTTTCTTGAGGTGCATTTAATTGTGTAAAACAAATAAATCAGGAAAAAGTTAACTAAGCAGTGTGAAGTCTTCTGATGTTATTTAAAATTATGAATTTTAGAAACCATAAGGCAATTCAAAATCACGCAATTTTTTCTTTATATGTTTCTATCATATAACTTTTTAAAAAGATTTTCCTTCATTCTCTAATTAACAATTGTTTTATACAGCTATCTTGTACGTTGATAATTACAGACATAGGTACTTCAATAAAGTACATAAATTTGACTAATATTATCATTATATCTCCATAGACACTCTACTGTAAAACATTAAATTTCATTACTAGCTCTTTGAAGTAACCAAAATCCCGTGGGGAAATTTAGAATTACTGCTTCATTTTAAAACTAATTTCGGTGTCACGTTGCATTTATCTCCTGAAACTTTTCTCCCATACAGAAAGTTCTCTCGTGGTGGCGATATTTTACGCTCGGACTTGCATCTAAATTAGAAACAGCAGGCGTCTAGACTCAGGAGGACGTACTGAAGCCTCGAATTTGAAGATATATGACACCGTTGTCCAATTAAAACCAAAGAAATAGTAACACGTACAGAAATTTACAGGATGCATGAGATGAAGCTTAAAAGTTTTACTTCAAAATAATTTGTTTCGTGTAATCTCGCTTTGAAAGTTAACGCATTTCCCTGAATACAGATAAAACGCACATATATGTGCATGTTATTAGGAGCTAAATCAAGCCATTTGCGTATTATGAAGAATATGAGGTAATCTTCATGCTGCACCGAAATAAAGTTCACTTTGAGGACTTCCTTTGCATACAGTTAAAGGGTTGTGGATTTCTTTTTTCTTTTAATTCCAAAGGAATTCTTATGAAACTTGTCTACGATAAAAGTTATAATCTGAATTAATTAAGATCGAAGTGTGGTGTTACTATATAGAATTTATTTTCAGTTATTAAAATTTAAATGTTTTAAAATGACAATACGTACTGTATTTATGGTTGAATTATAATATACACGTATATTCATTGCAATTAAATAATTTTCAAATAAAATATGCTGTTTAACAGAAGTACTAATTTTTATAGACCTTTAAGGTCTCAGAATAAAATTTTTGGAACATAACAAAGTTATTTTTGCAATGAAGAGTTGATTAATTGAAAATTAAAAAAATAATAATTTGGTAAACTAAATTGCAAATCTCATATCAGAAACTTTTATGGTTCATTTGTAACCAGATCCTATTTAAGTGTATAGCATTTTTGTTTTAGGCATACTTTTACAATTCAGTTTAGAAGTGTTGAAAGACGTTATTGACATTTTTAAATTATTCCCATTTAAAACACGATGTTTCTTTTTATCATTTGAAAATAGTCCGTGTAAAAAATAAACTAATTTTAAATTTCGGTTGGCAAAGAATTCATGAAAGTTACATTTTTCATAAATTTTCCACTTAATTCGTATGACGAAACTATTTAAGCATGAATATCAATCAAAGTAAGTAATATATAAATTACATATATGATAGGAGAATGAAGCTATTTATGAAAAATTTGAAAACCAAATCACTACTTCCTTGAAACATATGAAGGGAAATTAATCAGGGAATGATTCTTAGTGGGGTGCGGATCTTAATAAAAGATTGTTTACTGATTTTTCGTAAAATAAATATAGAGAGAAATGAGTACATTTTAATGTTGTTAATCTAGAATGTTATAATGTTTAATCATTTCCAAGTACATTTTTAATATCCGTCAGGAGTAAATCATTAGTTTTTTCTTTATTAAAGTCCTTCTTCGAAATCATCTTTAATTAATAATATCTCAGAAAAGTCTGCATCGATGTCTGCAAAATTAATTGACTCTGTTTAATATTCTATTTAAAACAAACAATGAAATGTAGATTAAAATTGACTAATATCAAATGAATGAGTGGATTGAAATCCATTTAGTTATAAATCATCAAAATTGCAAAACTCCCACTGAAGTTATTATTCGAGAAATCATTAATCTAATTTCATTAACAGAAATTGATTTTGTAATCCACTAAACGTTTCATAGGCTTACTCAAGGCAAATTTCCATAAACTAATCTATTACATTCTGGTATTCTAAGTGCCTTTTTGGCGTAAACATTTTGCTTTACAATAAAAAGACTGAAATTAAACAAGAACAGAAACACAAGTGTTTTATGAATATAAATAATAATTCATATATAAATAATGTTTCAATGTTTATAATCATTAACATGAATTTTATAAAAGTAAATTCAATTTTTTCATGCACTAGAAAATATAAGTAAAATTATATGAAGGTACTCACAGTTCATATCAATGGTAACAGTTTGAATAGCTGGCTGGGAAAAGTTATTATTGGAAGCTTGGCAAGTGAAAACAGCCATCAAATCGTGACGCTTAAGTGACGCTATCTCCAACTCATTCCGGACAACACCATGCGGCGTTACCGTGTAGGTATCATCAAGCAGAACGGATTCCCGCCACCATGTCACAGAAGGCAGTGGTTTTCCTGGAATGAAATCAAAATGAAATTTCATTTAAAAATTCAATACCACAGAGTATATTTATTCATAAATATGAAAATATTTTATATCTAAACTTTGATTCAGAAAAATTTTAAAATTCTAATATGACTTTCTTGCGTGCAAAAATTCAATAAAGCATTGTGTCGTGAGTTATTTTAAAGACGACTCTAAGCGTAAAAATGCATTTTAAGGTAAGATTACGATCCTCCATAACGGTCCTCCGGAAAGAAAAATGTCAGACGCTAGAACCTTAGGCCCGTACCTCACGAGTTATAATTTTGGCAGCGCGCCAAACCCAGTCTTTATCGCTTGGACAAGCAATAAATAGGTTAAACAGAAAAGAACCAAAATGCGTCAAAATTTTGAGAAACATATGTATATATATATATATATATATATATATATAATACATACGTACATATATATATAGATATATATATATACATAACACATACATACAAAAGAGGTAAGCAACGATAAGTAATCCTACGTTTATAACACGCGGTAGTTTCGTTACGAGAGACTACCTAAAATATTTTTTAATACACCCGTTCAGGACTATCCAGATTAATTATTATAGAGTTAAAATAGTTATAATTTAATATCTATCTTGCTAACGTCATTAATTCTCACATGCTATTTCGCTGAAAATATCCTTACAATGTAACTATTGTAAACAACTGCTCCCTGCTTAAAACAGTATTTTCAAAGCATCGGTGTGCAATATAATTTTGCGATTTGTAATATAAAATTAACTCTCATATACTTTTCATCTTTTTTTTTAGTGTTTCAAATTTCTAATTTGATTGATCTTCTTGACTACTGACATACTCCGCTCTGAATGATGATTAACTAGATAATAACAAGCGCAATCACGGCCTCTCGTTTCAGATAAACATAGCAACCATTCAGCGAGCATTTCAAACACAAATGATTCGGATGTGAATATAAACGTATTTCTGAAACATACAAATTTAATAACATTTTCGTTAGAGAATCTATTGTAATATTGTTAATAGTATTGAAAAATGTTTAATCTTAATACTATTTTACATTTAATTTTATTTTATTCGTTTTTTGGAATATTTAGCCAACATCGAAATTAACTTTAAGCTGATATTTATATAATTAAAAATATGTTAATAGATTTCCAAAGTGCTTTTTCATACCTCTTTATTTTACAAATAGATACACATATGTGTTTGTGTGAAATGAAAAAGTACATTAAGCAACTTTAAATTTTGATTCAGCCGAAGTACTTTTTGATATTCAAATTTCCATGCAAATCATCCTTTGAAAAATAAACGTTTAATTTTCAGAGCAAAACAATGTATTTTAAATCATGTTAATAATATACATAAACAAACTTCCTTCATGATGAGTTTTATCCGTTTAAAATTTCAAACACGAAAAATATTTTGCAATTTTAAAGAGAGAGATCTAACAGGAAACTCTCCTGTCTGAAGATTAAAACATAATAGCCTTTCGGTTATTATGTTTTAATCTTCAGACTGTTATGATAAGCACATGTAATATTGTTTAAAACTTAATAAAGAAAAATGAAATTAAACATTCTAGACGCTTGGAGACCTATTTCAATACTCTACACTTCTTTACATTTCATTACTTCCCTGGCCTGCCTCTAAATTATCGCCAGGAAAAGAAGACTTTGTTAGAAACGTGACAAAAGTTTAATAAATATTTCAGTAAAAAATACATTCAACAGACATATGACAACCTCATTGATTTACATTATTTTACACATTGTTTTTCTTAATTTAAAATTAAACAGGTAAACGAACTTGAATTTGAGAACTTAGGGATATATGAGGTGACTCAATTCTTCTCTAGTGAGCCTCTGTAACTCTTCAAACTCATAAAATTTAAAAGTTTTACCCATTTCAGCAAATAAATAGGCAGATAAATGTAAAATAAATCTGAAGTGAAAACTTCTTTCTCTAAAATGTTGCAGAGCATCGCAACACAGCACAATATAAACAATAATTTGAAGGAGTATATTGGGAAGACATTATGAATCTTATTAAAGCAACACTAAATAAAACCAAAGTACATCAAGTTCAAGAATAAGAGTGGAATTTCTGTTAGAATAAAAGAGGCAAATACAATAGGTTAAAAAGTTCCATGTACCGGAAAAATAGATATTTATAGTAGATCAAACACATACAAGCTACAACACAGATATACACAGACTTCCTGTAAAAGAACTTCATATGTATTTATAAACTTAAACAGGATGCAGAAAGAGCCAATAGTAGCTTTCAATAAGACATCCAATAGAAAACGAGAACAAATAAATCAGAAGGGAAAGAACTGAGATTTTATTGCTAACAATTTCTTAATGAAACGGCTGGAGATTACTTCATTAATGAATATTTCATATTTCTTGCATTTATAATTTAGAAAAAAATCCAGTAAATCATATAAAAAAATCTTCATATTACATGTTATTAGGTGTTTAATACAGTTATTTAATTGATGATCGCATGTAATGTTTCTCTTATTGAAAGATCTCCAAAAATCTATATAAAAACTTTTGGGAAAATCATATTTACACAAATATATAAGATATATTGACATTGCTTAGTAATTACTAATGTAACTTCATTGGGTAAAATACATTCAGTATTTCACAGAAATATGTACACTCAAATATATATTTACAAAATATATTTTCCGTGCAAAATATTATATTTTCCTTGAACCATAAAAGATGAATTGTACGTATAATAATACTCTAGTGCAGCATAAAATATATCGAAAAAACGTATAAAATATATTGAAAAATAACGTATTGGAAATAAACTATTGAAAAAACCATATAAAATATATTGGATACATTATATAAAATTCATTTCAACGATTTTTTATAAATAAAGCGGAAACATTATGTAAAGCATTTCGATACCCTTTTGAAAAATATAGTGACATGATTGATTAAAATGCATTGGCAACACTTTATTTAAAATATATTGACAAAATTCTAGAGATATAATAAGAATATTATGTAAAAAGAATAAATATTTGTGTAAAATATATGCACAGAACTCATTAAAAAATGTTGTCATCAGCGATTAAGAAGTTTTGCTTGTATCATATAAAGCATTAATGGCGTGTGATATATGGCGTGTGATATAGCCTATTGACTACGCCAATTTAAAAATATTAGTATCATCATGTCTAAAATATTGACAACGTTTGGTTAGTATAGAAATACACTCAAACCTGTTGTTTTGCGGTCATTTTTACCATGTTTTTATTAACTCGCTGTCTTGTTTGTGAATGTGTTTGTCAAGTACAAATCTTGATATCGATTTTTAACTAACTTCCCGACTAGCTAGACGTTTGAAACTTTTAGAATAGCTCAGAACACCATGGCAATGCATTATTTTAATACTTTTAGCCATCTTTATGCAGAATTGAATCCATTTTCAGTTAGTTTTGTTTTGTAGACAGGTGCAGCCATCTATCGACCGGGACGAGAATGAAAAGTTAAACGCAAATTAACTTCCAATTAACTTCCAATTAACTTCATTTTCTTTCAAGTTGATGGGATAATTTATCAAAAAAATTTTAAAAAGTATTTATTAATACATAGAATTGTCAAGTTTATATGATTCAACAGAAAATTTAAAAACATGGTATATAAAAGTTCTTTTTATCTTGAAATTATTTGTACAATTGTTTTTATGCCGTATATGCAAAAAAAGTCCATAAAAATACATACTACGAATAAAAAGTAATAAAAAGAAATTAACTAAATGGGAATTTTAAGTCAATTTAAGCGATTTTTTGTGCGAATTTATAGTGCGTTACTTTTATGCTGCCCCTCTCCACCACACAAAAACACGTTTGAGTGTATAATTTCAGTAATGATAAATGGGACAAGAAATTGCTAATCAGGAAGAAAAACCTTTTTCTTCGCTTTTGTATTGAACAATGCACATTATAAACTGCCATATTTCAAATTTTATCTTATTATTAAATAGTAAAAAGTATACTCGCTAAATCGAAATTGTTTTAAATATTCATTCTTGTGTTCTGTAAGAGTAGTAAGAGTTACTTACCACTCCTAGTAAAGGCGATTTTATCGTCGTTTAAGGGACTTCGAATGATGCAGGTTCCATAATAGTCCTGTGCTGTTGCGACTTATTCCCCCCTGGCCAAAATATTTCAGACAAGATCCATAGATGGCTAAGGGTAGAAAAGAATGCCATTTTGGTATAGGACGGCCCCCAAAACGTCAAATCCCGACTTAGGGCATGTTCACATAGAATCCGTCAACGTCAGCGTAAATATGTTTAACCAATCATATACCAACCATTAACCTATTTAACCAATCAGCGCCAACTGAATCTTTAACGATGAAGCCCAATTCTATGTGAACGAACCGTTAGATAGGTGACACCTCAATTTTGACAGAACACTCTCAGGGGCCATATCTGGAGGGCTCAAACTTTCCATTACCCTCTGATAACATGGAATGACTTACGATATATGGATTTAACGTGTCCATATCTGACCTAGATGCGATGATATCCAATGGCACTCATCCGGATTCAAACTCAGCACCCTCCGTCTGAACCCCAACATACTACCACTAAGCTGTCTCGGGAACAATAGTTTATAACTTTATTACAGCCATTTACTTAACTAAAATTCTTACTTAACTTCAGGTACTTACTTAACTTCAGTGTTATACACTAATTTGGTACAATTTTGATGCGTATTCAGATTTATTTTCGATCATTAACCTTTTCCTTTCGGGGTGGGATAGCATGTATCCAAAGAATAAGGGCCCAAGAATGAATGAATGAATGAATGAATGAATATATATATATATATATATATATATATATATATATATATATATATATATATATACCGGGTGGCCATAATTAAACTGACAGTGCTCACAGTGTTCTGTAGCGCGATCTATTTGCGAGAATGACGCCACATTTCGTAGGAACATTAAACAAGACGGGGGACGAAGGATTCCGCGAAAAAATAAATTAGTTCCAAAAGTCACCGCTAGGGGAATATTTGGCGCTGTGTAATAGAAAATAGAGTGTTAACAAATGCAAATTAATACGGGCATTTCCCCCAGGCATTGTCTTTGCTGAAGTGCCGGAATGACAAAGCTGTTCAACATGTGGCGATATTTCTCTCCGGTAACAGAACAGGTTTCCGGTCCTTTCGGGGTAATGTTCTCATAGAAGAATGGACCTACGATAAATTCTGCTATGAACCCACACCAAAAAGTTACCTTTGGTGAATGTAAGGGAATTTCTGTGACTGCATGTGGTGATTTGTCAACCCAAATTCGGCAGTTCTGGGTATTCACAGTTCCATGCAGGTAAAAGTGGGCCTCGTCTCCCCATAAGATTTTCCACGGCCAAGCATCATCCACCTCCATTCTGGCAAGAAAGGTCAATCGCTTATCATGGTCGGGGTACAGTAACTCCTGTACACGGCTGATCTTGTACGGATAGAAGTTGATAATCTTTCGTAAGATTTTCCATACCGTACTGTAAGGCATATCCACATTCCGAGCTAATCCACGAGCGCTAGAGGTGGCAGCAATATTGTCTGGTCCTCTGTCGACAATCGCCGTGGCAACTGCTTCGATTGTATCCTGTGGTACAGGTTTTCGTCCTCTGCCTGACTGAACCTTCAGAGAACCTGTTTTCTCAAACGTCGCAACCATTGCTTTTAGCCCATTAACTGACACAGGACCGTTACCTTTACGCATTTTTTTCTGCGTTCTAAAAGCACGAAGAGCGGCTGACGCGTTGAACTGGTTGAGGTAAAAGAATTTGACCAGTAACGCACGCTCGACTAAAGAAGGAGACATTGCACATAAACTTTCAATCCGATTGATTCGAAACGTAACACATTGCCTTTTAAAACCCAATCAGCTGGCACTGTGCCAATGGATGTAACGTGAAATTTGAATAAAGAACTTCTTCTGCTCAGCGTACGTGATATTGCAGATCACGAGACTTTATCGGTGTTTATGTAGATTTTGCGCTTTTTTAAAAGTGTTGCCATATTGCACTTGAACTAAATAAGAAAATGTGCATAATAAAAGGTAATTTTATTCCGTATTAATTTGCATTTGTTAACACTCTATTTTCTATTACACAGCGCCAAATATTCCCTAGCGGTGACTTTTGGAACTAATTTATTTTTTCGCGGAATCCTTCATCCCCCGTCTTGTTTAATGTTCCTACGAAATGTGGCGTCATTCTCGCAAATAGATCGCGCTACAGAACACTGTGAGCACTGTCAGTTTAATTATGGCCACCCGGTATATATATATATATATATATATATATATATATATATATATATATATATATATATATATATATAACGCCTTTAATGGCCGTTCTTACAAAGGGGATATGAAATCTCCCATTATAAAGAGGGAATTGGAAAAATGGGCCCCGTAAGCTAATGGTTAACAGAAGTGCACCAATATACTGCGATTTTATTTTCAACAGTTACTCAAAACTCAATAATGGACATTTTTGGAGAGGCCAAAATCTATCTTACTACTTATGATTGACTCTTACTTGCATTTCTATTGAAGTAATAAATGTCATATTTATCGGGTATTTCAAAATTTAAACTTTTTTAAACGAACTTATCGGGATAAAGAGATTCAAAATCAACTTTTCTGAAGACTTTTCTCCCTCAATTTATGCGAATAACATAACCTTTTGAAAATAGGAATTTAAATAAAAAATTAGTAAAATTCATGTTTGTTTCAGCATAATGCATTGTTAAAGTATTCAACAAACATTTCATGAACTTTAAAAATGGTAAAGAATTGAATTGCATGAGAGTAAAAATTGAGATCCTTAACAAGTATAACATTACAAAACAGATAAAAGTATTTTGCTCCATCTCCCTTTTTTTTCCTTAAAAGCGAAAAATGTTATTATCCATAAGAATAGAGTACTTCTGAATGATGAAATTATGCATGTCGTCCTGATGACGTCATTTATCACGGAGGAAGACAGTAATCAAGGATTCGAACACTACCATTTCTTTCTTAAAATCTTTTCCTTTTATTTGAAAAGATTGTAATAGGAGAGATTTGGAGGAAGCGAGATATATTGCTGGAAGTATACTTTCAAATGGGTCCGTTCAGATTGCTTTAAAACTTCTTACATTTGAATGTATTGCTCCAGAAAATTGAAGTTTTTCAGTTGAAATGGAATGAGAGGATATAAGCACGTAGGTTTAATGATATAAAAATACGAGCGGGAAAAGATGTTTTCTTCTGCCATTATTCCGTACGCAAACACATAAATTATATCTCTGATGTTACGCAACAATTTGAAAATATTTCGACTGGGTCCAAATTTGGAACTGTGGATTATGTTTGATCAACTCCACGGAACATATATATATTTTTTGGTTTCCAACGCGACATGTTCATTGTCTTTCGACATTCTACCATTGAAAACCATGAAATTTGTGGGATTCGTGTAATAGGGACGCCGAATATGTGGACTAAAGTTGCCAGCTGGTACCATCTCAGTTTAGACCGAGCAATGTCAGGGGGACATCTACGGGTATCGTACTTTTCTCCAACCCCTACAACTCTCACTGAGCGATTTTCCCGGCTTACAAAATTAACGTTCTTATACCTGCCGTATACAAGAGAACATCCAGTGTCTCATATCGGGATGAGATAGTGCACCCTCAGTACTGAACCCCTATAAGCATACCGCTTGAATACCCCGGACTTATTTCTTGACAAGACTTTTTATTTACAGCTTTTTATGTTGTAAACAATGATAAACCTCGCTGTTAATCCTTTGGCCCGGAATAACGTGAGTGTTACTTGAGATTTAGCCAGTTCGAGACATTTTGCCTCTTGTAGAGAACTTAAGGGGACAGTGGACCTTCAAACCTAACTTTTTTTTTTCAATGGATTTGCTTGAAATTTGAATATGTGATTAGTACCATAGATATGTAAAAGTGGTTAAAATTTAATGATGAAATATTAATAATTTATGAATTATGAATTATTAATTATATCAAAAATTGGCCTAATTAAAAATGTTCCAGGCGCATTTCTTTTGCATATAATACGGTAATTTTTATTTACAGGATACCTTATAGAACAGGTACAGGTATTTACAGGATACCTTATGAAACTTATTGCTTATTTTAAGCATTCATTAAAAATATAAAGAGAAAAAAATAATAATAGTGAAAACACTCTTTTTATCACGCAAAATACCTATAAATGATCTTTACAAGTACAAAATTTAGAAATTCTGAGCTACGAAGCATAATTTTTTTCAATAAGATTTATTTTATATACAGTTAAGTATATGAAACTTAAATTTCAAAGCAATACGATAGTTAAAAATGCGCCTGGAGCAGTTTGAATATTCGTAAGACAGGAAAATTTTTATTTTGAGTAAAACGCATTTAAAGTTATTGCTATTAGTAACCACATAATATCTAAATTAAATACAAATGCCTATAATTAGGAACGTAATCACAAAAACTAAAAATTCTTTTTGCAGCACATTCCTACTCGTCCGTAGTTTCAAAATTCAATAAAATAAAAAAAAATCAAATTTTTGGACAAATTTTACAATTTTTAAAGTCCACTGTCCCCTTAACAGATGATTTATACCCTTTGAGAATTAATGTAACTCGATTCCTTAGAAATGTACTAATATCAAAATTTGAATATGGTTAAATATTTACTAATGGGATATTTTCCATAAAACTTAAGATGTTCTAAAACATCCCTTCTGTTATTTCGCAGATAGGAAGATTTACAACTTCATGTTCAGGTGATGTTAAGGTGAAACTAAAAATTTCAACAAGGTATGGCAATTTTTGGTGTAGGCAATTGGCAAGGTATGGCAATTGGCAAGGTACCGTACTCTAGTAAGGAGATTCTGGAAAAAACTAGTGGCGTTAACTTTTGCAACTCTATCTTTATTCGCAGTCTCCATACTTAGATTGCTTTTTTAAGTTATAGAACCATGAAGTTTTAATAAACTGCATAACATTGCCAAAACATTTTATCTGAAGTTTTGTAAGTAGAGTCTGCAATAAAACAATTTATTAATCCATTTTATGATTCTTTTCCCTTACCTACCAAAACCGCGGCTCAATTTTGACATCAAACTAATTTTTAATTATTTTTTATCATTATAACCGAACACTTTCCTATGTTTTTAACAATTCAGTGCCAGATGTACGCTTCCTTTTTATTTTCGTTATTTTGAAGAAAACTGCCCTGTATTCCAGCATACGGGAAGTAATATTTCATTTTTTTTATATAATATGAGAAATTCTTTATTTTAAGCCAACTTGACTATACTTTTGCGAAATAATTTATTCATACAATTCGCTTGTTTCCAAATTAATGCTTTCCCGTCTCGTAATGACTTCCCTCTTGTTCGCATAAAACTTCTGGACTGCTACAAGTACATCAAATCTCGAATTAAGTTGCGGAAATTAAAATGACGGAGTGGAACGGAAACTACATAAATAACTTTGTACGACAGTATCTGTTCACGTTTCGGAAAGATATGCTGGATAGAGCTCAAGCAGTAAGAGTTATAAGAGATAATATAAATATATACATATTTGCATATACGCACACACCCATACCCGCCCACTCCCACCCACTCCCACCCACACCCACACACACACACACACACACATACATATTATCTATAGAGATATATATATATTTATATATATATATATATATATATATATGGTGATCATAAAAAATATTTGCCGATATATGGACCTCTAGCGGATGTTCCGTTCAACCGATCGAGATGAGATTTCAGATATAGTTATTCAGACGTATGGGCTCCGGATTCTGTGAACGATAAGGAAGTGGCGCTCACGGTTACGGTTATAGGTACAGAAACTCGAAATTTTCGAAAGGCAATGCCCACTTTTTACCATCGCAAAAGTCTCAGCGCATGCGATATTCCTAAAGTGCGTTAGACCGGTACCCGTGTATCACAAAAAAGGAACGCATTATGCACACACAAAAAACTGCTCTGCGAACGGCCTGCGATGGAACCCATGTGGAAAATGTGTAATAAAAATAAAAATTTTCTTTTGTCCGATGTGTGTTGTCATCAGTGATTGGTGCCTTACCTCGGTCAAATGCAAATTTCGTCCGTGCGCCCCTATCGTGTTCTTCTTGGTCGTTCGCAGAGCCGTTTTTTGGGCGTGCATAACGCTTCTGTTCTTTATGATACACGCACCGTTCCAATGCTCTTTACGGTTTTCGCATGCGCTGAGATCATTAGAGTCAATGTTGTAACTACATACATGGGCCACGCCCGCCAACGTAGATGTGCATAGTAATCATGCGCTGAGCATTTTGCGATGGGAAAAAGTGGGCGTTGCCATTCGTAAATTTCGAGTTTCTGTACCTACAACCGTAATTGTGAGTGCCACTTTGTGGTCGTTTCCAGAATCCCGAGCTTATACCTCTGAAGAACAATATCTGACATCTCATCTGGATCGGTTCAACGGAAAATCCGCTAGAGGTCCATATATCGGCAAAGTTTTTGTGAGACCAACTTATATATATATATATATATATATATATACAGTAACCACCGCTTATAGTGATCAGTGGTTATAAGAATCAACCGTTTATAAGAATCAATATCGCGAAAACAAAAACAAATGTGCTATTTCCTTGTTAAAATTTTCGCTTTAAAGAATCAATCCAGCGGTTTTAAGACTCAGTTTACACTCTTCGCTTTCCTTTCATTTTTCCAAAAAAGCCATTTTAACCCTGAAAAGGCACGAAGTTCTTTCTTTTTTTATTAAAGAAAGATTGATAAGATGGGATGGAATATAGTCGTAAAATTCATCCCTTTCTATGCTAGACATAACATAATAGTTTCCAATTAAACACTTTAGCACAACACTGTCCTATTATCTTGACCCAGGGTCATCTTTAACCATCCGGGTCAGATTTCACTTTTCTCCATTGACAAATAAAGACAGAGACACTTTTTTCCCACCTTCCACATCCTGGTTGCGGCTTCCTGGACCCTGAAACACATAAATCTTCGGCGAAGTGTCCACAAATATTGGATTCTCTTACTATAATCATGTGTATCTGCTTAAAGGTTTAGAAATTAAGTTGTATTTTTAAAATTATAGAACATAATTTTAATAAAAGATAATTAACGTAAAATAAAGAGTATTTTATGGTAAATTATCTAATATATATATATATATAAATTCACATTGGCTACAAATTCTGACTACACACCCAGGTACAGTGAAAACTTTAATTTTTCGCTAAATTATAAAATAGTTGCATGCTCAGATTTTTCATCAATTCAACTATAAAAAGTTCTGCGTTAGCTATAGACTGTCTGAAAAATTCCCGTTTGTATGCTGAGATTGGAGAATGTCATGAATCGTCGCGTTTCCTTTTCTCGCATAATTTTGCAGACAATATTTATCTCCTTCTTAGAACGGGACAATTCTTTTGCTTTTAATCCCTGGTAAAAAAATTATATTCAGTCAACAATATAATATTACTCTGTTTTCGTCAGTAGTCCCCATTATTGTTAAGTAGGAAATAAAAAAAATTGGCATATTTTGAGAGTAAAAATTATTTTTCAGGAAAGGTGTAACTTTCAAACTGTTTTCTCTTTCTTTTTTTTTTTAAATGCTTTGTTTCACGTTAAAGAACTTCTAAATTTTTCTGCTTCTGTTATTTTGTTTGATGAGGAATTTTAAATTATAACGATATAACTTCATTTTACCATGCTTTTTATTAACTCGCATTCTTGTTTGTTTGTTTGTTTGTTTGTGTATGTGTGTGTGTGTGTGTATTTGTTTGTCCTGTACAAATCTTGCAATCGATTTTTAACTAACTTCCCCACTTGCTAGACATTTAAAACTTTTAAAATAGCTCAGAACACGATGACAATGCCTTATTTTAATACGTTTAGCCATCTTTAAGCAGGATTGAATCTATTTTCAGTTAATTTATTTTGTAGACTGGTTCAGCCATCTATCGACCTGGACGGAAAATTTAAACGCAAGTTTAATTCCAATTAAATACATTTTCTTTCAAGTTGATGGGATAATTCATCAAAAAAATTTAAAAAGTATTTATTAATATACATGGAATTGTCAAGTTTATATGATTCAACAGAAAATTTAAAAACATGGTAAATAAAAACTTATTTTTGTCTTGTAATTATTTTTTCTTGTAACATTCCCTTACCTTCTGTTATTTATTTATTTTTTCACGACAAGATAATTTTTTAAAATTTTCTATATTTTTTTATTCAGCTTTATTTTTATTATATAATCTAGTCCATTTCGTTTTTCTTTAATTTGCTCTCTATTGTACTTTAATCGATTTTGTCTCGACTTTAAAGTTTTTTCCTCTTTCTAACGTCTGGTGCCCATAAAGTTACCGTACATTATTATCTATAGTAAATTTTTGCTTGAATATAAAAAATGGTTTAGATTAAGAATATGATACGGTTATGATACGGTCCCCAGCTGCGGCTATGAATAGAAACTTAGAACTAAAAAAGTTACAAATGAAATAAAATCAAAAGAAAAGGTAAGGAAATTTTGTACGAATTTTCGGAGAAAAGTGTTTTTTTTTATCTTTCCAAAAATTTACTACAAATTTGAACGCAAAACCATAAATAAAGGATTTGCTTTTTAGTGCTCTAGTATGAAAGTCATTTTTTTCCAAGTTAGCCAGTTTTTAGAGAAATCTTTTAAGTTCACCTACTTTCTAATAAAGTTCCATATAGTCAAACAAGACCAAATTTTTAATTTGTCGAAAAAAACCTTAAATTTCAAATGCCTTATAATATTTTAGGAAATCATATATGGAGATATGCCCCCCTCCCCCCCCCCAAAAAAAAAAAACATCAATTTTGACTTTGCACAAAAATTTGAATTCTTAAAATTTAGACGAAAATTTCCTATATGAATGCTTGTAAAACTCGAATGTTTGTTAAATATAAATTACGATCTCAAATTTTGTTATTATGATTTAAATTTTTATGTAAGCAAGTGGAGGAATATTTTAATTCTTTGACATCTTTGAAGTTTTGTCTCAGTTATTCTTATTGCTCATTATATTTTCAAACAAACATTATTTTGCTGGATTGATAGGGATTTTAGAAATTTCATTTATCGATAGTTAGCACATTATTGAAAGACAACAGTGTTAATAATCTTGATATTTGACGAAACGACTATGGAGTTCCATGGCAACAAAATGTAACGAAAGGGGGGGAAGGAATAATTAAGACATCCCCAAGGAGTTACAAAATGAAATATTGAAGAAGAAAATATTTCAAGTTTTTGTACATTAAAAGTAGTCAAAAAGGTACGTTTCTTATCATTAAATGTTCTACCAGAAATAGATTGGCTTTTATTTGAAAATAGGAAGACTAAATGAGTTGTATAGGATGTTATTTTTGGAAATTTGAAACTGAGGTCAGGGATTTGGAATTTAACCTTAAGTGTTCAATGCTTTCATCCCTAGTTAGGAGATAATGAAAAATCAAGATTTTTTTCTCCTCTGCATTTAATATATTCTTCGGGTTTAGTTGGTAGATTAAATCAGTCAGAACCGCATATTTATCTAATTTCTCATATCTTCCGATAACTGAATCTATGCATGTCAGATATGCTAAGAAATATATTTTCTGAGGTTATATATTCATGAAAATGATTAAATTATTTACATAGTATTGTCTCATTAAAACTTAACAAAAACTTAATCGTTGCGTTATGCATGTCTAAATTTTATGAAAATTATTAAACTTAAACAAGGTCAAAACTTGTTCTATTACATAAAACTGAAGAATTACCTCGATCCATCTGTCTCTTTTATTAATATCTTATCTCTTTCATATATATATATATATATATATATATATATATATATATATATATATAAATGATTGAATTCATACTTATGTGTGGTATATATAATTTAGAACCAATAAAATTCAACAATTATATATAAATGACATTTGTACGTATAGAATAGATGGAAAAATCCAACTTATTTTTATCACTCAGCGAAATGTGTTCTGATTTCATATATACTGTGTAAAGCTCACAAATAGTGTTCTTTTTTGTCGCTGTATAAGAAAACGAGATTCCCGAAATATCTGAGAGATTTCCAGGGAGCGCTACGGTCAATTTTTTCTACACGGGGGCCTATTATTCGGGGACCTACTGCTTAAAGCTGAATCCGAACGGCTACAAACGTCCAAGAGTGGAATTCGAACCCACAGACTTCGGGACCAAAGATCAGCACCCTAACAATTCGGCCATGGTCTGGCATTATTCGGATAAGGAATTCAAATACTTCTGCTTTCAAGTACTAAGAAAAGTTTCGCTATTGTGTGAAAGATTAAATTTTACACAGTACATGACAATAAAGTAAACTTAAGTAAATAGTGTGAAATAAGAGCTAATAATCAGTAGTTAATAAAATTTGTAGATTTTTTTAATAAGGCATTTACTGCACTGTTGAGCATAAAGTTTCAATTTTTTTTTAATCATTTTAGTATACTCGGACTAATTTAAAGACATATTAATAAGCCAGCTTAATAGCTTTTCTATGACATTGTGAGGAGGGATGGGGTTACCCTATTACGTGGATTTTAGAGGCCTCTTTCGGAAAACAGAAGGATCACATCCATTTTCGCAAATAATGAAACCCAAAGAATGGCTCTTAATCCAACTGATGGTTCTGTTTATAATTTTTTTTAAATCTGCTTGGTGCAAAATATTTATTTCCCCTTTATTTTAGTTATAATTTTTCACAACTACCATTAAGTTCTCGTCAAGCAGAATACCACATCGAGCACTAATAGAACTACAGCTTAAAAAAAAAATAGAAAAAATTATAGGAGTTTGATATTTACTACTAAGAATGCTGAAGCTTATTTGTGTCAGGTGACTCAAATAACTTGCAAAGTATTCATTACTTTTTTTTAACCTAAAATAGGGTTTTTCATTATAATAGTTTCAGTGTTCTAATTTATATTTGTTTGCACCTTAAGATATGCATAATATGATTCTGTTGGTTACAAAGGATAATTCTACGTTTTACAGACAATTGTGGCAACGACGAAGTATTTATATGGGGATTATTTAAATCTTTATATATTATATTTTAAATTACTAATTAATGAATTGATTAATGAAGGTAGGAATAACTCTTACTAATTAAGGTGGGCTTCAGTTAAATTTAAATACAACAATATTTGCCATTTGGCCATTAGTGGTTAGTACATTTTGAGATAGATGGTAAAGTTGCGTTGTGTTATTTTTAAATGCAATAACCCATAAAAATTAATATTATAATTAACACTGGTTCTATACTATCTGCATCACTGTGGTGATTAATGAGCCAAAAGGAAAAGGAAAAAGTTACGCTAATAAATTTACTATTTAATCTTGGAGAACACCTAGAAAATAAAATTATCTCACCTAAAAGAAAACGCTTCATATCTGCTGAAATAAAAATAAAACCTAAAGCTGAAAATCAGAAAATTTACTAAAAAGGCAAGGACCGACATGACAAAGATATACTTTAACATAACAAATTTATTCCTACCGAATACATCAACAATATTACCACCAATCTGGTAATCAGTTCTATTCAACATTTTTTCGAAATACCAATATTAAATTATAAACAATACAATTGCTGTAAAACTAAGATCTGTATCTTCACAACACAATAAAAATATATACAATGAAATTACCAAATGAAATGGCTGGCGAATATAAAAAAAACTAAGTCATTCTATATGCAATTGCTCATCATAATTTAATTTTACATTTAAATTTAATCTTAATGATTCTGCTGCAGCTTTAAAAAAAGGGTAGAGAGGTTATGGATAGAATTTACAGAAAGTATAGGAAAGGAAAAGAAATTCACCCGTCGCCATCGCATCAATCGTCGGGATCTTAGCGTCGTCCCGAGGCCAGAGCCTCAGCCCCGACCCCTCGGTCTTTCGCCCTCGCTCCTCCTTCAGGATCCCCCAAATCTCCTTGTTTTCAAACTCCCGCACTCCGAGTCAGCACCTTGTCACCACTTCCATCAGTCCGCAAAAACATCCTCCATTCCAAGTAGTTCCTTGGTGCTCCGTGAATTATAATGGCCGAAATGAGGGGGGAAGGCTACAGGTGGCATTCTTGCACTCTGCAATTCTTTATACAATTTATTTTTTCCACCCCTCATCTCGTTCTTGTTGATTATTTTAATTTCATGGCGGCCTGGTCATACACCCGGCGATGTATCCCTGCGCGCCTTGCATCTGACCTTCTAAGATTTCTCCTCTTTCGAAAAGGGGCGCGTAGCGGACGTATTGGGTTACCGATAGTGGGGGTGGCTATGAAAGCTGTTGCTAGGCAAAGGGTCATTTTTAAGGAAAGAAGGAAAGCAAAGAATATTTCTAAGACTTTTACCATTTAAATTACAAACCGCCAGCCAAAAAAAACAATAAACCAGCCATTCACAAGGTTCATAAATAAGACTTATTAATTTATCAATTTTAACAATAATAACGTATAACCTGTGATGATCTATTTCAAACTTAATTCTTCTCAATGTCAAAACATTTAGAGAAACTTGCGCACACTTCTCCAAATGCGATGACATTAATCAAATCAATTAATATCTGATCACCACAAGTATAACCCTTACATATATAGCAGAGGCTTAATAAATTGATTAAAACAAAGCACAATCGTTACTAAAATTTACTTACTTCTTACTTACTTTACCAATTTAATTATCTGAATACCCGATATTAATATAAACGTTAATTATTTCTAAACTATTAATTATCATCACAACACAATTGATATCAAGGTATCATAACTTCAACATTTTTTAAGTACCTTTGCTGTTTTTTACGAAAACAATAGGTACATTTAAACAGGTAAAGTTCAGTCACTAACTGAAAAGGAAGTTGGTATAAATGAGAAAGATAATATTCAAAAAAAGGGTGACGGGGCGGCACGATGGGTAAGAGTCATTTTGAAAATCTAACATTGTTATATAAATAAAACATGATTTATTTAAAAAAAGAAATACATTATATAAATTGCTTAAAATGCTTATTTCCAAGATTAGTTACTTTTTCGTAGAGAAGTTATATATACTTAAGGGTTATATATACTTAAAGGTTATATATAAATTAGTTATATATACTTAAAGGTTATATATAAATTCTCTTAATTTAAAATTTAAAAAAAATATGCGGATCAGGAATTTAAAATTGTGATGCTGGTATATTTATTATATAAAAAGGAAAAGAGACAATAAAGAAAAATATTTCTCTCATTTTTAACATAAAGAGGATTTTTAACATAAATAGGAAATTCAGTACTCACCTTCTTCAGCCTCGCAAATGAGGTGAAGGTTGTCACCTTCGTTGTAGGGACCAATCAAGCTTTCTAAAATTTCACCGTTTTGGTCGGTGATGATAGGCTTCTTTGGTGGCACTGAAACACAAAATATTTTACTTTTACTTTCAAAAGTTCACCATATTTTCTCTTTAGAATCATATAACATTATATTACAAAGCGGTAACCACCTATAAATACAGTCATATATACTTATATGCAGACTTGCGCACATATACAAACATTTAATGTTGCTAACTTTGTTCACATGGATATACAACACAATGGATATTCTCAGTTTCAGACCATCGGGTATTACCATGATATACTATTACCATGTATGAAGTCTCGATACTATTATCATGTATGGAATCTCTATTTCCTACTTTTACGCCAAAACGGAATAAATGATTTTTTTTTTCTAATGTGGAGGCACTTTGTCGAGAGACAGTCACCTTTAGGTATTATCCGTAGTCTTGCTGCCTGCTTTATTATGGGAGCACTATTTAGGTGAGCCAACCCCCTGATAGGTGAGGTTCCTCTCTATGAGGGGGCAACACGGTAACGACAAAGCTTTATTCGGGATTTGAATCCAAGGCCAGAAAATTGAAGAGAACGACGCTAGCCACACTATACCATGTAGGCGGCGCATAAATGATTTTGAAAACATATTTCCATCCCAACCAAACCGTTATTTCACGGAGAGTTGAAATCGCAGGACAATGTGTGAAAAAGACGTTACAATGTGCACGGACATGGGACTGTTAACAAAATATGTTTTAATCATAAATCGATTGACTCAAAACACGGTATAAAATCCCGTTCTCCAATACACATTTGATTAAAAGTTATCTTTTATTTGGCATTTTTTTATGACGTTGATGCTTGGGGGACAACTTCGTAAGAGGAGGTCAGAATTGTATATATTTATATATTTATAATTGGGACCATCCTACGAAGTGTTTTTGCGGTAATTTTGTAAATTTAAGTGGTTTTGAGATACAAAACTCTCAAGTAAAGTCCATTTCAATTGTCTTTAATAATTAAATATTGTAGAAATTTTTCAAATAAATTACCAAAGACATCTTATTTCCTCAAAAATTCCATTATCGTGTAGATAATTTCTACGCTCTATAGTTAATCGACATCCTGCTGCCCATCAGTTTTGATGTAGCTCGAAATGGTAAGTTTTGTGATTTTTCATACTTTAAATGTTATGGCTTAAATTCTTTGCAGGATACATATTATGAAATTTTAAAGTAATGATAAAATGCCCGAAACCTCTGAAAAGCAATTCATAGTTAGATCTTGTCTTATATCACATATAGACTTTGTGGAATTATACCAAACTTTATTTAATTATATGCTTTTCTTATGTTTTCCATTGTAATTTTTTCGATAAATAGAAGCATGTCCTATACATTGCAATATTAATCTGATACAGAGTTTATGTTCCTCAACCATAAAATAATAAACAACATTTAAAAAATATATAAAATATTCTAACTATACTGATAATAAATACCCTCGAACAAAGGTCTAAAGGAAGGTCCAATAAGTATTATAAAACAACCTTAACCTTTTAACATAATACACAAAAATAATTGGTGACTGCCATTAAAATACAGTCGCCAATAATTTTTTTTACTCTGCAATTCTATCTCCAAATTCGCAAATATTTTTATTCTCCACTGAATATTTCTTTGACGTTTCCTGAATTTTTTTAGGTTAAATTTACAGTGAAATGTCGGAATTCACATCAAATAGCCAGGGAATTTTTTAACTTTAAAAATGGCACTAAACGGGAAAAAATTGACTTTTTTTTCTACATTTAAAGAGAAAAATGTCAAGGTAAACGTCTTTCTAGAAATGTTTAACGTTTTAAATGTTCGTTTTTGAAGACGTGTTAAACTTTTCCAGAAACAAGTAAAAATATTTATTTAAGTTAATTAGTCTTTAAATACGGGTAACCCTATTATTGATATTATTATTTGAGAATATTTTTTTAAAACGTACAAAAGATGTTTTTTTTTGTAAACTAATGCAACAAATGGTTAATTCTGAAACGCAAAGAAATATTTGCTTAAATATCTATTTCTTCTTATACACCCTAATTCATAACATGTCTATAAAACATTACCTGTTATTCGCAGGGCTTTCAAATGTTTTAGAAAACTTCTTATAAACCATATCAACCATCATACTTTAAAATTTATTTACAATTTGTATTACGAAAATTACCATTTTTCAAAAATGCTTAGTGCAATATATAAACGTATTTAAAATAAACAATTTGTTGTGTTATTCTGTTGTACTAGCTACTTTTAATTCAGTTTATATATTTAAAAATAATACAACCAACAAATATCTTATTGGCCCTCCCTCCATTTAAGCCTTCTTAGGATGTATCTAAACTATGGTATAGTCAGCTTACGAATAGTTTTGTAAGAATTAGGGCGCACTTGGCAATAAAAAATCAGTTATGAAATAGAGGATTTTAAATTACTGCCTCTGATTTTGCTTTTTTTTTCAATTTATTAAGATACCAGATTAAAATCGATGTACGTGAACAAAGGTAATTTTGCAATTAAAGTTCTTTGCAAAGTTTGAACTTTAGCTAAAAATACGAGGCATGAAACTTTGATATTAGAAACACTGTTTTATAGCCCCCAGACAGAAGAACCCAGGAAAGCAGCTTATACCACACATAGGTTACATAGCTGAAATACCTCAGAGCGAATGCGCTCTCCCCACAAACATCACAGGTCTGAACAGTGACTGGATGAACACAGTCATGTTTTAGTCACTGGTCTAATTTGTTGCACGAAATGATTTGTTGCATCATACTGATGTAAGGAAAGTGCATGTGCGCACACTATGGCTGATGTGTTTGCTCGCTGGGGTTGGCTGAAGGAACTGCTTCATGGATTCCACCAAAGATTCTACAAAGATGTAGACCGTTGCATTTGAAGGATCAACAGATCAAGTGCTGCCAACAATATCCCGCAGCTTCCAGAACGTTAGCAACGGATGCGAATCAACGCTGGTTACTACTTTGAAGGAATATAAAAGTTTCAGCCCTGTATCTCTTCTGTATTATTTGTACTACCTAGTTGCCACTATTAAAGTTTCATCCTATATGGACAGTGTAGCGCACCTAAAAGGATCTTTTCTAAAACTCATAAGGATTATCAAAATCTATTCTTTGTTTTTTTGTTTCCAGTTTCTACATAAATAAGTCAACGTATATTTTTTGCAACGGAGGTAATATTGCGTGAGAAACAACAACAGTAAAAAAGATAATTTTTTTCTAACAATATTTCTTTCTACTTTAAAAATCCATGATTTTTTTTAGACTTTCAGAAGTTTCGGATATAAAACCTATCCGCAATTTTGTTTTAAGAAAACGAATAATTTAAACACATTACTACGCTGATTATTTAAAGGCATCGTTGTATTTATCAATTTTTATTAACTCTATTATAATATAATTTTTCAGATAAAATAATAGTAATAAACAATATATATATATATATATATATATATATATATATATATATATATATATATATATATATATATATATATATATATATATATATATATATAAAATATTTTGTGTTAATATGGTACAGTTGTATTTGTGAGTTTATTCAGGGAGTACTTTTCATTTTTACTAAGAGTAAATGTAAGCACACTTAAACTTAGGGAATTAAATTTGCGAAAATCCTTTGATACTTAATCCTACAGATTTGTTCATTTTACAACGTACACATGCTAACTAAATTAAATTAGCTAAAATTGAATTAATATCGGAATGATAATGAATGATATACTTAGGGAATACTTATATCTTTGTTTACACAAATAAATGCTCATAACTTAGTATAATATAATCGTGAAAACATGATGCTATACAGTCAACATGCATCCAAGTCCCACTTCAGAATATTGCACTGAATTATTAAAAATACCACAAATCGCTATTCCCTTGTTTATGCATAGCCCTTGCTTTTCAATAGACACATGGTGTTTTCTTCTGGAGATAGTTGTATTATCATCTCAAATTACAGATTTCAAAGAATGTCAACATCTATGCTAAATATATTTAGATGTAGGACTTTTATGCAATCGGTGTTATTTCGAATGTTGTACAACTAGTTCACTCGTAATATAAAACGAAATAACGAGTGAATTAGCTTCATTTTGTATCTAAAATTTTGTCTTGAAGAATAAGAAGCACATTCAAAAGTGCTAACGTATTTGAGCTTTAAGCCTATAAATCAGTCTCCAAGGTGTACACTATTACTTCTGAATAATTAAGAATGCTTTTGAAAGAACTGGAAATAATATAAATGAATATAGTGGGAATAAAGTATGTGCAATTTATATGTATGTGTTCTTTCACACTTATTTTGTGCTTAAATAACGACTGAAATTTGCCTTCAATCGGTATGTTTGTAGTAGTCATTAAAGTAGGAAAAACTAGAGTTAAATTTTGATGATGACAATAACTCAATGTAAAAGAACCTTTATGCCGCTTAGTACTTGGATTTAAAACTAAATGCCTTCAAACGGTATATTTGTAGTAGCCATTAATGTAGCAAAAACTAGAGTTAAATTTTGATGATGACAATAAGTCAATATAAAAGAATCTTTATGCCGCTTATTACTTGGATTTAAAACTAAATCTAGATTAACGTTAATATTTTATTCTATACAATGTAAAATTCCGATGAATATCAAAATTTCTGTCTTACATTTAAACCGCACAACTATCCATTCATTTATTCTAGTAAAGATACTGAATGATATATATACATATATATATATAAATTAAATATATTGTTCAAGTAAAATTTCAACCTCCTTTAAAATTAGGGTTTCATAATAATCTCAATTTTTAACACTTTTACTAGCCATCAACATAATTACGCATGAATTCCACGGGATAAATCGATATTCAATGCATTAATTAGTCTTCAAAACATTTATTATCTCTCCAAAAATATCATGTTTAGCACACATCACAAAAAGAAAAGATAATCACTTAATAACATTTTACATGCAGGAATACCTAATAAAAAAGGTATTGTAAAGTAAATAACACTGTTAGAAATTTAAAATTTCAAAATTAACAATATAGGGGAAAATACAGGTCACAAAACATCATATTTGGGTTTTGAGCGATATAAATTTTATTCTTTTGAAAGGGTTAATTCGTTTCATTTCTTGTTTATTTACCTGAAAATCAAATGGAAAAGAGATTTTAAAGTTTGAAGTTCGCATTGATTAGCAGGGAAAAAATGAAATTGTCTAGTCCTCCAAATAAAATAATTCGTTAGGTACCAATGAATATGCACAAATTAGAAAAACAATCATCGCACAGAAAAATTACGTTTCATAAATTTAAAATTACTATAACACGAAAGAAAGTCGAACGACAGAGTATAATGGCAGTAGACGACAAAATGTGAACTAGCACATACACAGTTTTTCACTTGCGAGAAAAATAATTAAATTTTATAAAACATAGTTTATAAAAGGCGTTCTACAAAACTCTTCTGTGGTGTTATTGAAATCTTCATTATTTTTTTAATGAAGTTTCCTACACCGTACTACCCTAATATTACAGTAATCAGAAATCAACGCCAAAGGAGTAAAAGTCAAATCCAAGTCACTGCGAAGTAGTTAAATAACCACGTGGCTACATGACAGTGCGGCATCACTGTAAAGTTGTCGTGATCTTAAATTTTCAGTTCTCAAACATATCAGAATAATGGGCAACCATCGCTGTTGAAGTGTATTAAGAACATTATTAACAATTGTTTATGATTCATAGTCATATTGTTTTTAATTTTGATGAACTACAATTTAACGAAGCAGTCCTCCGTACCCTGACTTTTTGTTTATTTACTCGTATTTTTTATACGAACTATCCAAACAAAGTGTGGACTTAGATTCACTTAGATACACAGCACCCTTTGTCATATTACGGGGAACAGTCGATATGTGAACCATTATCTCTAATCTCGAGGAGACAGCGAACGATTATATACTTTAGCTGGAATTCGACAACAAGACCGCTGTGTGAAAGTTAATGGAACTAACGAGCATAGATTAAGGGTTACATTTTTAAAAAAAACCTGCATATACATACATACAGATTCCTTAAAGTTAGAGTATTTGGTATTTTGGTTGCTAAAGGACTGCTACTGCTCAGTTTAAATTTCCCGCAGGACATTTTCAGTATATAGGAATATTCAAGATGCACCAAATAAATTAAGGGAATGGTAGACTTTCGAATTACTAAAAATTGAACAAAATTTGGAAATTTTCTTTTGGTGTATTAATATTTTAAAAATATGTAAATATTGGAATAAAATGCATTTAAAATATGTAGTGAAAAGTAAAATGAAAACTTTGTGGCTTTAGAAAAGTAAATATTAAAGGTAAGTGAAAACACATCTTTTAAATGACTTATTCTCAAAATGAGTAATTTCCAGATTTGCAAGTCTTTAAAATGCTTCTTGCATCATAATTTTTGACGAAATGTTATAAAATTTATAATCAAAATTCCTCTAATACATTACAAATAAAGTATGTATCCATTTCATGTTTCGACATCATTCAGATTATCAAAATTTAACTTAAGTGTAGAAAAGTACAACATTTTGACAAAAATTCAGACTACAAGAATAAAAATATTTTCTAAAAATAACTATTCAACGAAAACACAAAGTAATATGTAACTTTGTTAAAATGCATTTATAAGCAATATAAATGTAAAATTAAGGGGGTAATTTAAAAATTGGATAACAAGGAGTATTAAAAATAACAATAATTTCAATTTTTTAATCTAAAAAATATTGAATATTTATAAAATTTTATAAAATGTTTGATATATTTATACTTTAATGAATATATATGCAAAATTTCATATCTCTGAGGTAAAAATTAAAAAATCACTCATGTCCACCGTCTCCTTAAAAATTAAATTTTCCTCTCATCCCATTATATGGCTCATAGCAATTTTAAAGAAAAGTGCCATCCAATAGGATAAAATAGTATTATTCATGAAAACAACTAAGGCTTACACTTTACGTCAGATTTTGCGAAGATTTTGCGATAAATATTTGTCCTCGTCTCAGATAATACAATAAAATCAAAACCACGTCTTTAAAGAAAAGATGTATCAATGTTTAAGATTGTTATGTGATAGTTCACACAACATTAACATTTTCCTTACGAGGTGGGATAGCATGTATCCCAAGAATACGGGCCCAAGAATGAATATATATATATATATATATATATGTGTGTGTGTGTGTGTGTGTATGTGTATATTATATATATATATACACACACACTATATACACATTCTTGGGCCCGTATTCTTGGGTTACATACTATCCCACCCCGTAAGGAAAAGGTTAACAGTATTGATGGCAAAATATTCATCTTCATTTCGAAACGCATATTCAGTTGTCTATCCCTAGAATTCCTCTACTTAATACGAAGAGCTGCGGTGATACAAATTTGCGTAATGAAGAAAAAACAATTCCATATAAAAATACTCCAATATAACTTTTGACGTATAACTAAAATTTTCTGCCCTTATTGTACATCAAAAGTATGAAACAATGAAGCTTTTTTTGAAAACTCTCTTTTTGTGAAAGGGATGAAATTTAAAGCTAAATATCAATGTATCGGGATGTAATTGACGTCCTCCATTCCAACTCAAAATTGCCAATAAAAACAAACCTCAACCCACCAATGTATGTTACCAATCAAACGAATATATATATTTTTTAAAATATCGTTATCAGGAAACTAGAATACAATGAAGGATTAACAAAACGGAAGATTGTGATTGCTCAATACCTCTGATCATCTACTAATTTTAAATCTAAATTATACTCTGGAACTAATAATTTAGTGCAAGCAAAAATTATTTATAATACTTAATAATCAATTTATTTTCATTTCTCGCTTACTATTTAAATAAAAAAGGAACCTGAAGTCTTATAAAAACATTAAAACCTATCGTAAACATTATATTTGCTTGAGCACGCCTACATAGAAACTAAAAAACTGCCAATTTATAGAATCATTCCAACAGAATATTAAATAACATAATTTATTTCGATCTCTGTTATTACACCTCTATTATTACACCTCTAAAAACCCTTTCAAAAATTCACTCAAGGCAAAGCGAAATTTCTCATTATTGCTTAGAAAGAGAAAAAAAATCAGCCTCATAGTAAACAATTTCATATACACTTCTGTATACATTTTTCACGTAAATGATCAATTCATTCTTCAAATAATTCAAGTGCCTGAAATGTCATATTTTTAAGTTAATGAGTAACTGAACGGAACGGCAAAAAATATTTCATTTATTTTTCTCTCATTAAATTAGGAAAATAAAATGTCACTCGCTTAAATTTTGAGAGTCAGATTCTTGATTTAATTTGCTAGTATTTGCGTAACTCAGAAAAACTTACTGTTGACGTAAGAAACATGTGTAGGAAGAATAACACTCTGTAAATTGGAAATAAATGCGCAGTTAACGATAACGATTCTCTTCGTACGTAATATTGTTTAATTAAAAAAAATTTACAGTTTTATTTGTTGCATTTATTCTTCTAGCAGAGAAAACGTATTCAGGGAAAATGTTAGTACAGTGATATCTTCATAAGTTAGAGTTTGCTGGAGTGTGCATGAAAGATTTAATGAGTTTAAAAAAATAGTTTAGATAAAAAATGAAAGTTTATATTATTTAAAATTAAATATTAATAGAAAATATATTATTCTAGCTATTTATTTTTGTATTTAATGTACACAGATATTTAAAACGAAAATTTATTATTTAAAGAATAATATAAAATGATTTTTTTTGTGTAATCAGGAGACCAAGAGCATGCATTCTCTGATGATCTCAGTTCAATTTAATACAGTTATCACAAAATGATGTATTAGAACCAGAGAACACACATGTTATTATTCTATGGAACAAAAAGGTTCCACAGAAGTCACCAATTATTTTCTCTAGTTATCATAACTACTGAGAAGATTTCCCCCTATCACAGACGAAACCATGCGAAATTGTACATGGACCGGGTGATTTGGTTTTTGATTTTATCCTTTGGAAAGTTTAAATATGAATTTCACCAAAAATGATTTTAATTTAATTAAATTAAATACATTAATACCGCACCCAGTAATACCTACGCTCGATTCATGTTGGTAATTCTTTGGTATGAAATTAAAATTGTTAAAAACAAAACAGAATTCATGGTCACCGTACTTGAAAATCCTTTTAAAGTGGGGTGAAGAGAAAATATCTAATGACATCTGAATTTCACAGTAATCCTAACGTGTTATGACGCTACGAAAATATCTGAACTTTATTACAATAATATCTCTCCTTATCTCTCTTCCGGTAGATAGATTGTAGTACGTACCACACATCCATCTGCTTAAATTTTGCATCTTAAACTGCTAGTCCAGAACACGTTAGAAAATTTTGGCAAAACATCTCCTTAGAAAGGATATTTATGCTTATAAATGATCAGGAACGATCTTGAATGACTGCCTTCATCATTAAATTAGAATTCATAACATACTGGTACATTTTTTTTAGAAATTTCCATTTATGTTTTCATGAGAGATATGCGACTGGCAAAGTGCACAGTACACACCGTGGCATCAAATCCCTTTAAATGGCAACATTTCCCCCTAATATTTGTAGGAATTATATTAGAATATTATTTATATTATATATATATATATATATATATATATATATATATATATATATAGGGGAGGTGTCCCAAATATCACTTATTCAAACTCTTTTTTCGACATTTCATCCATTTTTAGTTTCTGATTAGGCTAGAAACTCAAAGAACATCCCTAAGAACTATTTACTATGGTATCCTAAGATCAACCAACACCAAAACCAGTGCCAGTTTAAGTTATATAACTAAATTGGGAAAATTGAAATTTCCAGTGAACCCCAGAGCGGTTCCTAATATTGCCTACGTATGTTACTATTACCACCTACCAGGCGAAATTAGGAGCACCTTTTAAAAGGCGTTGCTAGCAAAGCTCTCCTGAGCAAGATTGAATGCTGGAGTTCCATGAGAGGGGAGGAGAAGAAAAACTCAAAAAAAAAGAAAAACTCAAAAAAAAAGAACAAAGAACAGAAAATCTGTTGTGGAAAAAGTTAAACAGAAGTAATACCAATAATTTCAACCTGTTTTGGCCACTTAATCATTCAAAAACAAGGAACATATAGATTTCCTTCGTTCTCCATTGGCTGCATCATAATATTTGTGGTTCCACTGAAAGCAGGAGGTACACATGAACCAGTCCTAACCACAGCTTCCCCCTCTCTGCCGATTACATTTTGTATACAGCTGATTTCCCTTTCGAACAAATCCCTTGTAAATTTTTACTTTGGACAGTTGTAATGCCCGATTCGTCAACATTAAAAGTTCTGTTAGGGCGGAACTTAATTTTCTAAAGTTCTGCTTTAAGAATTGTGAAGAAGGATTTCATGTTTTCTTTCAGAGAACTCTAGGATTCTGGCTCTTGACAATGACTGTGGAGTTCTGATTGCCAATTGGGAAGCGCTCCATTTCAAAAATGAATTCAGTCACTTTCGACCAGCTAAGATTATTTTTCAGAGAAGGGGTGGGGAAGATTGTTTCTGAAGGCAAGTTGGTAGGCCATCTGCTAACATCGTTTGGAGTCAAACCAAAATTGGATTCCATTTCCTTGCAGTAGTTAACTTGATCCTTTTCTAAATCATCCGTCAGTACAGGTTTTCTCCCAAATTTCTTTCATACCACTATTCTAACCTCAGCAGTTCCATCGTTTTACTCATTCGCATCTTTTTTAATGTTCTCACGAATCGTAGATCTTGGAATGCCAAACTGTTTGGAAGCCTTCAACGTTCCCATTTCTTTTTTCAGAACTGCCTGACATGCGGCCTGCAGACAAGACGTAATACATGTCGGTCTATTTTTAATTTCCTTTGGCATCTTAGACAAGAGTCCTCCGACAAAAATAACGGAAAGTGTAATAAAATAACTAAAATTAAAAAGGAAACAAGAATGCAATACTCAGTTTTTAATTAAAGTAGCTGTTCCAAATATCTCCTGGTAGGCAATATTTGGAACAGTATATATATATATATATGACAGGCGTGTGGTTAGCCTGTTCTCACATTAATTTGCAGTCATCATCTTAATACTGGTGGCGAGTGGTAAGTAGTCTAAATCCAATAAACAAACATAGTTCAACTAAATCAAGTCAATTTATTTCACCTTCCAGCAACCACTGATCCAAGTAGCTCATATTTGAGCGCTCGCCATTTTCAAATTGTGGACCCAGCTGACACGCGTCCGCTAGCAATGATTAAATCCCGCGTTCTGACAAAAATTCGCGGGCATCTCCGCGCGTTACCTCTCCCTGCACATGCGCAGAGCCCAAACCAGACATCTTTCAAGGATAAATGTAATGTTTCCTCCTCGACCGCAGAGCCCACAGGCGCGCCAAGATTACATAATGAAAAGGGGAATTTCCCTTTCCCAATTCGCGTCTTGAAATACGAACAATTAGAGGCGAATTACGCCACAAATATAATTTAATTCCCAAGCCCCCTTTAATTTTAAGGTAATCATTCTTTTCCCACTTAAATTCTGACATATATATATATATATATATATATATATATATATATATATATATATATATATATATATATCATAATATTTATTATGTACAATGTATATTAATACAGAGGCTGTTCGCACATTTTAGACGATTTTGGTAAGCGGTAATAAAAAATCGTTTGCTGCAAAAGAAATAATTGCAATTGTACTATGTTTTTAAACGTCAAAATTATCATCTGCGGCTTGAAAGTTTTGTTTTTATTCAAACTGACGTTTTTAACAAAGCAGTGGTTCGAAAGCTACATTTATGCTCTTTCCGAAGAGAAATATGCATACTCCGTTATCCAAAAACGATGTGAGAGTCATGGTTTTGGGATATCTAAAGCGTCGATAGGTAATATCGTCAACAAGAAAGGGAAAAAAAACGTCAAATTGGAACCTCAAGTGGGACAAAAATTCCAAACGAGTATCCAAGGAAAAAACGGACATCTTCGACTATTACAAAAGGTACATTGTTTAATGTTAAAAAAAAAAATCCCCCTAGTCAAAGGCAAAATCATTAAAATGCTCGGTGTCCACTGTAAAATAAATTATAAACGTTGATTTAAATCTTAAGAAAGCGAAAAAACGCAATGTGCATCGTCTTCTTCCAAATCATATCACTGAACGCAGGACACGCTGCAGAATTCTATATGAGAAACACTTATCCAAAGAAAAATGGAATACAATTGTCACAATAGATGTATCATGGGTGTATTTAAATGATTGCAACAAAAAAAAGAGCCATTTATTATCATAAAAGGGGAGAAAAAAATTTAAATACATGGTTCAAAGAATCGAAAGAAGGTTTTTCTAAGGGATTCATGATTGTTGATTGTTTTTCTTATAATGGCAAATTAAAAATAAAGAGAGTGGAAAAAATGTCAAGATAAACTCCAAATACTATCAGGAACATATTTTATCGCCAATTTTTCTGAATGAAATACCATCGCTTCAATCTGTGAGACTCCATCAGGACAAAGCTAGCAGTCACACATCAAAATCCACTGTAAATTTCCTAAAAGAAATGGAACAAAAACTGGTATCAAGGCCATACCCTTCACTGATATCCCTACTAAATCTCCCGATGTATCACCTATGGATTTTTGTGCTTTCGGACTTTTAAAATCTGCATTATCCAAACGTCGTCCCAAAACCCTTACAGGAATCTGGAAAGCTGTTCAGGAGGAATGGGATAAAATACCTCTTCTGACACTTCAAAAAGCATTATTATCCTGGAAATTGCGGTGTCGAAAGATAGTTCAGAATAAGGGATGTCAAATAGAACATTTAAAACACAAGAATTTTATGTAATTTAGTTTTTTGAATACAATATAAATCGTCTAAAAAATGTGTGAACAGCCTCTGCATCTAGAGGTATGGTTGAGATAATATATTGAACAATAAAACAGATGATTTATTAAACTGGGAGAAATAAAATATGCAAAATCTTAGGATCTTTACATCGGACATTAGGACATAAACTATTAGATTTTATTAAAATGCGATTAGAAAGGAGAAGGGATTGTATAAATATATTACTAAACACATTTGAGACGATTTTAAAGATAAGTTTCAGGCACCATCAAGTATAAAAGGTTCAAGAAATGTAGCTGAGATTTTTTTTTTAATTTCATAGATGCAGAATATAATCTAATGCAGTTTCTTTGAATCTATCGAAAAAGCTGTTTTACAAAATAAGCTTAACTATTAGACGATCTTGCAGATAGAAACTTTACTATTACAAAAAAATTGTAGACAGGAGATTCTCCTTAAGCTTGGTTAAAATTGTTTATTTTATTCGATGCATTCAAACAATTATTCTATTGTTTAAAGTAAATAATGATGTACACGCTTTGAATTATTCTAGATTAATCCATAAAAGCTAGAGGACGGGAAAAAATATCACTACAGGCCATGTTTTATATATTTATTACAATGTTAAATTGAATAATTTATTCATAAATACCGTAATTACACTTATTTTTATTTCCTCAAATAAATTCCCCTAATTAATAATTTTTAGTTTTATGATGAAAATAAAATTAAATATTTACTTTTAACTGCTTTTAGATTTAATGTTTGATAAGTTTTGTTGAATTAAATATGATTTTTTTCTTACTTTTAAAAGCAGTTTGTGAAATTTTAGAAACAATTAAAATTCCTAACTACCTTGATGAAGTACCGTGCATTTAAATTACTGTTTATGTTTATAAAAACAAATACATATATTAAGATTTTTTCATGTAGAAAAATATTTTAAGATTATAATAAGTAAAAACTGTACAATTGTTAAATAAAACCTTAAAAGTATATTTGAAAAACCTAAAAATATATTTGTATAAGAATTTGCTACTCACAATAAAAGAAAATAATTTTTCATAATTTTATTTTTTAATTTTGTTAATATACAGGATCATTGAAAAAGGTTGGACACATTTTGAAAGCTCATAATTCTAAAATTGGGCAAGCGCAATAATATTCTTTTCAATTAACTTGGCGAGTATCCAAGATTTGTAAATGTAACTGGTACGCAACAGTGACATGGAACGTTGCGCAGAAGCTATGGAAGGTGGAAGAGTTCTTCGTTCGGCTTTCCGTCAGTGCAATGTCAACTGTTCAGGAGAAAGCTCAGTGTGTGTTGTGGTTAGCAGAGTACAAATCTGGGGTTATGTCAAGACCATTGTTTACAGTGTAAAGATATGGGACTCAACACATTTACGGGAGAGAATTGTCCATGCAATTGCCACAGTGACGCCAGACATGCTCCGTAACACCTGGTTAGAGATTGATTATCAACTTGATATGTGTAGAGCAACCAACGGTGCTCATATTGAAACTTATTAAGGTAAAATTCTATTGAATTATGTACATTACACAACGAAATAATTGTTTGTATTGTAATTATTTCATTAAATATGATTATATGAGAAGCTTCTAACCTTTTTCGATGACCTCGTATTTTTTACATGGCGTATATGATGTATATATGAACAATATCATATATTTTTATCATAATTCCTGGACCAAAATAATGGTATCTCACTGCAATTCCCTTGCTAATTCGAAAGTGAAACTTTTTTTTTTTTCATTCAGAACATTGTAAACGTGTTCTAAGTTACAAATATCCCGATTTCTCACTTTATAACCATAGAAAAGAATGGAAGTGTTGAAAAATTTCTTTCGTCATTTTGTAGAAAGATGGTATTGAATGGAAGAAATAACTTACATCTCACAAAACAGCAAGGAAGTAAAGTGACATCGATCGAAGATAAGAATTGTAATTCCAGAGAGCAAAACTCTTAGGACAAGACAAAAGCAGATAAAGTAAAATATTTTGAGGACTTTACTTTTCTTATGTGATTTATGCGTGAGTAAATAAGAGATATGTTATAGATGTTTTATTAAATTCCTTGAAATATATGTTTACTGTATACAGACCATATAGCATAAGCATTTTTTCAGGGTAAAGTAGGGTGTACATGGTTATGCCATGTCATTTCCTTTCTGAAGACTTTCATGAAAGAAGAATGCAGGTATTTTTTATTTCTAAATGGTACGAAATAGCCGAGATATATCATGTTAAATTAAAAAAAAGTAATAAATAAAATATATTTAAAATAAAAGACATAAAATAATTTCTAAAACAAATTAAGTTTAAAATATTTTGAAAATCCATTTAGACTCTTTGAGACATTTTTTCTGTTCATTAAACGAGAGACTACAGTTTAAAATAATATATCATCTCTTAAAAACATGTCTCATTTAGGCTGAAATGCACCATGAATTTAAAACCCTATTTAAACCTACGATTACACCCTATTCAAAACTTCACAAATTTTAGTGTATAGTTTCCTATTACAACTTGATTGGTTCAGGAGTGACAAGGGGAAACATTTTGGTGAAATACTTCTGTTTGTTTTATAATATGTTTAGAAATAGATAGATATGAGGCTAGACAGAAAAATTTCAAGATAGTAAGGAAGGAGGATTCATATAATGCATAATTTAATATTTCGGGCAAAAATTAATGATCATTAAATATTTGATGTACTAACTTTGACTTTGCATGGAATCTCAAACTGCTGACTCTGAAGACCTACATCTGTGAAATAATAATGGAGAAAATAAATGAAAATGATTTACTCTAAATTCCGCTAAAATGTTATAAAATTATCTATCATAAATATACATTTCAAAAATATTTTTAAATAATAAACTTTTAAAGTTATTTACTTCATTATCATCATACAATACGTTTTGTGGCTTTCATTTCCTGCTAATGCTGTTACGGTATTAAATGTGTGTAAAACATTTTAGATCCTTAGTATGATATTCTAATAACATTTTTCATACTTTTATATAGTAAACTAAACTTTAATTTTGTATCCCTTGCCTTAACAGGGAATTGATAATAATTACTGACAACGGAAAGTATTTGAAAAATATCTCTCTCACATACAAAAGATCTCCCTCAACCTACCAGAATAAACTATAAAAATATTGAAAATATCTACTAGGGTTAGACAATCAAGCTGTCGGTGACTGTTATCCAACCTTCGTGTGTTGAACGAGATAGAAAGTTTATTTTTTTCAGCATGACAAAATTACAAAAATATAGGGAGATAAAAATAAACTTGAAATAAAAATGAATTTGATTTTCTTAATATTCCTTCAAGTACTTTCTTATATAGAGATAGTTTCCAACAAAATCTATATTACGTAATTTATTTTCATATATCGGGTAAAATTCATTTCAAAACAATACGCCTAACAGCAAAATGTGGAAAAAAATTTAGAGATATATGAAACTATTGATAACTTTTATAGAACACTTCAATGCAACGATAAGTATATTTTTCAATATACGTTTTTTACAATTTCTCTAGAAAAGTATGTATGGAAAATTTTTCTTTACTTTTGGAAAATCGAGTTAGAAGTAAAATTGGTTTCAAAAGCTTTATTTATTTTGAATAGGAGAAGCAGATACAACTTGAACTTCATAAGTACGTATTGATTGCATAACAATGGAACTCTTCTTTTTTTAATACAGTTTTGTAAAATAGTCAGAATATATTAAGTTATCCATCTGATATTTTAAAGAAGTAACTGGTGATCGATTTCTTTCTCAATAAGAAGAATTTTTTTTCAAAATAAACGCAATGGTATATCATAAAGGGGACTCAATGGGTACGAATAAACATGGAAATTGTATTTTGAGTATTTCTTGTGAACGTTTTAAGCAATCTTGCAAAAAAGCTTGGAAATAAATTAGGGAAATTTCAGCCGAGCTTGACTTATTCCATACTTTTTACTTTATTTCCCACAGTTAACATTATTTCCTTTACCACATTTTAAATCTAAGCATAAAAAACTATAATAGGAGAATGGATGATTTATTTACACCTAAAGGAAAAATAATACCTAAACTTTGCTCAAATTACTGTTACTCCTTTTAATTTGTCTTTGGAAATATTTTAAAACCTCCAAGCACTTGAACGATATTTTTCTGCTACATTCATCTTGGGGAATGTTGCTGGGAATTATTTCAACCTGTATCATGGTGTCAAAAGTTTTTTTTTTTTTTTAAATTGATCTTGAATTAAAGTTTTTGATGCATTTGAATACTAAACTAGGGGATGGAATAACGCGTTATTTTTTAAAATGAAAGCAGGTAATGGAAAAGCCATCTCGAAAGGTGATGATAGGATTAAATTGTTTATCGTTCTGGTTTGTCATCTTATAATGACTTTAAGCATAATTATTTCCTATTTCCTGTAAAAATATTCTTTAATTTATTTTAAACATCTTTTTATTTTGGCTTTGATAATCGGCCGTTTGGATAAATTACATGGAGAAATTTGTATGACGAAATCCATCTTGCGTAAGAATGCTTTAAGTAGAACAACTTAATAGATAGATTTCCTCGGGAAGCTATTTAAATTAAATTCTTTGTATAAAAAATGTCATGGGTATTTTTTTCAGTTACATCAGCTGGATTGATTTTCTGATTCATTCATACATTACCTACACCATTTAGTTCTCAGGCAGAAAGATGATGTCTTTATATTTTGTAAGATTTCATTTTTCAGTTTATTCGGAATTAAATTTTTTTTATATATTTCGCTCTTTTGGGGATTCCATTGACTACAGTCATAAGCCTATAAAAGGTTTCTTTTTTTATGAAGGGCTTTGACAAAAAATGCAGCATAATGTATAATCAAAAACAACGAACATATGAAAGTGGACCTTACCACAGTTGGGTAAAACCTTAGAGTAATGCTTAATCAGCATACTATTTCTTCTTGTATTTATAATAAATACAAAGTCATACAAAAAGGTATTTAAAGAAATTAAACTTTTTATTTTAAGTTTGACAAAAACATTTGGTGTATGCCAATTTTATTATGAAAACAATGGTACAACCGACAACTGGATGTGCAAGTTTAAAAGAGTCTATTTCATGTTTGAAAAGGTAATGTATGGTACAAATATAACAATTAAAAAGTTGATGTCTAGAAGAGTCTATTTGTAGGTGAAAAACAGTCATTTTGAAGTTATTATAACATAAAATTGCCAAAATGAAATATTTCAGGGCTTAAATAATGACATTTATCTATTTCTTTGGTGGCATAATGATCAGAGTGCTTATACTGTTTTATTATTACCCGTGTAAATGAAAGATCAAGTGTTCTTTAATAGTCTGAAGGCAGAGTTCCCAGTATACAAATCTATAAAATATTCAGCAACTTAATGAAGAATTTTCTCTTTTTTTTTGTGTTTCTAAAGATAAATAACATTTATATACTGAAAAAAATTTAGATTGGAAAGCTATTCAATACTTAATTTTTTGAAAGAGATTAAAAAATTGATCGCTTTCGCCAAAGAATTGGATTTGCTTTTGGGAAAAAAATGAAGAAAAATAAAGAGACTTTAGAATTACAAGAATAGCTCTATGATATGTATAAAGAGAAATACAGAAAAGAGACTAAATAAGAATTTTTTAATCAGTGATTTAATAAAGGGAAACTTTCTCTATAGCTTAAGAAGATGATTGAAGATCTGCAATCCAGTGACCAACTAACGCAAGTCAGCTGACGTACTGTATTGATATCCAATTCTGTATTGAATCCAATCTGTATCTGTATTGAATCCAATTCTTCGGCTTTCGCCAAAGAATTGGATTTGCTTTTGGGAAAAAAATGAAGAAAAATAAAGAGACTTTAGAATTACAAGAATAGCTCTATGATATGTATAAAGAGAAATACAGAAAAGAGACTAAATAAGAATTTTTTAATCAGTGATTTAATAAAGGGAAACTTTCTCTATAGCTTAAGAAGATGATTGAAGATCTGCAATCCAGTGACCAACTAACGCAAGTCAGCTGACGTACTGTATTAAAGAATACACCCACTACAATCAAGTATTCTTTTTAATCTTTTATAAATTCAAATAATGTCACTCTCTCTCTCTCTGTTCAAATATAATTATCTGACTCAAATGAAGCAGAAGAGAATTCGACTTTCTTCTGCATTGAAGACAGCAAAAATTATCTGAAAATGTTGTAACTTCTTTCTCGTTTATCTCATTTCACATTTTAAAAATATAGATCGCATAAATTTTAGAAAATCCACTATTTGCTCGGCAGAAAGAATACTCTATTACACAAAGAGAAGAATCAAAGTCATAATATCGATATGGGAACAGATCTCAACGAATACTAAACCGACACTCAGCGAATAAAATAGTCAAGAATACTTCAAAATGAAGCAATCGTGTGGTTTTTATTTGCATTATATCATTGAGAGGCTAAAACAAATATACTTTATATATATATGAAACCCATTCTTGAAATATATCAGGATGGAAGGGAACCGTGCATAATAAAGACACTAAAAACAGTCGTCAAGGGAATAAAAAAATATTTTTATTATTTTTTGTTATTCCTCATTTTTCATTTCATACCTCTGAAAACTTTTTCGGTCCTGGAAATGAACGTTGTTTCGTGTAGTCCTTCAACGAGACTGAGAGCAATTTTGCAATCTACTAAGAATGACTGAATCCGCTTAGAGGAGGAGAACACACGAGGGTTGGTTTGGAGCGCTACCTCTTATTTTGCAATGTAGTAGAATGCCATAAAAGTGGTACTTTCCCGTAGATTTATTTTAATCAAACGTTTATACATGTTTAAAACTAGTCGCTTATCCTAGTCTCAAATTCAGAGTGGATCTCCATATATTAACATATGTTAATGTATGCATATATTTTGATGTGCATTTTAAAAGTGGGATATATATATATCCCAAAAAAAGTCTCAAAACAGATTTGCACATGCAAATATTTAAAAGAGAATAACTGGTTAGGCATTTTGTTAATTTGCATAATCTTTTGTGCCAAGCAACCTTCAAATAGTGCTGATTCAGGGTGCAGCTGATCATTTTGAAACAAGCATGAGTGTAAACGTTACATGTGTTCGCGGTAAAGATGCTTTGTATTTCAAAAAGAACCAAATTATTGGCTTGCATCAAGGGCAGAAATGTTGCAAAGTGCCCAGTGACATAATTGGTTCAGATTTGCGAACTGTTCAACGTATTATTAAACTTTGGAAAGACGGTTAACTATCAATGACTTCGCGGAGAATCTGTGGTTGAAACCCAATACTGAATGATCGAGACAGAAGAGATTAGTGAAGTCAAATCGCAAGAAGCCCACCTTAGAACTAACAAAAATGTTCAATACAGTGAGTAAGATCATTTCCAGTCGTACAATGAGACGGAAATTCAAAGATTTAGGATCAGTTGTGTTGCAGTTCAGAAGCCACTTGTTAGTGGCGTCCACAGAAAAAAAAAGACTCCAATTTGCCAAAGAACATAAAAATTGGACTGTTGAGCAGTGGGGAAAGATTATGTGGTCCGATGAGTCCAGATTTTTCGTCTTTCAAGACGATGGGCGCATTAGAATAAGGAGACAGGCACACGACGCATTCAACCCTTCCTGCTCTATGTCAACTGTTCAAGCCGCTGGAGGAAGTGTTATGATATTGGGATGCTTCTGTTCGGCTGGATTAGGTGCAGCAACTCTGTGTAGCAACAAAACGAAGTTTGCTGATTATGTGCAAGTACTGAATGATCATGTGATATCATCAATGTATTTTCCTTCCCGGAAGGCAAAGGTTTGTTTCAAGAAAACTACCGGAACTCAGCGAGCCAAAGCAGTGAAAGATTGGTTCCAGGAGCACAAGTCATCATTCGCACACTTGAATTGCCCATCATCAAGTCCTGATCTAAATCCAATTGAGAACATTTTGAATGTACTGAAGATATATTTAAGAGGCAGTTCTACTCTCTCTTCATCCAACAAGGAATTTGGAAAATTGTTGGTGAAATTGTGGTCAAAAGTAGGTGAGGAGACTGTGTTTAAGCTTATTGAATCAGTGCCAAGACAGATGCGCTCTGTAATTCGAGGATTGACAGACAGAAATAGTTACATAGATAAATATGTGTAAATATAGAGATAGATAGATAGATAAACACAGATTTAATTAAATATTGTATTGAAAATCTTCAGTTATGGTTTTAATTTTCGAAAGTCAAAATTTCTTTATCAAGCGATACTAGGTTTTGTTGACTAAGAAAAGAGCAAACTTTGAAGTACTTGGAGAAAATAGTGACAATTTATATAAGTTATAACACTTGAACAGATCTCTTGAAAAGAATTTATGAAGGATATCATTCAGACAAATACTACCGTTATAAATAAATAGCCGAATGGCAAGAAATATAGGTACTTTTGCTTTATGAGCAAGCACTTCCGGAGTACACACATAGAATACTATATGGACAGATATTGGCCTAAAATAATAGCTTATCTTTCTAAGACATTATATTTATATTGCTCATAGCAGAAGATAATATATTCTCTTCATAAATACCATGTTACATTTCTCTTCGTGAGTTATTGTTTTCAATGATTTAATATGAGAAAGTATTCTTTAATAAAATGTATGGCATATTACATAAAATTCATCATTTAGCCTCACATATTTAACATACACCATGCATATCTTGCATGAATTTATTAATCTATGCCTTAGCCTACTAGCGAATGTTTTTACAACCATATATTAACATTATATATCTTTATAATATATATTTATTTTAGAGAAATGGAAGGATACTCAATCTATCTCTAACACTGTTGTTTTGTAGCTCATAGAAGCGAATACTTTTCTTCTTTTACTTTGATTTTTTACTTGGAATATATTAACTCCTACTCACGATAACTGCAAATTTCCAGCAAACTCTGATCTCAAAAACTAACAAAGAATCATCTGCCAGATTATTATATTTGCAATGCTTAAAATAAAAAAAATTTCATTCATCCTTGTATCTAGTACACAGTTTTTTGGAAGAAATATATTCAGATGGCATTATAACGGAAGCTGAGATATAAAAATAATACATAGAATTTAGGAACACAACTTTTATGTAGTAAATAATACGCGATCTCTGCAAACTTGTTAAAACAGATTTTTCCTGCCCTCTAAGAACAATCCCTTTCATTTAATATAAACCGGATGGGAAGAAAAAATTTCAAGCAATATCTTTCAGGAACGATGTACATACCTCTCCTTTGAGAAACATGGTAAATATATGACAGATATTTCTTAACATAATGGTGTGAAACTGCCAGGAAGTAAAGTGACATCGATCAGGATTGAGACTATGATTCACAGGTAACAATTCTTCCGGATATAAAAACGCTGACAGATAAGAAAGGAAGTGTATAAATATAAATCTCACACTTTACCCGAAAAAAAACTTAATTGAAAATCAATGAATATAGATCAAGTTGATAGATTGTTCAATAAGATAACGAATCAAATTCTTAGAAAGACTGTTGCCTGCAGCCTTTATCTATTAAAATAACTTAATTGTCAAGCTTTAAAATCCGTTAATATTTAAAATGCAAAGGGATTTTATACAGACACATTTTTGTTTTATTATGTAGGGTTTAAGGACACTCGTTGGAGGGAGCAGTCTGGAATTAAGATAAAATCATAACATCTAGTCTATATATATAAAACAGTACCGTAACTGACTGAGTTATTTATAACACACAGACCAACCCGCTGGATCAAAAGGGGTGAAATTTTGCATGGCGATTCTTCTTATAGTGTAGGGGTACACTAAGAAAGATTTTTCAAAAATTCTTCTTAGATTTTTTAAAATTGAATTTTTAAGCTATTTTTGTTACATTCTTTAAAGTTTGCATGTAAAATAATAATCTGAAGGTTATAAAATTTATATCATGAGAAATATCATAAAAATTCCTTTAAAAAATCTTTTTGGAATCTTTACCTCAATTTTCTGAGTTTTGGTGAATTTTTAAATATTAATTTTTAGGATTTAATTTATTAAATGCTGATCACATGTTTTTTTTTTGGTGATACTTTAAATTATTTTTGCGTCACGTGCATAACAACTGAATAAATTGACAAAAAAATATTTTTTTCTTTCTAATGCGACAGACGATTGGACATTATCCAAAAAAATATTAAAATACAGTAAAAGAAATGTTCCTCAAACCGTACTATAATAACTGTAATATATTCTTCAGTATGTTCTATTAAATTTAATTTGAATACTTTCTTCTACATTATTTTCTAGCTAAAAATATCCGTTTCGATATTTTATAAATATATTTTTTTTGTTTTAATTTGGTATTAATTGCATACATTGATCGTTGTACTTAATTTCAATGTATTCCGTAGCGAAGCATGGGTATTCAGCTAGTAATTTATATTAGCAAAGAGCGTTTAAAAAAATATTGTTTTGTCTGCATCCAGCTATTGCCGTTATGAGAACATGCCATGTAACAACCGTATCCCATTCAAATGACCAAGCTCTTACTAACAAGGTAAACACTAATGTATCAGTACATCGAGTTTCGTAAATAGTAATCTGCGGCAGTCTGATAATCCCTTTCATTATACTTAATGCTTATTAAACAGTAGATATTTTCTGCGAAACGTTTTGCATGCTGAAGCAGAATACACTTCACAAACAGGTAGAGAAAATATCCTCAGTTTGTAAGGGAAATATCTTTAGGCGCTTACGTACCATAAGTTAACAAAAGAATGACGAGAAGCAATTTTTCATAAACAAAATATATAAGTGCGTGTTTAGTAGTTTCATAAATATCAATCTGCGTAAGTTTGACAATTTCTGCCATTATACTTAAGCTTATTAAACAGTGGAGATTTCTGTGAAACCTTTTGCAGTTTGACATGTCATACAGTTAGAGAAACTACCATTAATCTATTACGATGAAGTAATTTCTAGATCTAATACCTAAATACCTAAAACGTGACTTATATATAGTGACCCTTACATATAGTGATTCACATATAGTAAAGTACAAACCTAATTATAACAACAACCTCCAATCCCAAATTTGTTGTCTATACATTAAATTTAAAGAAATTTACCTTTATTTTTATATTTGTAGCATCAACTCTCACATTTTTACTTTCGAAAATAGAGGAATCTTTATATCCCAACATCAAAAAGCATTCTTAAGTATAATCAGACAATATTTGAATTTTAGTGCAAAAATATATCAAGTTTTCAGAATTTGTCTCAGTATGTTAAATGCGTACTGTTAGAACATATAAGAATCTAAATAAAATTCGAATATATCAGGATATTATGACGAATTATATTTCCTCTTGTTGCATCCCCTTTCCTGTAGGATTATATACCAAATTATAAACTCTGCCTTCCATAAATAAACTGAATTCTTATTTCTGTTGCTAAGCAGCCAAACAAAAATTCCAAATTAAAGGTTCTTTATTTTATAAGTCATGGATATCGTCGAGATATTGCGTCTAATAATCCAACAGTATTTTCTCAAGCAGAGGTTTACCCTGCCAAATGAAATTACAGAATTATTGTGAAATGTTTGGGAACGTAAGCAAAACACTAATTAAACCCGTAACTCTTAAAATATTATGAACATATTTATGAAACGAAATCATACAAATATATAGCTTACATAAAACAGAAATAATGTATGCACATTGTAGTTTCATTTACTGTAATTGGTATGACAGAAAGCACAGGAGAAGATTGAGAAGTAAAGGTTGTAACTATGGCACCTTCAGATGAATCTACTAAACCTGGAATAAATTGGTCATTGGTAATTCGATTATAGGGAAGAACAAGTGATTCAAACATGTACTAGATCTCCATGTATCCCACACCAACTGAGACAAGCAGATCATTAACGGCCTTCCTTCATCGTTTCATTAATCTTCCATACCTTCATCTTTTCTTAAAATCCATACCTTCATAGCTGCTTCCCAAATCATATTTTTGCCTTTAACTTGTATTCGTAAAAGCAAAATCACATTTTAGGTTATTAACAGTTTACAAAAACCAACACTAATATATATATATATATATATATATATATATATATATATATATATATATATATATATATATATATATATATATATATATATATATATATATATATATATATATATAGTAAAAGCGAGATGGTGTACAGTAGATGTCCAGAAAATAGGTAAATCTATGCGAATAACACAATTTCTGTAATTTCATATGGGTGTGAACTCTAATATAATTTTTCCCCTTAATGGGTTACCAGGAATGTAATCTATGAACTACAAATTACAGGAAATACAAGTTCTTAAATTTGGCTTTCAAGGGGCCGAGGTATTCTAGTGGTGGCGCGTTAGGTTTCGGACTCGGGGTGCTCAGTTCGAATCCTGACGAACGTCATTGTAGGTTATTAAATAACCTTAAAACAATGGATGCTTGCATGTGTTGGGTCAAGCAAGGAAAGACAGAGAGTTGGCCTTTATTATATATTTATTTGACAAAGCTCAAAATTCATTTAAAGTGAAATTAATAACAGAATAATATTCCCCATCATATTAACATTTTACACATGACGAATCAGAAGCAGAGACAACCTATTTGTTCAAAGTAATTATTTTTAGATTCTATCGGAATGCACTTGGTACTGTTGGAGAATACAGGGATGCAAAATGGCTTCGACGACAGGGGCCCAAATCAAATCATATTCAGGATCATCACGTCGGGTTACAGGCAATACCGCTAGACCCCGAGGCAGTTTAATCAGGACTCTGTATCGTCCGAGATCTAGGAAAACAGCCAGCGAAATCTCTGGACCTTTTTTCGTTTTTTTTTTCTCTTGGAGGGGCTGCTGTCCGTTTACCGGTGCCATTTTGGCCCACCCCTTTTTCTCTCATTGGGGAGTGGGCTGTATTTTTTCTCAGAATCTCCTGCCCCAATTGGTCCCTTATTATAATGCTCCTGCTCATAGTATACGAAGTACCCCCCCACCATGATTTTCCTTTGAAATACAACTTAGACCATTAACTGCTGAAAGTATTATTGTGGGCCATAAAATAACGTCCATGTATCTTGCAATATTTATAGTCTTTTGATCGTTATCAATAGTCACACAGAAAGCTTTTCTTTTACGTCCTCTCAGTGTACAAGCCTTTATTGTTTTTGCCTCTGAAGTTTTTATATGGTTTTTGTTCTTGGCCGATTTTCAACCACACACCGCGGTGAATTATAACATTAAGCTCTTCTATAGGCACTGTAAAAAGCGGGGTGTGAATATGCGGCAATCTAAATAGGTAGAGACCACACAACGAGTACTGTCAACCCGTATTGACAGCCGATTTATGGCTATGACGCTTTACGGCGTCAATGAATGAGGCTTGGGCCCGCGTTGAACAACATGGGCCATAAAACTTCAAAATTAAGAAACAGCAACAATAAATTTAATGTTAAGGGTTAAGACGGAGGTGCTCGTTCCGGGAGAAGTTTCCCAGACAAGTAGAGGCGTCCAAAAGAATGAGAATGCAAGATACATTTAAGAAGCAGCCAATGCGAGTAAAAAAATTAAACATGAAGGAACCTATGGACAGGGTGGCTCGTTCCCCAGCCCATTTAAGGGGTGGAGCGAGCGAATAACAAGCCAAGAAGGCAAAAGCCAATCTCATTTTAGAGGGCATTTTAGAGGGCATAAATGAAGCATTTTAGAGGGAGCCCCTTTACTAAAAAAATATAAGAAAACTAATTTAAGCTACTACGGGGCTGACGAGAATCCTAAAAAAAACTACGAAAAGATTGAATGCCCAGCGAAGGCTAATCACGACGAAGTCGACTTTATGCCAAATGATTGGAAACAATCGCATGAAAGTACTGCCGCATAGCCACTACATGAACGAGCACATACCGAGTCTCCGAAGTGGTAATCGATGAAGGGATCTACAAGTGTGGAGCCAATTGACAGAATGACGGATGTAACTTACTTCGAGGTGTCGAGAGGAACGTGATGACGATCGAGGACCAATACTGACAGACCCGCATACCTACATGGAGTATCCGAGAAATACTACAGAAGGATTATCCACTTTTGATATCCAGAACTCTTTTTTAGTATGAGATCCAGAACGTCACCGTATCGAAATAAATGACTCTGTTGATGAACTTAGTGTGCAAGGACTAGCTAATATACCACGAATTTGTGCGAGCACCAGTGATTAAAAGAGAGTAACCGACAGTACCGGCAGTCATTGGTGAGCATTGATGTTAAATATATTCATATCACATCCCCTTGCTTATTACATACACACCACTTACCCCACAAGGGTCGGCATTGCCTAAGTTGTGATGTTTAACATGTTTTATAATTATAATTGAATATATATATATATATATATATATATATATATATATATATATATATATTGGTTGATTCTGTGTTTGGATAGAGTTGAGAATTTAGTATGATGCTATTTAATGAATCTGTAAATACATGTGTATAAATAAATTGCATATATGTAATAAGTGTGTTTTTCCTGAGAGTTGTAACCCTTTTCTTAGTTGTGTGCTGAAACAGATTTAGTCGCAACGCGACATTAATTACTAGCCATACAATCACAGCCTAATAACCCCAGTTGGGTTGTTACAGGCACTAATGCCTTCATGTCTAGGCTGGATATGTGTACGTTAAATCCGTAGACTAGAAAGTTCTTTCATGAGGTCATTTGATGGTGGAAGGGGAAAGCCCTCCAGATGTTTTCCCTGAGGCTACTCAATTAAACAGACAAGGCACCAAGAAATCAGTGTTGACTCTCAAATAAGAATATCTCAAGTTTTACGGTTCTGCGCGAATGTCTCAAGCCTCTATATTAGACAAATAAATATTTGGCTTTCATTAAATTCCTACATATTCCAAGTATATTTTATCAATGGGCCTCTGTTCACATTTTTACAATAAAGTGAGTGCTATCCACTTCCGTTTGCGTGAAATAGTAGAGAGAATTAATGACTTTTCACACTTGTGTTCATATCGGTTTGCTACGATCATTGACAAAAGTGCTCATGCGTTAACATCACGAGTCCGCAGAAAAAATAAAGGCAGTGACTGCAGCACTTAAAAAAGCATGTTTCCAAGTTATGGGCTATTTCTGTATCTAATGAAACTGATAAATATATCGGAAATGGATAGGTTTTTTCGTATGTATAAACTTGTACTGCAAAAAAATTCTGAGAATTATTGATTCATTTTCTCTCCCAATGTGCTTTTTCATGTATTTGTCGAAATTTAATTGTTTCCCTTTAAAACCTGGGGTAAAACATTCCTCAGGACATGTTAGAACATTTAAATGCTTGTAAACCTCACAATTTAACCTGTTGAGAATGTAGCTATCTTTGTTTCGTAGTGTTCACGTTATACTGCGGAAATGTTACTTCTTAACAGAATATAACTTCGATAACAGAGGACCAGGAAAGAAATTAGATCTGAATTAATCTAATTTAAGGGCTTTGGACAAGAAATAATTTTAATAGAAAATTGTTCAAATTATAAACCATAAATTTATTGAAATAAGTTCATAAACAGTCCTAATGTGACATATCTAAATACTAGGAGTAATTTATTATATCCAGTAGGTTATTTTTAAAGTAATGACAAAAATTTATTCTCAAAGCTTTTTTATAGATCCAAGAAACTCATGTACGTATTTAAAATTTTTAATTCTTCTTTCACAGTTAAAACCATTTTTAACACGAAATTCGAATCTAATCCTTTTGATCATGTGATATACAATTTTTTAATCTATGATGGTGAATGCTGAAATTCAAATAATTGTGACTAAAAAATTAAACAGAAAAGAAAATGCTATAATCAAGAGAACATAGACAAATCTTAAAGCGAATAGATTAAGTAAGGAATTTTTTCTTTACTTTAGAAAATAAAAGGTTTTTTAACGGAATAAAAAATGAAAGCCTCTCATTCTGTGAAAATTTCTGTCTATACGAAATTAATTTGCGTAAATTAATTAAAAATCTGAATCATTTCATTTCTTGCATGTTTTTCTTATTTTCACATAAAAATTATTTGCTTCTGCTAAGAAGATTGAACAATAATTAGCTGAGAAACATAATTTAAAAGTTAATTAATGCCTGATTTACCAAAATAATCAATAATGAATCCACGTGTTGAAACATTGATTTCTCATCAAAGGAAGGTAATATTTGTCTCTTTATACAGAGAAATTTTCATTTCTATTAAATTCTGACCAAGAAAAGATGTGCTCAGTATACCATTACCGAAATTTAATGAAGACTTATTAAAAAATGCAGTTATTAATGGTAAAATATGTGCAATAATTTCAATAGTACATTTGCGACAGATTTTCACTGTATAATTTCTAGCAAAATATTAGGCCTAAGATAGTTTTAACACAACACCTGGTTAATTCTGCTCTAATTTTCTAGAATATTACTCTTCGTCAAAAAATTTAAATGAAACCCTTTGAAGTATGATATTTCAACCCTGTTTGGTGAAAGTTATGTTAAAAGTTCGTCAAAGTAACTGAAGGAAAAAATATATTTTACTAAGATTTTAAACATATATAATAGAGGCGATTTTTATTTTTAAAATCTTAGTAAAATATATTTTTACTAAGTATTAGAACGTCACAAATATGATAGTTATAATGTACTATTAAACCTTTACTGCAAAAAATTATCTAATCCGAAAATTTAGGAGAGAAAAATTCTAATTTATTACAATTGTTTGGTTGAAAGTTTCCCAAATAAGCATGTTTATATGACTAACGTTAATTTTTTCAACTGTAAACACTCAAAAAATCTTACCTATTAATGACAGTAGAATAGTCCTAGGAGTGGAACCCAAGTATTTTTGCCTCAAGAAGCGTATTTTACAAACTTAACGATGTGTTTTTGAAATTAACGTTTTATTTTAATTTCCCTTATTTTCGAAAATATTGAAAACGCAAATACTTCTTATTTCTGAAGAAAAATAGAAACTTTAATACACGCATGTTCATACAAAATAATGAGAAATGGAAAAGTTTTAAACTCTTTCCCCCATAGCTGAAGATCCGGAGGTAATAAATATGAATTCAATGATGCAATTGAAATGAAACTAACATTTAATATTTTTTGAAATACTGTTCAGCATTCCTTCACCTTTCTGCCAAAAGATGGCAACACCTGTAAAATTGTTTTTGACTATGTTTAAAAAAATATTTATTATGTATTAGAATTAATAGCTTAAATATCAATGTTTAAATAGGTATATTTCTTTCTTGAATTTTTAGAATTTTTGGAATAATTTATTTACACATTTATTGCTTTAAACTTAATGGAACTTTTATTATTTATTCTCTTGATAGTAAAGACAGATGCATTTTGTGAAATTTATCCTCTGATTGATGGTGGAATTTCTCTTGAAAACGATTTTTGCTATTAATTCTATGTTATACTATATGTTATACTATTTATTAATTTTTTTGAGAAATTCCAATTTTTTTTTAAATCGGAACATCCAGGTTTTTTTGTAAAATCACATTATTGAATTTTATTTAAAAAGTATTTATGGCAAAAAACTAATGGATTTTCTTAAATTATTCAACCACACCATTTTTGGTAAGTAAATTCTATCTTATTATTGGAAATTAATTCTCATTGCATCGTAATTGGATTATTATAAATTCCATTAACAAAATAAATCTTATTTAACTAATTGGAAAGTTTTGTGTATTGTTATTTTTATTTTTCTCTATTATTAAATATTCTAATGACCGTACAAGTTGATTTGTTCTTTTAATTGTTCTCTATTCTTAAATATACTAATGATCGTGCAAATACTATGTTTTTTTTGTCTGATAATTTGCAAACTGTTTTAATCTACCCACGTTAACATCCTCCTCTTCTTTTATGGCATATTCCGCAACCATTCGAAAACGCGTGTCAAAAGAAACATTAAAAATTATGGAGTATCATTCAAGCAGGAGAAACATCCCTTTAACTCATGTTCTTGACATATTCTATTTGACATATTAAATCTCCGTCTTACCTTTAAGGAATTTGTTAAACGTATAGCCTACTCGCCTGAGTATGAATTATTTCCATTGGTAACCAGATAATGTGCCTCCTGTTTTTAACAATATGTTGTTAGATACTGGACAGATTCAACAAAACAGTTACTTGATTTTTCAGCAGGCGTAAAATCCTTTATTGCTGCTTGGAAATATATATTATTGAGTTCTTACGAATTTTCATAAGTTTTTGTTGTTGCTATAAGTTTTCTTACTGAATTCTGTTAAGAATTGTGTTATAATATTGGAAAGCAGAGTTATGCTTTTGTTGCTTGATGTTTTTAAATGTGTTAGTTAAGTATAAAATATATGACAGCTCCCCGCCAACATATAATACATAGGAGAACGCTTTGTAAGGCGAGGCATTGTATGGTTACCCTTTCTCGTAGCCAACTAAATTTTAAATAAATTAAGGGCAACACTGGGGGGAGGGAGCAAAGGTCTATCTTGCATTCCATTTATACACATACACAGGGCATCAGGATTTGGTTCCCAAGTCTATTTGTTTATGTATTAATTATGAATTATCAAAGAAAAGTGTTCTGCAGAAACTTGAAAACTTCTTTTAAGTCTTAATTTCAAGTACAGCTGGTTATCAAGTGCGCTGGAAATCTAAACAGGATATAAAAAAAAATAGTGCATTACAAAGTTTCAGAAAAATTATCCTTGCTCTAATAATATATATATATATATATATATATATAGATATATATATATATATATATATATATATATATATATATATATATATATTTGACAGGAAGCGTGTTTTGCTCCTGTGTAAGACGATGTTATGCAGCCAATACGTATATTAAAATAAATGGGCGAGTGGCAAGGCCGTGAAGGAAGTAATCCATTTCGGGATAAATCAGGGTTTATTGAATTTCATAAGTTGACCACTCTCCAGGTTGATTTCCACGCTTCGCCATTTTATAATCTATCCGGCACGAATGCCGCGAGCTTCCGCTCTCAACGAAATTCGCCTCTAATCTGCCGCCAAAAACCTAATTCCCTCCGAGCCCCTGCTGCACGCGCATGTGCAGACCTGAACCTTGGTCATCTGGACCTTTAATATCGCTGATCTTACAATTTAACTTCACGCCCAAAACCTTTACACTTCTAAAAATAATTCCTCTCCTCTAGAATTATTCGCTTTGCGCTCAAGTCGCTTTTAAAAGATGATTTTCCCCACAGCAAAATACGCGCGGTTTGTAAATGAAATTTTAGATTCTTATTATTTTAAGCCCCCTGTCTCCGTACTTCTCAAGTATATTTTGACAGTTCAGTTATGTTTTGACATATATATATATATATATATATATATATATATATATATATATATATATATATATATTATATATATATATATATATATATTAATTATTGGGTCGTCCAAATGAAAGTGGCACTGCCGTTATTGCGCCCCCTCGTTTTAAGATACAGAAGACTAAGCATGCCCCTATAGAGGGTGCTGAGTGCTGGGAAGGCATGCCATATCGTCAAATTACGACAAATGCTTGTATGATAGCGTAGGAGCAAGGTGAACGGATTCGTTCGTACCACGGATGCCTCCAAACGTTGTCAACGTGCAGCTGTGGAATTTTTAACGGCGGAAAATAGGGGTACTGGAGAAATTTATCTTCGCAAGCAAAATGTGTATGGCACAGAGTGTATGTCACGCAGATCGGTATTCAGATGGTGTAGTGATTTTCGTAACGGACGATACAGTATGGACGACAGGGCACGACCCGGTCAACCTTATGATGTTATCACCCAGGAAACAATTGTAGCCGTGGACAGTCTCGTGAGCAAGAATCGATGAATCACCACTAGCTAGATAGTGGATGGAATGTCTATGAGCGAAGGAAGTGTTCACAGAATTCTGCATGGCTCCACTGCCAACTCCGGAGTTTCTTCTCCCAGAGTATCCATCATATCTTGGACCTCTGAAATATATTTTCAACCTCCAAGACAATTATGTCTAGTCTATATGTTCTCTATGTATTCTTTTTTTATTTTGTATACTAACATACTGCAATACCATTAAACAATTTGTCACACCGACTGTAGTGCCACTTTCATTTGGGTGACCCATATATATATATAACTGTTGCAGAAAACCGTGTATAATGACGAACTAAATAATACATTACTTTGGATTTATTTGACTATGTTTTTACATTTGCATAAATGTTGTTTTGCTAAATTTAAGAATACGCTGAGGAGGTCGGGTAGTGAAAACTAATGATAAGGTAAAAATAGTGTTGAAATCAAAATATGAATCATCAAACCGAAGGAATAATTGGTTGGTTGGTTGATTTAGATCTCTATGGTCAATTTTTCTACACGAGAGTAAATTAGATAGGAAACTAACGCTTAAATCCCATTCAGAATTTAGAAAATAAACCCGCACCTACAGACTGACTGAAACCAATAGATTCCAAAAGAACCGGTTTGAGTTTATATGTTTAATAAAAAGTTCAGGTTTTCCCCACAGTAATGAATTTTGCTAAAAATAAAGAAAACAAAAAATGAAGATCTTTCACTTCCATCCAATCGAAAAATTAAATCGCCTAAATAACAAACGGACGTTTTGATTATACAGCAGATTTTATAGGAAAATTGGACTTTTTATTTATTTTATAAATTTGTCGTTCATATTTCTCATAAAATTGAAGAAAAATATAAAAATTTCTTTTCACTATGGAAAATTTTATAAATGAGGATAGTATAATAATTTTTCCTTGTAGAAATCCTCAAACGAAGAAAACAAGATAGTTCATTAACTAAAAGAAGATATAAAAAAATTTTATTGAAACTTAATCCTGAAGAACATTATCACGGTTTAGGAGAGATAAAATCAGTTATCAATATCAATCGAGATTAAACAGAAAATTAAAACCAAGCAATCGATTTCCCAAAGATAAAAACTTTTTCATCAGATAAGTCCTCCTTTTTAATTTTATAGAATCGTGTGTTAATTTGCTACAATTTCTTTCTCTTGATTTAAAGGGCATATGAATCAATATAAATCTCGATTAGGAAATTTAATCTTACATACAATCAATTTAACTTTGAGAAATATCCCAGGCCAAGAGAAAAGATATTAAATAGACGGAGAAAAATTTATCTTTATAATCTGTTTATAAGTTCTGACATTTAAAATTAATTCTCTCTATTTTGTTTGACAAAAAGAAAATAAATAAAATATCAGATAAGCGTTCTTTAGAAAACCTGAGAAAATGATTTTACAAGACTATCACTTTTAATTAGACCTCACAATATGTCCTGATTCAAATCGAATTAAGAAACTTTTCTAAGATGAAAAGAGATTGTTAAAGGGGAAAGCTTCATATAAGCTCCCTATTGCTCTTCATGTTAAAGATAAGGATAAAAATCAAACACGTTAAGGTTCAAGAAATTTATTTGTCATATATCAGCTGTATTTTAGCTATTTTACTAATACAAATACCTGTATTACATTTACAATGGTTATGTTCATGAGATGTTAAAAAAATTTGGGGGGAACTTTCGGAGTTTCTAAAAACACAAAACGAAAAAAATGGTAAACAATTATTACTGATTCCATGCTTCAAAAATTAGCCAGATATTTTAATTCACTTGAATAGTAAGTCGTTTACAGTTGATAACAGTTATGTTTATCATTAAACCAACAAGCCATGTCATGATAAAGCCCTTCTTTTGTTCAATACATTATTTTAATATTAAGCTATACAATCAATACATAGATAAAGGGAAACGTAACTTTATTCGACAAAAGGATACTGTTCTGTTTCAGGTGTTTACGACTTCCAATATGATTTAATAGACTCTATTAAATGAAAAAAGGAAATATAATATAAAGTCTCATCTTTTCCGGTGCGAATGAAGATTCACTATCCCTTGTCGAACAATTATTTAACGTGAACTATCAGAGAGATTGCATTTTAAATGTATGCTTTCAAAATATTTTTTTCTGGCCTCTTTTATAGTTAATTTGATCTTTTTCATAGTCTCTTCTGAAAGATTAAATCTAGTTTTCTCTTATGCAATGCATAAACAGTTCTTAGCAATATCAAAGTAAACGGTATGAATTCCTTGCATCACTCAAGGAAATTAAAATTGAAACTTTGCAGTCTATCAGAAAGAAAATAACCCAAAGCAAAATTCCTTATCGTATGACAACGAATATGACAACACTTATCAATTCTAATAAAAAAGATTGTTTTTATTATTTAATACTGACATTTTATTTCTTAAATCGATATAACATAAAATGTAGAGAAATTATTGTTCAAGTTTTGTGGATTCTAGAATTCCCTTTCTACCACGTATAATATTTATAGAAAATATGATATATGAAAAGAAAACATACCACTAAAAACAAACAATCCCATCGATGAAATTTGAATGTTGCTTCCCCTCCTTTCATGCGAAAAAATTTTCATGGAATTCCTTTTCTATGATATATTTCCGCATTATCCACGATATATATTCCAAATATAACAAATACGATCTAACGACAAACATTCTATGAAATATTCAGTCTTAAAATGATTTTACTTAAACTTTCAGAACAATCAATAAAATTTCTATCTGAAATGTAAAAATTTTCAAAAGCATATTTCAATGAATTTTTGTTAATATAAAGGTGCAAGAACAAATTTAACTATTATTGAAAATAGTTTGCTTCCTAAAATGTCCGTGGATATGCCAATAAAATTTACTTCTGCAATAAAAAATTTTAAGTGAACAAAAAAAAATCAGTGTCGATGAAAGCTTATAAAATAAAATTAATATTCCTCATCCAAACAGGAGAAAATTGTAAAATAATTGACTAAAGTAAGCTTCTATTCGTAGCTGTACATAAGATGTGTTGTGAATCTCAAAATAACTGCAATATGAATTAATTAAGTATGTATTAGCTAGATAAACATAAACTATTCATTACTAATAAGGAAAATTTGTCTTCAACGTTTCGTACTGTAATAAGTAAAAATGCTTTTTTTTTCTATTTTCATTCAAGTGGTCATTTATGAATGTATACACATAAAAAATCTGTGCCATGATGTATCGTAAGATTTATAACATCTTATCGGTGTTTTACAGATGAAATAAATTTATGAGAGTTGGAAACTGTTTATATTATATATATATATATATATATATATATATATGCATGCGTGGCGTAGTAGAGAAATAATCCACACAATCAGGACGAACAACATTATTCCATTTACTTAACAATTATTTCTTTTAACTTCACGAAACCACCTCTCCAAGATTGCACACGTCTTAGCGCTCGCCCTACTTAAACGCGGAGCAACCGTAACAAGTGTCTGCTCTCATTAAATATTTATCCCGGTCTGCTTAACTTACCCATTGTGTTAAAGCTCCTAATACAACTGCTCATGCTCTCGTGACGTTTGCACTGAAGATGAGGTATGGGCGGGGCTAAATTTGATACTATTAATAAATTCTCCCTTTGTTTCTTCAAAACGGGAAATCCCCTGACGTAGGATTGAGAATTGGCGCTTCTTCGTTTCATTCAAATATTAAAATAGTGGCGTTCTATGCTAAGAAATTAACTATCCTGAAGCCCCCCTGTAAATTATCTCAATTATTCCCCTTTCTCTAATTAATTCTTAATATTATATATATATATATATATATATATATATATATATATATATATATATATATATATATATATATATATATATATATATATATACTGCTCAAAACAATTAGGGGAACACATGGATGTAACGAAATTACGCAAATACTTACACCGATAAGTAACATAAAATAAATCATCCATAATTTCAAGCCTAGCAGGAAACAGAAGAAGAAAACTTCATATGCAAATCAAAGTTCACGACGTCAATAACTAGAAAAAGAACATAAGGGCGGAAATTGGGATGTTGCAGAAACGTCTGTTTCACTGCCTTAACTGTGAAGTTCGATTGCTCATTTATTCTTTTTGAGAAAAGGTGACTAGAAAATGTCTCAACAACGTGATTTACCGGAATCCATGGCATGGCGTATTATAGGCAGACTTCAATCCGGGCAAACACAACGTAGTGCCGCGGACGCTGTTGGAGTCGCCAGAAGTGTCGTTGCAAGGCTGTGGAATCGATTCTATAAAACAGGGAATGTTAGACGTCGACCAGGGCAAGGTCGGCCACGCGCCACTACATCAACTGATGACCGGTATATACTGTTAACAGCTCTTCAAAACAGAACAGACAATGCTACTCAGCTGCAAAGACAGTTGCTCTTGGCAACAGGACGAAGGGTGTCCAGCCAAACAGTACGTAATAGGCTTCATCAGGGAGGTCTCTATGAACGTAGGCTAATAGTCTGCATTCCGTTGACCTCACGCCACCTTGCTGCCCGAAGAAGATGGGCTGCTGAACATCGAGATTGGGAGCAACATGATTGGAGCCAAGTGTTGTTTACAGATGAGTCCCGATTCAATCTGTATTGTGACACCTGACGTTTTGTGGTATGGAGGGAAAGGGGCACTCGAAATAACCCCACATTCGTTCGTGAAAAGTCACAATACAGACGATCTGGTTTTATGGTACGGGGTGGAATCAGCATAGGTGGACGTAAGGACCTGCATATCATTCGGAATGGTAATTTGACGGCCCGAAGGTATGCAGACGAGATACTGAGACCTCATATCATAGCTTACGCTGCAGCCATTGGAGATTCCTTTGATTTCCAGCATGATAATGCCAGACCGCATACAACTCGTCTTGTGGACATGTTTATTGCTTGAAGCTGAAACAATACAGCGTATGGAATGGCCAGCGTGCTCTCCTCATCTGAATCTAATCGAGCATGTTTGGGACATGCTCGGCCGACGCATTGCTGCGAGACCAAGGTCTCCTTTTAAACTCCGAGACTTGGAGATTGCACTTCTTGAGGAGTGAAACAGTATTCCCGAAAGTCTTATCGATAACATCATTGCATCCGTAGAAAACAGGTGTGCAGCAGTCTTAGCTGTTCGAGGAGACCACACGCCATATTAAAAATCTTGCATCATTTCTAAACAATACTTTTTTTTATCGTTTACATGTAACCAAATTGTTGCCATAAATCATCTTTTCATGTTTTTTCCATATTTTCAAATAATTAAAGCTCAATTACGAAATTTTTTATGTTTTTTTTCTGTACTGCGCATTGATACGCGTGTACTATCCATTTTATGCCTATACGTTGCTGTCTCGCACGGTTTTCTTAACTTGTTTGCTTGCTCTCCTAATTTTTTTTAGCAGTATATATACACACAGTGGAATCTCGATCGATCGTTCCCCGAATTATCATTTTCCCGTATGTGTCGTTTGTGTCATATAGTCCCGTCAACCATATTGCTTTATTATGTTCCCACATCTATTTTTTTTCCGCATTTATCGTTCATTTCAGTCGGTCCCTTGAAAAAGGATAGATCGAGATTCCACTGTGTGTGTGTATATATATATATATATATATATATATATATATATATATATATATATATATATATATATATATATATATATATATTTATTTATTTATTTATTTATTTATTTATCAGCTTTGTATTCTATTAATAGCAGAAGAGCAAATGTCTTTTAGTGATACACCTGTAAGTATGTAATGTACGTAATTATATATACTTCAGTAATACGAATGTAATAAATCAATCATAAAATTTATTTCTTTGTGCCTTAAGCCATGCCTTTTTTTAACATAGAAATACTGCTGTTTAATGTATTTGAAAATATATGCAGTGCTATGTACATTTCACATGATATTTTAAGGTCTGTGCTCATTCCAGCTTCTTTTGTTTTAAAAAGCTACTTATTTTAATAAATTTTAACAATATTTTAATCCCCCTTTTTAATAAATTCAGTTGCGTGTAAATTTGATTTCTAAATATTGCAAATTATTTGCTTATAGCAGAATCCAGGAAGCAATTGAACATAAAATAATATAAGGCTAAAATATAGCGGAAAAACTAAAATACGGCTTTCGAAAACACATACTTTATGTTTAAATAAATGAACACATATTCATTTCAATTATCTACACCACCGCATACATATGTAGGCCCGTTCACATCAGATATGCTATGCTATTCAATTAACGGGGTACTTTCCAGTTGCACATTTAGAGAATTTGCCGCAGTGAATAATCTGAGAAATCATTGTTACTTTCGTTTAACCAAGCAGAAAATTGGTTGAAAGTAATTATTGAAGAACATGATCATTTAATAACAGAAAATGATATTATTTGCATACTTATTAATGTATTACTTTCTTTAGGGATTAATATTATATTTTTTTACATTTATATGGTAAAGAAAACGCACTTTTGAAACAATTTGTTTAATTTTTAGAAACATGTTTTATTCTATTTTGAACAGCACTTGTTTGAGCATTATTTTTTTTTTAAGAAATATGAATGAAATACGAGGATTAAGAACTATTAACCCTCCAACAGTCGAGTGGGTTGTCATATGTCATCCACTCGACTTTTGGACCTTCTACCTTTAAGTGAACCTTCCCTCTTGCCCCCTCTCTTTTCACTTTAATTAGTTTCTAACTGTTCTTCTATTGAATCGCGTCAAAGATCACTGGTTGACACCTGTCCCCCACGCGATCATCTACGTAATCTTTGAAGGTAAGTGGATTTAATTTATTCTCCGGATTATTTAGATTTTAGATCCTTTTATTTATTTTTGATTAAAAATCTAATAAGAGAGACTCAATATCTAATAGTTTCTTTACATCAAACTTTTTTAATCACATTTTAGAATGTGATAAAAAAAAGTTTGTCTGAATTGTCAGAACCTGGCGGGAAGACATTATAACACATCTTCCTGGGTCAAAAGGCATAGCAGCAAAGCTTTTTTCACAAGAGAAAGTATTAGATTTTTTTTCTTGACGAACACGTCTATAAAATAATAGCAGACTGCACAAATATTTACATTCATTCCATCAAATGTAAATTTGAAAGGGATCGCGATGCCAGAAACACCAACGAGGTAGAAGTGATGTCCTTATTTGGTCTTCTTTTGATTTGCACTTATAAAAGTTCCAGGACAAATATCGATAAGTTATGGGATAACTCGAAAGGTAATGGGTCGGGATCATGTAACCTAACAATGAGAAAAACAGGTTTGCGTTTCTTTTCAGATGCCTTCGTTTTGAGGACATTTGGTATAGGGCATCTCAACGAGAATTTGATAAGTTTGTTCCCATAAGGAATCAAGGGATAGCCGAATATCTAGGGATCTGGCATTCTGGCATCTGACATCTGGCATGTTTGTAGCCGTTCGGAATCGGCTTTAAACTGTAGGTCCAAGTCTAATTAGCCCTCGTGTAGCAAAAATTGACCGTAGCGGTCCAAACCAAAGCCCATAAGGAATGTATTTGAAATAGTGCACCTCAAGAGGAAAAGAAGGTGCCAGAGGACGTTGTTACGCTTGTGGACGACAGAGAAATAGAACAACTCGAAAGTGGTGCGAGAAATGCGGAAAGTGGTGCGAGAAATGCGGAAAATGGATATGTAATGACCATATGAAAAATGTATCTGCAGAATGTTTTTATTTTTTTTATTTTGAATGTATGGTTGATTTGTAATAAATAATATTACTTTAAAAAAAATTTAATTGTGTTTTATTTCTAGTATATTTTTAAAAAACTATAGAAATAATTAGCTTACAAAAAAGTTAAATGCATATGGAAATAACACCGACATAAAAGTGGGTGACACCCCCACGCGACCGTTCGTGTTACAGCTGGACCCGCGACTATTCGAGGGATAATAAGAAGTGGAAAAATCTCAGACCAAACAGCATTCCCGACTGGCCTCCGACTCTTCATAGGACATGACTGTTTGGCTGCTCATCTACACCGCATCGGTCTGGCTGCCGACCCTCACTGTTGCATCTGTCGTAGCCAATGTTTTATGGATGGCCACCAAATTTTCTATTGCAATTTTCAACGCGGGATGACTGTTGCCGAGCAATATTGGGAAGCGAGAGGACGAATGAGGAAATGACTTTTTTTGTTTATGCTCTTGTTCCTTTTGTGTTCTCTTCTTTTTTTGCATTGTCAAACCTCTGGCATTGGCAATAAATAAAAAATATATAGTATTGTACTCTGAGAGTAAACTCAGGAGCAAATATGAATATGGATGTCGTCAAATCGCTGCGTGTTGGATCGGGAATGCAAGAGTCAGACTATTCAAGACTGAAAAATAAAGACTTTGGTCACAGGAGGGTAAGTTTGGTTTGCATCATCCTCGTACAAAATTCCAGGTATATGGAGCCTGCAAGATGAGGAAATGGATCGAAATGCATAATTTGAAACTTTAAAGATGGTAGAGGAAATTGTGTTATAGTCATTGGAACTGCAACTTTTTGGCTCTGACGCGAATATATTGCTGCAATCGATATAGCAAAATGACTCATTCAATCCTACTGCCAATGTACCAACAAGTTCCAGTCCGTTTTGCTTTTACCACTATGTGAGATATGCGTTATAGTATGTAAATAAATGACACTACCAAATATACGCCAGGAACTAATAAACTTCCAATATCTCTCAAATATTATAGAGTACACAATTATTGTACAAAGTTTCTATTGAAACCTCTTTTCTCAGAAATATATTTCCATTTGTATGTGTTAAAGAAATTTGCATTTTGTTTTAACATTTAAAACTTTCGAATATACACTTCAAATATTTTTATTTTCCGATAATAAAAGCAATTTAAATTTTTTCGACAATGCCATTAAAAAGTGATGTTTTAGTTGGTGAATACCCTTTCTTTCTCCTCAATATTTATCTCTCTAAAGATATAATACAATAAATTTACGTTATCTGTATATCTATGATACTAAACATATCTTTCAGCGTAATTTTGCCTGAAATATTCAAATTTCGGTTCTCATAAAACGCTGTTCAAAGGAAAAGAAAATTAGAATGCTCTGTTTCTCATAATGTGCCCTGAGAATTGTTTTTCGAAGTTTGAGATAGAAAAAAAAAACAGTCTAAGAGAACGTAATAAAAATTGCTCTGCTGCATGAAAAGAAATAACCGTGGGAGATAATATTATTTCAGATATTAAGGCAATATATTCACCTGATGTATAAAATAATCAGGATGACAATAAATTCCTTAATGTTTATTTTATTCTTTTGCAATAACCTCTGCAACGTTTTATTGCCCTAGATGAAACAATAAAACACCAAATGAAGAATATTTCGTTGTCAGTGCAGAACTTCCATAATCTCTCATCGTAAGGACAGAATGTTTGATGAGGAAGCAGAATGGAGTATTAGAAATAAGACTGTTGGGTGGTTGTAAACGAAAGGAAAGAGCATAAAAGTTTTGTTAAAGGGCATACCGAAGGATATTAAGTAAAAAGATAATTGCGTGAATCAAGATTAATTTCGTTATCGTTTATGATGAAGGAAATTACGAATACTTTTATTGCGGGAGTCTAGGATAAAAGACGATTTTTTCCTTATTTAAAAAAAATGCCTTAATGATTTTTTTAATAAATAATGTAAAAACATAAAGACAATTTTACTTTTAAAAATACTTGAACTTTTAGAAATATTGTTTAATAATGTTAAGTATGTTGGATATATCTGATAAACATAAAGCTAATTGATAAAATGATTTTATTTTTTGTGGTCAAAAAATACTTCAAAGTAAATCCTCGGGATTTATGACTAATATATGTCAAAATTTCAATCACTATGAAGTGCAAACAATCACTTTTATAATTAATTTTTTTCAACATCATCGATGATATATATATATATATATATATATATATATGTGTGTGCGTGTGTGTGTGTGTGTGTGTGTGTGTGTAATGTAAATTCAATGAATTTAAGCAATAACACTTTGATATATTACATACGCACCAAGATGTTATTCATTATTTCCATTCAATTTTCATCACTTGTGGAACGTTACAAGGGAAGTCTAGATACAATTTATTATTTTTTCTAACTGCATCAAACGTCACCAAGTCATAGTAATATTACCCAGTTAGCTGGAAATATTGACGATAGTATGAAAATGTAAATTTCACTCTTTTTAGTACGACTAACCCTCTCACTTATACTTTCACGGGGAACTTCAGGCCTAGATTTTTAAATCTTTCATTAAACTGGTTACCCGTGCATGATGATGACCCCCATAACTGGATTTACAAGAGAATTGTGTTATGTGCTAACAATCGAATATATTTGTTACTTCAACTAAAATATTCCCACATTCTTTAAATTCAATTTTAGAGGATACGGGCCATGGTGGTCTTGTGGTACAGCTCGTTGGCTTTCGGTGCTGATGGTACTCGGATCGAATCCCAGCGAGTCACCACTAAAATGACTCCCCTGGACATAATAAAATGACCAGGAAAACTGCGGTGAATTATAAGCGAATGTCTTCACGACCAAGTTCCTCCGCATTGGTAAAAAAAAAAAAATAGTAAACAAATAATAAATTTAGAGGGCACTTCTGACAAGCTATTTCACTGGCTATAGAGTGTGCCCACCTATATCCGTTACACCCCTTTAACCCTTTCAGGGGCAAGAGCCTCCCCCGTTTGCACGGTTCAGATATTTCCCCGATTTTTTTAACCTAAAGAATCTTGAAAATTTTTCTAATTAATGGTTGCAAAATGTTTGTACTCCTTTAAACTGATAACAGATGACAGTACTAACAATTTTTCTACTCATTTAACTGGAATACATTGAATGCAAGTGAGAAAAATACTAGTTTTAGGCGTTTGTACTGTGCAAATGGCGCCCCTCAAAAGGTTAACTTCTAAACGGTGACAGTTTAGGCCATAAAGGTAGTGTCTAGGTATAGTAAAATGGCTATGCGCTACTCGATGATTCAACTTATAACGCCATCTGTCGGCAAATGTTGGAATTAGCATTTCTATGTCAAAAACGGTACGAGATACGGGAAAAAGACAAATACAAAAGAGTTCATCATTATCGATTTAGTAAGAAGAGACACCTTCCGCACATTGATACTTAAAATCTAATATATAAAAATGAATGTTTGTATCTCTGTAATTGTATAGAAATCCACAGTTTAGGAGCAACGATCGTGAAATTTTACATACAGGCGTCTTTAGAAACAGCCGAGGGTCTGAAAAACTTCAAAAATCGAAATTAATTACCGTTGATTTTTAATTAATAAAAAACCAAGAATTTTGAAACTAAATGTAAGCTGTTACACTTTGTGGAATCACCCCTCTCAATATGGCGTCCACGTTAGGGTTAGCTGGCAAACAGCGAGCGAAAAGATAAAAATAAATAAAATCAAAAAGTTTCAAGTTATATATTAAACCAGAATAATAATTGAAAATATTAATCTTTCAAGTGAGATTTTATACTCTAAAATAAATCGGATCCTACGGCATATTGACACTATCACACACGATGGCAAATTCGAATCAACCACACTAAGTGTCAGGAGATCTTTTTTAATCGCTACTGCAACCCCCCTGGCTTATGTCTTTGTGTCTATTGAAGAGTTGAAGATTAAGCTTCTATCCTGCTAACTTATTTCTGACTTAAAACTCCTCTCACTCCATAAATACATGTATATTCACCAACCCATAGCAACTTTCCAGTAAACTTAGTCGAATATTTTCCTCTTTATTCAATAAAGTATCATGTCATTGTGGCGCATTCAGTAAAAGCTTTCTTTTATTACGCTACACGACGCGGGTTCGAATACGGATCGTTCAAATTTTGCTAAACCTGTATTTTCAGCTTTTTTATGGAGGCTTTTTTATTTCAGCTTTTATTTTATTATTTTTTAAATTATTATTATTATTATTTTTATTTATTATTTTTTTAAAATTATTTTTATTTTATTTTATTATTTTTAAAAATTATTATTTTTATTTTATTTTATTTTTCATATTATTAATGTGTATAACATTTCGTATACTTTTTTTTCTATGTTATTTATACTGTGTTTAGTTTTTTAATGGATTTTGATAGGTTTATTATAAATTTATATATTTTATGTTTTACTTTTCAGGATTTTTTGTCCAATGATAAAGGCTAAATCTTTTCTATGTTATTTATACTGTATTTGGTTTTTAAATTGATTTTGGTTAACAAACATTCGACAATTTGACATTTTTACTTTTCAACTTTACTTTTCAAAATTCTTTACTAATTCTTACCTAAAGACAAAATTCTTACCTAAAGACAATTTGACATTTTTCCTTTTCAGTTTTTAGTCGTTTATTATAAATGTATATATTTTATGCTTTACTTTTCAGGGTTTTTTTGCTCCAATGATGAAACGCTAAATCTACCTGAATTCTGAAGAAATTATTGTAAATTTATGGTTTTTTATGTTGGGTTTTCTTTTTATTCATGCGTATAACATTTGACATACTTTTTATTCTATGTTATTTATACTGTGTTTAGTTTTTAAATTGATTTTGGTTAGCAAACATTCTTAAAATCCCGGGCAACGCCGGATAAATTATCACCTGTGTAGGTTGATAATTTATAAATTTTAAAACTGTTACCACATGTATATTTACAGATCCACAAGAACTTTCCAATATTTTTAATTAATAAATAACTAACAACTTTTGAAAGATGCGATTCTCGATTCATAGGCGTTCAGTAGATGGCGCCACTATTTTAAACTTTTAGTATTCCAACCATAAGACAAAAAAAATATATTTTTTTTAAAATCGTAAGGGATATTTTTATAGACAAAATAATGTAGTAGAAAATATTGAAATTAAATCTAATAGGACATACTAAAGAATATAGTACAATTTGAGGAACATATCTTTTACTGTATTTTAATATTTTTTGGATAATGTCCAATCGTTTGCCGCATTAGCAAGAAAAAAAAATATTTTTTTTATCTATTTCGTTGTTACGTGACGATAAATTTATTTAAAGTACCAGATAAAGATCACATGATCAGCGTTTAATAAATTAAATTGTAAAAATTAATCTTTAAAAATTCACCAAAAATTAGAAAATGGAGGTAAAGATTCGAAATGAATTTCATTTTAAAGGAATTTTTATGATCTTTTTCGTGATATAAATTTTACAACCCTCAAATTATTATTTTAAATGCAAACTTGAAAAAAGTTACAAAAACAGATTAAAAATTCCATTTAAAAAAATCTAAGAAAAAATTTTCAAAAATCTTTCTTAGTGCACCCCTACATTATAAGAAGAATCGCCATGCAAAATTTCAGTCCTTTAGGTTCAGCGGTTTGGTCTGTACTTTGTATGTCAGTCAGTCAATCAGTCAGTTAGTCAGTTACGGAACTGTTTTATATATAGAGATTTTTATTACTATTATTATATCGTAACGTTTACTTCATGCGCACACATTATTTTCCTATGCTTTTTTTTATTATCTTTATAATAAGCGTAATTTTTATATGATTTTAAACAACAATCGTTTTTAACTGGCATTCAATTGGCTGTTAAAACTTTATTTTTACACCCTATTTAAAAGAAGTAGGGTGTAAATTGTAGGGTGGAAAGTTGGTAAAATCAAAATTTTGTGCAATGTATTTAATTTCTCGATTAAAAGTAGTTTTTTTCTAAAAATTAATTTATTTCATTTGAAAAGCTAAAAATTTTATGCACGTGGTTTATATTATTATTACTATCTTTATATCGTAACGTTAACTTCATGCGCGAGCATTATTTTCTTATGTTTTTTTTATTATTATCTTTATAATAGCTTTATTTTCATATGGTTTTAAACAACTATCGTTTTTAATCATATTATGTTGGTTTTTTATTAATTAAAAATTAAGGGTAATTAATTTCGATTCCGGAAGTTCTTATCTTTATTTTCATATGCTTTTTCATTTACGAATTATTCAAATGTTGGTTAAAAAACTTTTGCGTAATTTATATATTTGTGTGTGTTTAATTATTGAAATTAATAAATTTATATTTCTGGAGAGGATGTTTCAGTTTTTTGTGGTACTATGATGAAAGGCTGAATATACCAAAATTCTGAGGAGTTTATTATGGAGAGAAAAGGAATTTAATATGTAGAGGATGTTTATGGGAGTTAAATGTGGAGAGGAGTTGAATGGTTTGCAGCCCTCAATCAAACACTTCATTTTTTAAGAGGCAACGCTGCAGTCATATCATTGTTCTATTGGAAATTTCTGCCGAACCTGTAATTGCAGCTTCTTTTTTTTACCCCAATGATGAAAGGCTAATTCTAGTTGAATTCTGAGGAGTTTATTATAAATTTATATATTTATAGATTTCACAAGGTTTTTTTCTATTATTTATACTGTGCTTAGTTTTAAATTAATTTTGGTTAACAAACATTAGAGAATTTGACATTTTTACTTTTCAGATTTTAGTATTACAATGATGAAAGGCTGAAATTCTGAGACGTGTATAACATATCACATATATTTTTTATGTTATTTATACTGTGTTAATTTTTAAATTGATTTTGGTTAACAAAATACATTCTTAAAATCTCGGACATCGCCGGGTACTTCAGCTAGTATAATATAAAAAATGAACATTTCTTTGGTCACTGTTTCGAAAATTGTCATGTTATGAAGAGTTAAAGAAAGAAACTGAGACACTTCCCTATCTTCAGGATCATTTATTTATGTTTCTGAAAATGCTCTTTATTAGCTACTATACACATTTACACTCTGGACTGGATTTATCGCTGCACATTGTGCAACATTTCAGGTGTTACGGAGGCACAGGCATCAGTAATGTGTTGTTGAAGATCCTGCAATGTTGGCGGAGGAGTCGCATATAACTGCCTTTTTGGTTGTTTAAAGTTTTCATAGTTTTCATAGTTTGTACAGACATTCAGTAAAACTCGCAACTGGTGGGGACATAACCATGGTCCTCATCAATGCGAATCGCTTAAGTTTCCCGTGCGCCACAACACAGGCTAGGATTTAATCCGTGAGGTGGTCTTTTCCAGCTTCGCCCCCGTTTCACGACGCCATAGTGTTGAAAGACACGACCAAACAAATGCTAATATTTTACATTCTGCTCTGAATATTAATGTGCACAAGGTGTCTTTTCTTAATAAATCGATGATGATAAACAACTTTGTAATTTACTTTTTTCACGTATCTCGTACCGTTATTGAGATTACCGTTATAGCGTTTTTGAGATAAAAACGCTAATTTCAAAATTTGCCATTAGATGCCATTGTAAGTTGTCTCATCGAATAGCGCATAGCCTTTTTACTATACCTAGACACCAACTTTATAGCCCAAGCTGTCACCGTTTAGAAGTTAAGGGGGGGTGTAACGGATGTAGGTGGGAACCCTGTATGTATAGGCAACAACTGCTTGTTTTCCATTTTTTCTGCATCTGTAGATTTTAAATAAGCTTTTTTCATGAAAGTATCTCTTGAAGGAGATAACAAAAACAAAACAAAACAAAATAAGGTTAAAGCCCATTCTTTAAGGCTTCTTTTTAGTTATTACATAAATCCAGCAGATTCATTTGCAATTCTTTGTGATCCTCAAGGATTAGACAGTCTAAGTCTTTCTAGAAAGCACAACAAATTCAAGTAAGGGGAGATTAGAAGCAAATTTTATGTTTTAAAATCAAAGTGTCACTAAAAATTAGCTTTTGCTTAATTAACGCTTGAATAATTCTAACCCTATTTTATAGCAATGCTTTCCAGAAGTAAAAAACATGTCATACTCAATAACATAAATTTATAGCGTATTTTAGTTAAGAGTTTGGGAGTTAGGATTTTTTATTATATGTAATATTTAGTCTTCTAATATTATCCGATGATATAGAAGTTGTGGTTAAAATTGTTTATGCTGTTTTATGCTTAAATTCTAACCGAAGACTAGAGAAATGCCAAAATTATAAGAAATGGGTTGTCAAAATAAAATATACGAGTATATTTCATAAAACATAAGTTATCTTGCATAAATTCAAATGATTGACCATTTGAGAGGATCGATAATATTCTGCTCTCCTCAAAACCAATCACAGCTGTAATTCATAAGAAACCTTAGGATAAATAACAAGGGTTTAACCTCTACGAGAAAGGTTAAAAATACAATTATTCTAAACAATGATTAGTAAAAATAAAAAGAAAATTCAGTTTTACAATATGTATATTCAATTTACAAGTGCAAAAACTTAGCAATTTTCTGGGTGACTTACACAAATTCAGCTATCAATTAAATCAATAAATGCTGAAATCAATGAAAATATTTTATAGGATAAATTAAAACTATTAGCTTTTTCCCAAACATATATTTTACACTAACGTGACAAAAACATAAAAAAATAATGAAATGTGATTTAATAAAAAGCACAAGGTAATATATATCAGTAAAAATGTATGCAAATACTCTGCTTACGTATGTAACACGCTTGCAGAAACAATGCGCCCTTTAAACTAAACAATGACCCTACTTTTCTGGAGCGTCAGTCCATACAAACGATTTTAGTCTGAACAAATTGCCTTTGTGTAGAAAGAAGATTATGCCAAGCATTAAATGTTTTCCTGTCTTTACCTCTTGGGCATAAGGAACACATTTTTTCCCTGCTAAAGATTCTTCTCAAGAGAATTTTGATCTGCTCATTTAAGATTTTTTTCTTCTTTGCTTAGGATGCTTAATAGTATAATGTAAGTCGCGCAGATATTGTTTAACTTCTGCTTAATTATTAAAATTGATTTTCTTCAATAAACAGCGTTGTTTTATAAAATTATACATTCTATAAGTTTTATCCCTAGAAAAAAGTTTCACATTGTGTACGCCTATTGTTTGGTCGAACGACCTACATTGATTGAAATTTAATTATCTTTATTATCGATAACTCTGCTATTCAATAGAGATATTTAAAATTTCGAACAAATCTGATCCGGTATAAATAAAGAAGTAAAAAAAAATAAAGTGTTTAATTTAGAGATCGTTCCTGGACATAGTGAGGGGACCAAAAATTATTCAATAAGTACCAATAGCACTAAAACGCAGTAAAAATTAAGAATTTTTAAGCTAATTAAACATGGGTAGTCTAATATTTTAAATTCTCCGTTGAAAATAAAAACTCAGTAAATAGAAAATGTGATTAAGGAATTGGTATTACTTAGTCTTTTTATCGGATATGGTTAATTTTATATTCGCTCACATCCCACAACTTTTTTGATATAATAGTCTTTAAAAATGGGAAATATGAAAATAAACATAACCTAACATAACTAGCATTATTTATTTCCTTTAAATATTGACAAGTCTTGACATATCTAACTACAGTTGCATGTATTAACTGACTAACTACGCTAACGAATTAGTAATTACAAAAAACATAGCTTGGGTAAGAAGCTTAATCCTACAAAATCCAAATTCCGGCAGAAAAATTTTTCCTTAATATTTCCTTTGCGTGTAAAATTTCCTTTTTGTCCCTTTACAAATAAACATTCCTATTCAATTTTCTTTCATTTTATGCATAAAGTCTTTAAAATATGAACTATGCATGTTCCCTTTCCAAAAAAAAAAACGTAAAAGAAGATATAAAATTGAAGCACAGTGTAAAAGGAATGAAGAAGTAGTTAACTAATGCTCGGAATGTAGCAAAATTAGATCAATATTATTATGTAATATGACAGTAGAAGTGTATCACTATAACAGAACTTATTAGTCATAACAATATTTTCCATCAGTATTTTTTTTTTCCGTTCATCTGATACTGAAGTCACCACTCTATATCCCAGGATGCAGTACTTTGTTGATTAGATCACGAGCATGATTTAATGATACACATATGCTCTTAATTTACGTGCAAATAAGAAATGAGAATTTTTTCCTTGTAAATAATAAGAGTATCACATGGGCGTATCTCACGCATTTTTGGTTACCGTGCATCTGATACTGAAGTCCCCACTCTATATCCCAGGATGCAGTACTTTGTTGATTAAATCACTTGCGAGCATGATTTAATGATACACATATGCTCTTAATTTACGTGCAAATAAGAAATGAGAATTTATTCCTTATAAATAATAAGAGTATCACATCGGCATATCTCACGCATTCACGTGAACTAAAATGTGAGAAATTTTTGGTATTCTCTTAACTATGAAACTCGAAAATGATTTTCTCTAAAAGAATTATAATGTCCGTAGCAAAGATATCCCCCACGCTCCTTTTCTTCATTATCTAACTTGAATTTTAGAAGCAGAATTATTTTGTTCACAGACTTTAAATATCTCTTTAAAATAATATTTATCAAATATGTGTATGATGTTTTTAATAAAACAACTCATCTTGCATTAGAAAAATATGCATAAGAACAACAATGAAACGTTAGCACATGGAATCTGAAATGTGCTTAACAAGTTAAATATTTCCCATTAAGAATAAATAAAATGTTAAAACACTATGGCGGAACTTCATGGGTAGAAAACAAAAATTCAAAAATGAATGAGAATAATATTGTTAAAATTTTTAAAACCTCTCAAAATTTTTAGATAAAATTCCCCTCATCCTGGCTTACGTCTATAAATAATAAGAAAACTTATTATATTTTTTCATACCAGTGTTTGATGACCTAAGTGGAAGTTTGAACGTTATTTATAGAAATTAAATTGAAGAAATTCACCATTCCTATTATATTTCATAAGCCTCTTAATTATGTTTAATACCTGATAGTTGTGCATACGTAAACTGAAAAAGAGACACGACTGAAACTATCTGCCCGGAAAACCTGTTATTCCTTCACCAAGTGTACAATACATCAAATAAGGCTTCAAATTCATTATATCCTTGAAGCCTCAATAATCCATCAAACGGTATATCCTCTTTCTATCTTATTTACCTGTAACAATTTGTCAGAAAAAAAATAGTATAAATTTATAATAAATTGTTTAACTATTTCTTTCTGCTCTGTTTACTTTAAAAAAAGATACATGGTTTTCAACAATTGAATTGTTATCTAATCGGGTTTAAATAGTTAATTGACGATATAGTATTTATTTTTTAGCTAGTTCCTTCCAATTGTTTTATTCAATTTAGAAGATGCATTTAAAGTTTTTGAATATGCCTTTTCTTTGGAATTTGATTTCTTTTATTAATTAAGTACATTTATACTAATTCTGGATCCTCACTATCTTAAGCTGACTCAGTAGCTCTAAACGAATCTTTATTGTTAAAATGCCAGTCTCCGTCTTGTTTGTTTAACATTTACAACATATGCGCTCGACAATCCACAACTTTGCCGCTCTGGCGTAATTATAGTACCAGAATACGTATTCTATTGCTGTCTATAGTGGAAAGAACGACGGCATTTACTCTGAAACATACATCTTTCTGGTTTGAGGCCTGTGTGAATTTGTGATAATATACTATTGTTGCCTGATGTAGCCTTCACTTTAATTTGGTATGTTTATTTCTTTGATTTCCTTAACCATCACTTACATACTGTTCAAACTATTTATTTTAACTCTTTAATTTGTGATCTGAGCTTTAATTTTTTCCTTACATGATACTCTTCTATCATAGTCTTTTAGTTATTTTTTCCCACATTTGAAGGCCTTATTTGAATAGTGGGCGAAATCCACTTTAAAAAAAATGGAATTAGCCTCACTCTCATGTTCATACAAGTCATTTCTATGATATTTTAAAACTGGTACACCTCCAGCTTATTACTGCTGTCAACAGAGGTCCCGACAAATCAAACTTCAACAGTCATTTTTCAGCACTCATTAGACTTTAAGGCTGTGTACCTGAAAATGAACAAAAATGGAGTTGTCCCATTATTCAAATAACACATTCATTTGATCAATGTTTTTAGTTTCGCTTTGTAAATTGAAGGACTATTCTTTCATTTTTCTTTATTTCATGTCTTTTTCGTCACTTATAGATTACAGATCTACTGACATGCCTAAGTCTGGAACATGCTATGCTGGCCTATTAAATGCCTATGCATGCAAATGTTTTAGTGTATGTTGGCAATTAATTAAGGAGGGATTTTTCCCCAAAGAAATCTTGGTTGTAAACCTTGACCTCTGAGGATATTGATCGTTCGTGACACATATATGTGATTTTGTGCTGTTGAAAGTACCAACGTATTCACATTAAGAGATATATCAAGCTCATAACTTTTGTAAGCAAATTGGTATTGCACTCACCAACGAGCTGAAGGAAAACAATGCCATTCCTGCTCCTGGCTCTGCGAAAATCCACTCTACACCTGTATTCTCCTTCGTCCTCTTCCGTCAGGTATTCCAAGTAAAGCATCGAGGGATTTTCTTCCAAACTTAAGCTCACTCGGCTGGCAACAGCCTCTCCCGTCACGTGCTTGGCCAAATCCACGCTCGTCTTGCGGGCATCCACGCTGTATATAGGCTTGGTGATGTCGTCTTTGTACCACAAGATTAGGGCCACGGCGTCGTCATTTACCGGTGGGGTTATGTTACAAGGTAGAGCCACTTTACTTCCGGTTATGCCTAATACACTAGTGATGGTTTCTGAAAGAAGAAAGGAAAGGTCGTAATTATAGCGGGAAGCGAATTTTATACTTATTTGAGAATAGAGAACTAAAAAGGGTTTAAACACAATTTTTTTTTTCCGTTCTTAATGTTTCAGCCACCAGAGTTATTATTAGAGTACATATATCGTAAAATTTTCTATTAAATTAATTTTGACAACAGTTAACCCAGAGCGTAATTTATCATATTCCCATTATACCAGACACACTTTTACTCCATAAACAGTATAATAATTATTATTACTCTTTTCTCGAAAATTAAATTTAATATTGTAAGTTTAAAGGAATGTTAAAAATATATATTATTTTTAAACCTATTTCAAATATATACTATTTATAAATTCAAAGAAAGTATATATATATATATATATATATATATATATATATATATATATATATATATATATACAGTAGGGGCATCCGCCCAGGGCCCAACTGTAAGGGGGCCCAAAATAATACTGCATTTGTTTTATTATTTTCCCAAAGCAAATTAATTAATGTGCCTTAATGCAAACTATTGCAAAGGTTACATAGATGGCTAGTTACAGCACTATATATATATATATATATATATATATATATATATTAGTATAACGTTGCATATATCTGTTCGCCAGTATCTTTAGCACGTAGAAAATTACATTATATAATGAAGAATGCAGCTTAAAATAGGAATTCAAGCGAAAAAGAACAGTATATGTGTGTGTCCGTACAAGAATTATACAATCGATAACTCCTGAATACAATTTGTCGCTCACAATATTTTTCGGATATATTCCAAGTCCCTTTTACAATCACACAGTGAACCCCTTAGTATGGAAATGATTTGAAATCTAAATTTATATATAGTTAATTAAAAAATCGGGGACATTTCTCAATTGTACTACAGCTTAGCAATCATATGAGGAATGAGAGATATTTCATTGTATTCAAGCCATCTACCTTATAACTTAAAACAGCCTAATTTACAGTTTGCTTATCCTTTCCTACGTATATAGTACAAATTCAATATTGAATGTAATAATTAAAAAATTAATGATCGTACATGTAGTTTTCAAGCTGGATGTAAAATAATTATTAAATTAATTACTTCCAGGTGGATTTAAAACAATATCTACACCTGTAGACACGTTTATACCCATTTCATACAACTCTGACGAAACATGATTTTATACAAGCTTAATTAGAAATACCTTGCTCAAATTTTGTTCTCCTACCATGAATTTAATCACAGACATATCATTTCTTGGAAATCTGTATGATTAAATACTTTGTCAATACAATCCTTATTTAAACCCCATTATAAAGTGACACACTGCAATTTTACAATCCAATTACTGAAAGACGTGATTAAATTTCTAGGATTTTTCATTTTACATACCTTATGAATTATGCATAGTGTAAACGACGTTTAATACTTGATAAAAATTTCTAGTAATTAATGCTCATTGCGTTTTGATTTAATTAAATGTTTTTAAAATGGCCCTCACTTATTTTTTACCAATTTCCTGGAGTAGAATTAATCGTCGAATTTTGTCTTCTTTTCAAAAAGAAATAATTACATCTTACTCATTCCGGATAAATTAGTCCTTCAGCAACTTGATTAAACTTTAATTTTTCGTAAATTTTCTCGACTATTTTTGCATTTTTCCTGGGGTATAATTAAACAAAGATCTCATATCACATCCCTGCCCCCTTCTGAACACAAAAAGAAAACTGTTAAAGAATTGTACAGTTTATATAGAGCAGGGTGTAAGATAGATAAATATTTCGCTTCGACCGTAGTTACACTCGTTATTCTTGGAACTTTTATAACATGCAATAATTAAAAACAATTTATAAACTCAAATTTGAAAACTTTTTCTATTATAAAAGGATATCTCTAAAATTATCAAAGCTAATTAAGCACCAATTATCGTGTGAGCTGTTAGTATAATAATCGAATTCAGTGTGAACGGTTAGTTTTTAAAGACCCTATGATAAAAAAAAGAATGTAGTAGTTTCCAGAACTTGTTTTAGCTATGCAACAAATGTGTTATCAAGGCTCTATTCATTAAAACTCTTAAACTCCAAAACGTCGTAAGATATATAAAATCATACCGACAGTGGTATAAATCAATCTAATGATTCCCTTAAACACAATTGCAAAAAAGGACCAGTTTTTTCCATGTATTTCATTTTCTGATTTGAAGATTAGACGAAAAAAAAGTTTACCTTAGATCTAGACTAGTGTTTCTTAAAGCTCTTAAGCGCTCTTATATATAAAACAGTTTGGATAGTCTTTGACTGACTGGTATTATAAAAAGAGTCTTGCTTTAAAAAAAAAAAAAAAAATTCTTTACGATGTTGCTGTCACTAATGCCCGTCCCCCTGCCCCAAAGTTTCAGAACAGGTCGATATAGGGTTAGGGCGGCTCCGGTTTATTCATCGCCACAAAGGTCGGAATACGTCTTAGCTAGTTGCCACCTCATGTTATAACCAAGGAACCCCAGGGGTGAAATCTTGCGGGATTGTACCCTCTTCCACCCTCTCTGACTTCAAAGAGGGACTTTCCGGTTTACGAATGTAACGTGCCCATATCCGGCCAAGACACGGAGGTATTTATTGATTGATTGATTGATTGATTTATACAAATGCCAGGCATTTGGCCACTAAGCCATTAGCCTTAGTATAGACTCCCAATACTTCAGAACAATAAAATTAAAAGCCATTAATAAAGTACATTCGTCGATATGCTTTTTATCTATACATTGTCCAGAGTCACATATAGTACAGACAGGAGAGTCTCTAAGACCAATTTGGAAGGTGGGCATTCAAATAATCGTGTTCAGTCAATAGATGAAATATCGCCAATGCTACATGACGGAAAAAAATCATGTAGGGGTGTAAAGTGACAGGCCTTCTCGTGGTGCACTCTGGTTAACACTAAATCTGTCACAGCGTTGCCTCGCTTTCTCGTAATCTCTTGAGCATTTGATTTGTATTCATTTTGTCAAAGTATGGGCTACGAATTTTGTAGTGAAATGCCGGTGGCCTTTCCCAGGAAAAGACATTGAGGTATTGAATGACGGCGTATCTCCACCTTTTTTGTAAGCATTATTGTGGCTTAACTTAACCGAAATTTTAAGAAACTTACGAATCAATTGTTAATATAAAACAAAAATTATTTTTTTATTCTAAGTTTACTGTTCCCGTGTAACGGGATGTGTGAAAAAAACTGTTCTAAAAATACGCACCTTTATTTGAGAAAACACCGTTTACCCACCTATTTAAAGAAAGCATTGTATGTACATATATACCGGGTGCGTCATAAATTCGTGCAAAGCTCAAAAATTCGTAATAAAAGAAGTAATGCTCGGAAAAATTTTCTGTTTGCACGAAAAGGATCAGAGGGACATTGGATTTTTTTTTCCAAAAGTACCGGAAAGAGGGCGGTCATACGTTACTGAGTCGTTTTAAGCAAATCAGGCTATCAATAAAACACCTGCCTGGAAATGGATCCGTCATTCGAAGCCGGCAGCATGCTTTCTTTACCAGATCGAGTGTTGGTGGTTAAACATTTCTGCAAGAATGATGAATCCACAACTATTGCATTGCGAAAGTTCCGCCCGGGGATAGGACTGAAGACGCAAAAAAGCCCTATTTCATTGAATGGGATACTGAATTTAGTACGACGTTTTGAGGAAATGGGGAGTTTGGAGGATCATCCAAGAAGAGGCAGACCATCCTTCAGCCCCGTCCATGTTGTACAAAGTGTCATGGAAGATTTGGCCGATGAGACATCAACGGGGAGTAGCAGTGCTCGTTGAATCGGTATACGTACGTAATTTAGGCACGTCATCAGTTATTACCGGCAAATACAGATGCAAAACAAAACTTTGCTACTTGGGCTCTTGCACAAACGGAACGTAACCCACAATGGTTGCTGAACGATTGTGGGACGGATGAAGCCCACTTTTCACTGCATGGTGACGTTAATACGCAAAATAATCGTATCTGGGCGACGTCAAACCCTCGTGAGTACCTGAGCCAGCCACTGCATTCTCCTCATTTGGTGTGGTTATAGCTTGTGTGGTTTCGCCGCGTTTCTCTTTTTCGAAGAGCCTTGTCCTGTATTCGGCAGGAAACCTGTACAGTCAATGTAGCACGGTATCTTAAGCTTGTGCGTGACCGCGTTAAGCCTGCATTGCAGGAAAGGCATGCGTTACCTGTTGTCACCTTCATGCAGGATGGTGCCTCGCCTCAGATTTCACGTGATGTAAAAACATCCCTGTTAGAATCTTTCATTGAAGATCGAGTGATGAGTAGCGGTTGTAAGGTTCAGTTGCCCTCACGATCACCAGAATTAACCCCGATAGATTTTCACTTATGGGGATACTTAAAGTCACGTGTGTACCAGGAATCCCCGACCACTTTGTTGGAACTGAAAAATGCCATTCGACAGACAGTCGCTGCCATCGATGGTAACATGCTACATTCCGGTGTAATGGGCGTAGTGACGCGCCTCACTTGACCATTACCTTGTGCTCGTGGTAATGTTGAACATCTGTTACTTTAAAATAAATGCATAGTATCGTGTTATTGTTATCTGTTTCATTTTCTGTTTCTGTTTGTCTGATTTGCATAAAACATCTCAGTATGACAAGTGAGCGCCTAATTTTGGTTACCTTTAGAAACTTTTCTTTTTTTTTTTTTTACATGAAAAAAGATCCAATGCCCCTGTGATCCTATTGGCACAAACAGAAAATTTTTCCGAGCATTACTACGTTTATTACTAATTTTTGAACTTTGCCCCAATTTATGACGCACCCGGTATATATATATATATATATATATATATATATATATATATATATATATATATATATATATATATATATATATATATATATATATATATATATATATATATATATATATACACAGTTAGACCTCTATTTAACGAACCTCCATTTTGCGAACTTTTCCTTGGAACCAAGAACATTTTGAGAATTTCTTCGTAAAATAACCTCCAGATAGAAAAGTGCATTCTCTATTTAACGAACTTTTTCTTGTGATCCAATATTATTTTTTCTCCATATTTCTCAAAATATTTCTGAACATTTCAAACTTATTCTTTCTTTTAACACATTTAACACATTAACTTTCTTATAACACATTCCGACGCGAGTTGCAGTTTGAAGAAAATATGCCTGAAGCGGTTTTTGGTGACATTGCAAAGATGAGAGACGTATTATGAGACACTTTTCAAACAAAAAAAACTCTCAGAAAATTAACAGACTTTATCAGTAATTAAATTTTAGGACACATGGGGTAATGTATGCTTAAAATTTCTTGTTATAATAAATGCCATAATGTCATTAAAATTCATTAATTTTAATATAATTTTTTTATGTTGAAAATACAGTGTATTCCCGGAAAATGTTTTGTTTTATTCTTGTTTTCCTTGCAGATTTCTGTTTGATGGGTAAAATATGTAAAACAAATAGACATTAATTTACAAAATAAAGGTGTGATCAATTACTTTTATTAATAATATTTAGTGTTTATAAATTTAAAATCTGTTTTGTGTAGTTTAAAGTATTTTAAAAGGTGAATCTTCATTTCACGAATTTTCCATATAGCGAACTTTTTTTCGGGATTTAGCGACTTCGTTAAATAGAGGTCCGACTGTATATATATATATATATATATATATATATATTTTTTTTTTTTTTTAATTATAATTTTGGATTATTAATATTTCAAATTTTGTATCAATAGTCCTCTGCGAATCTCACCAACTTGAGGCTTAAATTTTACATCAGGAAGACATTTTCTACATAACAAATGACTTTTTTGTCAAAAACGAAACTTCAGAAAAAAGTAACATTCACCAATAAATGTCAGAAGACAAAGGATTTAACAAAACGAACATTCGCAAGAACTTCAATAGCTCGCTGTTCGTTAGATGACCACGTGCTCATTCTTCCAGAGAAAAGAAGAAAAAATATAAGATGGTAACATTCCTTAGAGAACTTAATTAGGAAGAAGAGGCGTTATTAAAGATATTATTGAATGCATTTTTCCCTACTTTTCCCTGTATCACTTCATTTTGAGCCTTAATGAGGTTTTATAAATTGCGTTTTATTATCATAAATGTATAAAAAAAATAAAGTTAGAAAAAAATTGAAATAATATTCAACTTTTTTAAGACCAAGTGGTATGGAAAATTCTGGGTACGGAATAATAAAGGAACAAATTTTGAAGATGCTGGAAAAAAGTGGAGAATTTTTTTATATTATTTCTAGACAGGTGTAACAGGAGAAAAATGTTTTTATACCAGTTTGTTAAATTTAGAGCATTCGAAGTTTTTTTCATATCAGTAAGAACTAATTTTTTTCTCTTACAGGAATGCACTAATGCATGGTTTATTCTATAAAAAAACTGCAGATAAGGAAAAAAATAGCATTGTAATAGTCATCATGCAAATTTATTATGATATACTAAAATGGACGGACACACAAACACACATATATATATATATATATATATATATATATATATATATATATATATATATATATATATATATGTGTGTGTGTGTGTGAAGCTGAAACGACTTAAAATATTTTTTTAAAAATATACTTATTCAAACCATTTTATATAATATAACCATATGGAAAATGGGTTGGTATTTTCAAAAGGATATATAAGATTTTCAAATGGATTTTTCCAATTTTCAAGCTTCTTTGAATTTTAGATTTAGAATTATATCACTTTTTAATTGTAAGTGTTTAACAGACAGTTAAATTTTAAACCTCACGTTAATGGAACAATCATATATTTCATGAAAAAGTATCAAAAGACCAGTGAAAATTGAATCCGCAAAGTTTGCATGATTATTTATCGATTCGGATATCTAAAATTAAATCAATTATATTTTAATTGTCAGAAACATGCTCAATATACAAACTTCCAACTGCGTATTTTTTATGTCCGCTTTGCACGTATAAATTTAGTGTTGTTGTTGACATACTTCTTATAGCTGTGTATAAGATTACGTGGGAAGAGTTTTTATATATTTTTATTTATGAGTCTTACTGTTTTCGTTCAAAACTTAGGATTAAATTTCCTACACAATTCTCCCGTTTTTCGTTAATCTCAAAATTAACTCCTAGATACAATATACAAAAGCCAAAACAAGAATATTCGGAAAGTATTACAATTTTTCTTTCACATTTAGAAGCTATGGAGATACAGAAACAGTTCCATAAAAACGGAGAGAGGGAGAGGGAGAGAGAGATGTAAGAGAGGCAAAAGGAAATAATGTCTTAAAAAGCATGAATTTTTTTATAATTATTTCTGTATTTATAATATTAAGTTGCATTTTTGTACTTTTGATTTTTTTTTTCAAAATGGTGACACTTGTTGTTTAGACTCGTGAACAATAAAATCTCTGGTGTTATTTGCCCATTCCTTTTCCACCACCAATAGCTTTTTTGTATTACTCTTTCTTTCATACACTTTTACCGCTTGGTTAAAAGGGCAGTTTGGAGTATAAATTTTCCTCGGAATTAATTTGTAAAGGAAGAAATTAAGACTGCAACTGAAAATCAGAAATTTTATGGTATATACATTTCAAAATCCTAAAATATTATAAACATGTGTTAGAATGTATCTTATGCATACAATTGCAATTTTTTTAAAGCTTTAAAAAAAATGGTCACTTCACTTTTACACACAATTTCCATATAACAAAAAAAATGAAATTATTTTTTCAAAAGTTTTTATTAATTAAAATCAGTCTATGGAAAAATAAAAAAACTATGATTACAATAATTCTTATCTTAAAATAACTGTATATATCGAACAGTTTCGTTAATTTAGCAGCAGTTTCACACACATTTCTGTTACTTTTTCAGCAGTATATTTTAAGGTTAGCATATTTTTGCGTTCTTTATGCATACAATTAACAGATTTTTTTTAATAAATGGCTCTACATATACGGCACCACTCCAAACCTCTCACATTGCTATCTAAAGGAATATTTTATTGCAAAATCACGTAATTAACACTTCGGCAACTTTTCAGGTCAACTTACAATGTGTAATGATACAAGAAAGTCTATTTTTCGTCTTATACCCTTTGACATTGCATCATGAAACTAGAATTATATATATATATATATATATATATATATATATATATATATACACGACTTAGAACAGTACATTGTATCCTGAGTTGCGAATTTTTTACTGCAAAGTGTGTACATGACATTCTTCAAAGTTCTAAACAATATTATAATTCTAAGAATCCGTTTAACATATTTCTTGAAATGGCAAAGAAAACATGTTAAAATTATCTGTTATACTTATAAGTTAGTCTGAAAAGACAATTTTCTCCTTTACGGATCCATATTTTTTATAAAATTACTGAAAATATGAACGAAACAAAGCTATTACCAAATAGATAAAGAAACAGAACATTGAAAATACGATTTAATTAACTTTTACATCTTTCTAAAGTAAATATGATCTCTTCGCATAACTATAATGTACGTTTTCATACAAAAGATTAGTGTCTGAGTTAAAGTAAGAATACAATTTTTAGCTAATGTGCCATAGATTAAACAACTTGAAATTTTTAAAATTATCTTAAGATTGTCTTAGAACCAACATAGAATTTAAAGTAATTCTGATAGTAAAAATCATGGATTATTACAAAATGAATTTCAAAATTATGAGGTATTAGAATTCTTAAGTAATTTGTAAATAACGCCCTTTTCATATTCAATTACGTTTCTTCAAAAGCTTTTCTAAAAAGATTGCTTTTCTAGCGCTTTATGAAATTCTAACAGTTTAAGCACATTATTGAATAATAACCTTTATACGTGCCCTATAATAAATATCATTGTAGTTTCAATATGATATGTCTGATTTTATTGCATTTAAAAGACAAGGATAAAACCTTTCAGATTTTAAAATATATTAACTTGAAATGCAATAGAATCTCCAGCCTCCGGGAAGTTTTAATAACATCTATCGATTAGAGATTTTTTAGAAAAGAAAAAAAATCGTTAATGACAATGTCAGACGCATTTTTTGTTCCCTTTTTTTCTCGCTTTAAAGCATTTCTCACTAGCATTAAAAATATTACTTAATATAAAGCCTGGAAATTCTCCAAAACGCTGATGGAAACTCGGGAATATATGGAAGCTCCAGTAGGGAAAATAAGGGGATTTTTGCTTCTGTGCTGCCATCAGTAAAATAACAAATTGTGGGAATGAGAACAGATGCTGTATGGACTTCCCATTTTCTCCCTCCTTCTAAAGCCGAACGGTAAGAGCATCACATGAACGCTGCTTCTAGAAATAAAGTTAATTTAAAATTTTAATTAAGTAAAGTAGCATTCCTTTTAATAAAAGCGAATATATATTCGACCTTTTTTCTTTAATGCATCTAATCCGAAGTGTAATTTTTTTAGATTTTAAGTAGCAACTCTCTTGAGATAAATATATTTCATGATTTGCAATTTTTAAGCTTTGTTGATTTGACAGCTTAACTGCCCTTAGAATTTTTAAAGTAATGAGATAAAAGTATGTTTACTTAGAAAAGAAGCTAGTTATGTAGTTGGAGAATGAAATGTAAATCTCTTTAGCTAAAATTTTCATTAAAATTTGGAACAATGATGGAATAAAATTTGTCATTAAGGATTTGGAGTTCTATTATTAGTCGCATTTGCATAATCTTTCAGGATGATCATTTATAAAGGTAAAACATAATTACATGAAATGCAAAAAAATATTATCAAAGAGTACCGTTTAACTGTGGTAATTTTTATCCCTTTTAAAATGAAAAATAGTTAAAATTTTAATACAGAAAAACAAACACATTTTTCTTATTTAATATTTTTTTTTTCTTTATCTAAATTTATGGTTCTTTTAACTAGATATATAAATTGTAACACATAAAAATTTAATAGTTTAAGTTATTCGAATAAGATATTACACTAGATAAGATATTAAACCAGATTTCATGGGTAAACGTATGTCATATATTTACCTATTCAAATTAATCAATATACTTTATTTTATACCATCATTTAAATTCCCGTGTTTCTCTTTTTACGACAGTTAAATCGAAAAAACAAGAGTTGATGTCAAAAAACTTTTTAAGAGTTAGAGTCTTCACAGAAAAACTTTAAATCTAGAATTTGGAGTGGAAAGAATAGTGGAGGTATTATATTGTTTTAGAAGTTTTATGCCAATAAAATCCTTTAAATTTTGTGGATATCAGGGATCGCTCTTGTCACTTGTTAGTTGAGACTCACAACTTACTCTGAGAGGGGTATTTATGTCAAACAAAATTTAAAAAAAAGAAAAAATATAGATCTTTTCAGATAAATGCCTAACTGAAGACATAAAATTATATTTCCATCAAAGAGTAGGATATTAGTCGAACCTCTAAAAATTTCCTCCGATGTGTTCTCATGTACAAAATGTTTAAGGCTTGAACTTCCGTTGCATATTTTATTAGCTTCGTGCGTTTATATTCACTCACTAGTGGCATGACCTAGAGATGAAAGCTTGTTTTAAATACACCTCGATGCACTTCTCCAAACTGACATAACAAGAAGGGCGACATTATATAATGAGTGGAGATGAATTTGTTTATTTAAGATGCTGTTAACGCAACAACGGACTGTCTAAACTTTAAATTAGAATAAATAAATTGGTTTAACTTGAGAATTTCAGTCTATTAATTTTAAGTTCTTTTAGATATCCTTGATACATTACATATGTAACCCTAAATATCTTTCTACAGCAACAAAAAAGTCCCTAAGACTAACTTATATTACTGTAAAATTATTTTTAGAAATCCATAAGATATATCAGAGTTTATTATGGGCATTTATTTTTCAGAAATTATCTCTAATTACGACTTCGTTTCCATATCGATGTCCTGGACTGCACGCAAAGTTAAGTATCTTAGAAGAACACCACCATTATAAAAATCCATTTCCTCTTTCAAATAATCCGACATTTTGGAAAGAATTTTAGCAACCGACTGTACTCTGATATTGTTCCTTTGTGTGATTCTTTAAGCAGAAGGAATAAAGAGGAATCAAAAAATCATCAAGGTCTATTTTCTTAGAATTTGAAACAAGGCCTCAAAATTAACTTTCCTTTTACTCAAGAAAAGATCCTGAACTCAGGATCCTATCTGTCACTATAGTATACTCAAGTATAGAATTAAATTAATTGATGTAAACTGGAAGTTTAATAGGTAGCTTTATAAACGAGTTCAACATCATTCTTGTGGTTATGAAAAATAAGCTTCTTTCTGATATGCAATATAATTAAGATCGTAGACTTTCAGGACACGAAATATTTTAGTAAATAAATATTTAAGATTCACAGAAATTTATACGTATGTAAGTCAGAAGTATATGTTAAAATTTAATAAAAAATAACTACGTATGCTTTGATATGATATGAGATATTAGGGGGTTTTATTAGACGATTTTAGCAATGAAACAATAAAAGTATCCCTAGGTATGTGATGTGAAGGTGATTTCAGACAGTAAGTCTGAAAAGACAGGAAAGAAATGTTAAAAGTATTAAGGCTGTCGTAAACCCAGACTTGTTACTATGACAATTTAAGATAGTGCGTAACTCAATTTTACGATACTTGATGCTTTTCATCTGTATAACACTGATAATCCGGCTGATATTGACATTCCCATCTATTATTCTCGAGATATAAATTCTGCACTCCCCATAAAGGACGATTTTTTACGGAGCTTCAAGTTTAATTTACGTCCTAATAGTCAATAATTTCCAGATCACAAGGATACCATTAATATCCTTAATGGCATCGAGTCTGCATGGTGTGAGCTGCGAATAATTTATTTTTTTCTAAAAAACGATTATTCCTATATGCGTGACTTTATATTCGTGTATGGACGACTTTATCACCTTTTTTCCGGGGCAGTGTCCTGAAAATGAATCAACCGTGCCAAGTAGGTCATGCTAGAAGAAAAGCTGCCTTTCATCAGAATGAATATTATTTTTAGTTGGAGGAGACCTGTAGTATTTGGCATTAAAATTCGCTGGGACGTAACAAGAATAGCACTAATAAACAGATGACTATTTGCTGCAATTTAGAAACCAGAAAGTGTAACGAAATTCTATTTGCCGAAGACTATAGAATTAGCTGCTACGATTTTGGTTATTTAATTGGATAAGCATGTAGACACTTACCATTATAGTTAATGGTAAATTACTGTCCAAAAATCAAATCCTATACCTGTTGTTGCGAGGGCTTATGATTGTTCATACCTCAAATATTATTTTACCTTAACACTAGGAAGACGCTTGCCGTCCTTTTGACGGTTTTGGACATACTATTGAGCACTATGTCTGTATTTAGGTCCTCAGGCTTGTGAAATTTTATGACTTTTTTTTTTAATTTTGCGCGAAATATGCACACACATTTACAAAATTATATTCGATAGTAAAGAGGGGGAGAAAATGTGTTGTATACCGACTAAGACTGAAAGCCGTCAATTTGACGGCAATATAAAAATCAGGCAGAAATCTTTAAAATAATACCGGGAAAATGTTAGTAATTTTTCGTGTCTTACCCATTTTGCAAATAACAGATATAGGGGATCTTCGGAAATATTGGCATTGAAAAATAAGGATTGCACAAACCATGCATATATTTTTACGGATAAACCGTACCAGGTTGTGAGCTCGGCATACCTGCATAAAAATATATCTAAATATACTCTAATTTATTATATATTGACATGGAATAGTTCAAAATTCAAAGTATTTAAGAATTTTAAAAAATTAAATATTTTTAATTCTAGATTTTATTTTTAACCGTGAAAATGACGGCGTTGTCTTTTTAATAAAAAAAATCTCCTCTTTCTAGAGATAAAAGTATAAAAAAACTTCACTTATTAAATATAATTTAGAAGGCGCTCATTAAATTCCTTGACAGTAAAAATCTCTTATCAATTCCATTAGACATGTAGCTTCAAGGGATTTACTATCACCGATACCTTAAAATTATTCCCTTTGATCTTGAACAATAGAAAACATCTTTTTGTGATATTTTACGGTGATGAGTGTTACAATAGGTGTCTCAACATTTCTTTTAAAGTCATATCAAGGGAAGGGAGCTACCAATTCTTACCTCTCTGCACGTGATATCACTCTTCCCAATTGAACTTCCAGGGGACTTATAACCGTTAATACCGTCAAATAATTAATAGTTATGACTGTAAAATCGCAGCTTTATTTTTAACAATGTTTAAGATTTGAATATTATATTTTTTTTTTCATTCCACTTTTTGATGACTCCCTGTCTAAACCTCCCATGTTAGAGTTTCCAGTCTTTAGAGGAAAGTAGAAGAAAAGCATTTGAATTGAAAACAAGATATCCCCATAAATCATTAATCGGTAGAACTGTAGATTTAAGGCACGAGCAAAGCCCTAGCAGAAAAATTTTAAATGAACGTAAACTACGGGATTTAAAGTAATATACAGGGGGAGATCATAAAAAATCTTTGCCAATATATGGACCTCTAGCGGCTGTTCCGTTCAACCGATCGAGATGCGATTTCAGATATAGTTATTCAGAGGTATGAGTTCGGGATTCTGAGAACGGCAACAAAGTGGCGCTCACGGTTACGGATATAGGTACAGAAACTCGAAATTTTCGAAAGGCAACGCCCACATTTTACCGTCGCAAAATGCTCACCGCATGCGAAAACCCTAAAGAGCGTTGGAACGGTACGTGTATCACAAAAAATCGACGCGTTATGCAAGCAACAAAAAAAAGATCTGCGAACGGCCAACAAAACCACGATGATGGCACTCGTGTGGAAAATGTGTAATCTAAATAAAAGTTTTATTTTGTCCGATCTGTGTTGTCATCAGTGATTGGTGTCTTGCCTCTGTCATATGCAAATTTCCTACGTGCCCCCCGATCATGTGTTTGGTGTCCGTTCGCAGATCTGTTTTTTGTGCGTGCATAACTCGTCCGTCTTTTGTTGTACACTTACCGTTCAAACGCTATTTAGGGTTTCCGCATGCGCTGAGCGTTTTGCGATGGGAAAAACTGGGCGTTGCCATTCGAAAATTTCGAGTTTCTGTACCAATAACCGTATCCGTGAGAGCCACGTTGTTGTCGTTCACAGAATCCCGAGCTCATACCACTGAAAAACTATATATGAAATCTCATCGCGATCGGTTGAACGGAACGGCCAGTAGAGGTCCATATATCGGCAATTTTTTTTTTATGACCACCCTGTATTTGTATTTCGGCTTATTCAATATTGATACAGCAAGATGATATGCTGCATGAAAATATATATATCGTGAATACCGTATTATTTGCATTGTCATGTTTTTGGAAACGTTACATAGATTATGACACTCTAAAATTACGCATACTCATGTACTTTTCCTACAAATTGAGTAATTTGTAGTGCAATTATCGTTCCCCAATAATCTTAAATCATTATATGTTCCTTGATGATTAAAACACTTGAGATGCTCTTTCATTAATATTGCTGATATTTATTTAATGATTCCTATAAAGTACTTCCCCTGAAGTGGATTTTCACTTCAAACTATTTCATATAGGACAACTTTAACGTTATTGATATATTATTCTAACACATTACTACAGAGAAGTATTGACTTATATAACGACCATATTTATATTCAAGGTAGTTAAAGGGCTGCAAAATTTTGAAATCTGACATTTTACCGCAGACAACAAGACATAAGGTTAATTGGGGTATAAATTATGTCCTATATCGACTGTTATATCGATGACCGATATCGCAATCATAATCTATGTACATAAAGTTACGAACTATCGGCAAAACTATATTAATATCAGCCATCTAAGTAACAATTAACTTTCTTAGCAAGTTAATCGTTATTCATATACGTTAAATTTTAAAATAATATAAGGTAAAGAAATAAAATTGCAAAACTATATTATCCATTCTTCTATTTTTCTCTTAAGTATATTATATTTAATCTCAATAAACGTGAGTCTTCCAGTATGTTGTCCATTAAGTTTTCCGGATTTATATGGTGAACTCCAAACATTTTTATATAAAATTATGCTTTGTATTTTAAAACGGGAGCACACGTACATCAACTTATTATAATTCACTTATTTGAAAATAACATGTATATGATGAGTAAATAAGGTTAAATGAAAATGAAAAGCAAACAGACATATGATTGGTAACTTACGATTTAAAAAAACGAATTTACATTTTTTAATTCAGTAAAAAGAAAAAAAAGTTTATTAGCATAAGATTTCACCGATTTCAATTTCAGTATTATAACATTCTCTGTAAATGTTTGTTTCGCAAAATCTGATCACTTATGTTTCTAGTTATAATTTGTACCAAAAATACAAAAAAAAAACAACTGCCTGAAATTATTTATATATTTACAAGGCTCCAAGTTCTTGAGAGTTATTTTTTGCATATCTTTGCATAATGGTCTCTTACCGTTTATTATAACGATTACATGATTCTGTAAATGCCCCGATGTCGTACCCAGTAACCTAACAAGTGTTAAACATTATAACTCTCATTAACATATATTGAAAAAGATCGCGATTTGTGGAACTCTCAGTTTTTGATGCTATTTATCAAATCTTTTCTCACCATTTACTTTTGACTGTATTATATTGCAACTCTTAAATGTGCAATAATATCGACATGCCAATGTACAATGTATGCCGACTGAATCATGTTGTAGTTACGATCATGAGCTGCCACGGAGATTCCCTGTTGGACCTTGGACGTACCTGTTCTGTACCCTCATAGGGAGCAATGTCGATCAAATTACATGGTTTTCCCATATTTAAATAGCCTGTGGATGGGCAAATGTTACCAAGAAATGTTCCTGTCACATTAAAACAGGATATATTGCATAATTTTTTTTTTAAATTTCGTATTTCATTAAACTTTCTAAAGTATTTATTCAAAGAAAATTTTCAAAACATTTTAAAATTACGTAATTTGATGGAGGATAACACTAACATTCAAGGATTTGTTGTTTTAAAATTAATAGATGTATCTGAATCGATTTTTTACGCTGATTCCGAGAATGGCGTTCAAAATTCCGTATCACGTCACGTTTCTTCACAAATGACGGAAATGTAAAAATAAAAAAAAAGGTATTTTGTAATGACATCGTTATAGGACAACGTCCGTAACGCGTGAAAATGTTCTCTGGAGGAGCGTAATGATTGATTAAGGAATAGATAAACACCAATATCTAGCTGATAATGTAAATGCAACTGTTTTATCTCTGACGTCAGGATTTGTGCCACTCATAAAGGCGGAACATGAGAGTTGGAAAATCAGGGCCTGCCCATAGTCAATCCATCCCTGTGCCATCCCCTTCCAATATCAAGCCTCTAACAGACACCGATTCCGACGATTTTAGAAGTGAGGAGATGTACAAACCGGACAGTATGGAGGATGAAATCCCAGTGCCATTTGCACAGCATGAAGTGAATGATTTGGTTCGGGATCTGAATTTAGCTAAAGACGCAGCAAAACTTTTAGGATCACGACTTCATGAAAATAATTTACTGTGCCCTAATACGAGAGTTTCCTGGTACAGACACCGAGAAGCAGAATTGGTTCCGTTTTTCCTGAGGAAGGTGGTTTGGTATATTGTCGAGATGTTCCGGCTGTCATGAAATACTTCAACATCAACTGCATTTCAGGACAGTGGAGGTTGTTCTTAGATGCCAGAAAATCCAGTTTAAAAGTTGTTTTATCCATCAAAGGTTGTTAACATCTATCCATCAATCCATTCCAGTAGCACATTCTGTGAGTTTGAAAGAGACATACGAAAAACTTAAATTACTGCTGGAAAGTGTGCAGTACAAATTTCATAAATGGTCTTTGTGCGGGGATTTCAAGGTTATTGAAATATTGCTCGGCCATCAAGGAGGCTACACACAATTTCCTTGCTTTTTGTGTGAATTGGACTCCAGAGAAAGGACGGAACATTGGGTTCGGAAGCAGTGGCCAGTCAGAAGTACATTCACACCTGGCGAAAAAAAAAAATCGTTTCAATTCCACTGGTTGATCCCTCGAAAATACTGTTGCCACCTTTACACATCAATCTTGGCTTAATGAAGCAAATCGTGACAGCTTTCAGAAGGGGCGGTGAATGCTCTCAGTATCTGGGTGGTACGTTTGCATCAATCACGACTGAAAAAATTAAAGCTGGCATTTTTGTAGGCCCTCAAATATGAAAATTAATAGCAGATAACAAATGCGAGGAAACCATGTGCGAGTGCGAATTTCGAACATGGACTACATTCATAAATGCGGTACACAACTTTTTGGGGAACACGAAGGTTTCAAATTACACTGCTTTAATTGAGGAGCTGCTGGAATCTTGTAAACTGCTTTGTTGCAAAATGAGCGTTAAAGTTCACTTTCTTCATGCTCATCTCAATTACTTTCCTAACACTCTTGGTGATTTTTCGGAAGAACATGGTGAGAGCTTCAATCAGGATATTAAAGTGATGAAAAAGAGATACCAAGGAAAGTGGATTGTACATAAGATTGCCGACTATGGTTGGATGTTGAACAGAGACTGTACGGACGCACACCGAAGACAATGAAAAAATAGGAAGTTTGAAGGGGAGCTCAATGGTCAATGTTAGGTGTGTTTGCTTTTGAATATGCATTGATGTTTATCTGTTCCTTAAACAATCATTCCGCTCCTCCATAGAAAATTTTCCCGTGTTACAAACGTTGCCATATAGCAATGTCATTAAAATAACTTTTAATTTAAAATTTTTATATTTCCATCATTTATGACAAAACCTGACGTGATACGAAATTGTGAAGGTCATTTTCATAATCTGCGCAAAAAAATCCATTCAGATACACATATTCATTTCAAAACAACAGAAAAAAGTTGAAAAATTGCAGATCAGTGTAATATTTCGTGACCCGGTAATCAATTGTAATATTTAAATAATTTTAAAAGTCAGTATTGTTCGAAGAAATTTCGAAAAATATTTAAAAGTATTTATTCGAAGAAAATTATTAAAATGTTATAAAAATTATATAATTTAATCAAGGATAATATTTCGTGACACGGTGATTAAGTGTCATATTTAAATAATTTTGTAAGTCCGTATTATTCGAAGAAAATTTGAAGAAATTGTTTAAACGTATTTATTCGAAAAAAAATATCAAAATGTTACAAATTATGTAATTTAATCAAGGATCATATTTCGTGATCCGGTGATAAGTTGTAAGATTTAAATAATTTAAAAGTCAGTATTATTCGAAGAAAATATTTCAAAGTATTTATTCGAAGAAAATTATCAAAATGTTATGAAATTATGTAATTTAATCAAGGATAATATTTTGTGACCCGGGGATTAATTGTAAGATTTAAATAATTTTAAAAGTCAGTATTATTCGAAGAAATATTTAAAAGTATTTGTTCGAAGAAAAGTGTCACAATATTATGGAATTATGTAATTTAATGAAGGATAATATTTCCCGAAGCGGTGATTAATTGTAAGATTTACATAATTTTAAATATCAGCAAGTTAAGTATCATTCATCAGATCTGGGTTTTTCACCCTGAAAATGTTTATTCAGGTATGCATGACAGAAGCACCATTATGAAATTTTCCTTAATCTTTATTTATCGTATTAAATAAAAGAAATTTTTTAAAAATCTTCAGCAATCACGCAAAATCCAAATTGCTAGTAATAAGTTAAGATTAACTTTTCGACGTCAAAAACTCCAAAATCTTTTTTTTTGTTTTGGAAACTGCACTGCAGTTTTGATTTTATAATATTGCCTAAAGATGTAAATATTCGAGGCAGTTGCAATCCGATGGAGTTGAAATGTGTTTTCGTAAATAACGCTTTGGTAGGTAGCATTTAAATTGACAATTTATATGGAGTTCGCAAACCCGATTTCTACCAGTTGCAAGTGCATTAGCTCAGATCAGTGGCATATTATAGCACTTAGGCAGACCTGACATCAGAGAGAGCGAGAAATATGCAAGACAATGTCGCTTTTGCGAGACATAACGCCACTTTTGCTACATTTCAAGCCCTGAAAGAATACGATACTGATATGTCGCTCATGTATAATTTAACAGATCGCATTCGTGACTCCTAACTTAGTGGCCGTCATTGTACCAACCTCACTACACCAGCGATGTTAAAAATATTAATCTTTGACTATCTTTTCTCTACACAAGATTTCATTACATAGTATGTCAAAAACTGCTGGAAGGAAGGCTCCTTTTACCATCCTAACCCTTGCAAAATATCCGTGAGATAAAGTTGTCGACTATTTCCCTCTTATCAATTTGAGCAGAAACCACGAGGTGGAAATTTATTTATTTAAGCATTGCGTTTGCCTGCATCGCTTGGTTAAACTGCGTTTGTGACAAAAATACTGAAGTTACCGAAATAAAGGTTTTTATGGTGCCCGGGTTTAATTTCCCGATCACAGACATACCATTAGTGCATCCTTTAATGGGCTGGAGTGGCCATGAATGGCGAATAATTTTTCAAACAACAATTATTCCAGTACACGTGACTGGATGTCTTTATCACCTTTTTTGGCGCACTGACCTGAAAATAATTTCTTTGTTCCAACTAGGTCAAACAGAAAAAAAATAATACATTCGTTCATCAGACCGGCAATTATCTTTATAAGAAAAAAAGTTGTGTTAACCGGAATTAAAATGAGAAATTGCGTTATATGATTAATACTGATATCTGTAAACGCAATCAGAAGTCTACACCTTTCAGACTATATTTTATAGGATTATTAACAACCTTGAAGATAAATGGAAATAGGAAAATGATACACTATATTCATCGTTAAAAATACAATGTTGAGTATTATGCATTATTAATCGCTGTATAACGGTTTCACACTCAAACAAACGGAAAACCTATTTCTCAAAAACGCAAAGCTATTTTTATTCTACTTCTAGATATCACTTAGGTATGCCTTTAACAATACTAAGATACTTTTACAATATTTTTTGGGAAATGTTTCATTGTGTGATTTCACATACGTGTAAATTGTATCATTATCAGATAAAATTGAATATACATTAGTATGCGGCAGTTTATAACAAACTGCAACTCCCCCTTTACTGAGTGACTGATAACTTATTTAACAAATAAAAACATAAATTTAGAGATTTAAAAATGTGCCTACGAGAGGACAGTTTTAATAGTTTGTAGAAAAAAAAAACTCATAACATATCACTTGTTATTAACCAAACAAACTGAAAGAAATTAACACAAAATATTCAGCAGGAATTTGTCTATACCACTCATATTTGATAACTATAATGTATTCCTATTTGTTATTTGGCCCTCTTTCATTGAGTTTTTGTCTTTTTCTACATATTTCAAAACAGTGTTTTTGTTTAACTTGGCAATTATTCAAGGCCATTTCATCAAAAATTTATTTTTTGTGGTAATCTGGAACTTTATGGCATTTCTAAAGTGCCTCTTTTTCGTACGCAAAGATTACACGTTTTTGTGTATTCATGAGCATCCATAACTCCCCTTTCATCTTTTCTAGATACAAATCTCATCCTTGGATGTGTTTTAGCTAAGAAACACCGAGAAGCAGTACTCAGTTTCAACACAATACTGGAAACCATGTTTGCTCGAAACATTGCACTGTAAATATTGCATTATTCATCAGAACTTTTAAGTGTCGTACTCTATGTGCGTATGAATGTACTTGTAACTTGTAGAAGCTATATTTACTGTAAAATAACTCTTTCCTTTATCACTCAAGAGCTCAAAGTGGGAACTTCTGCATGGAGGAAATATCTTCTCTTGAAACACTTTGGTGAGCTCAGGATTTTGAAAGCAGTACTGGAAATTTTTTTTTAATAAAATGGACGATGTACTTCAGCTTATACTACCACTCATTATCTCACTGTGTATTTTACTTACGTACAGAACATCGTATTGTACATCTTTTCATGCACCATCAAGACATCGTGCATAAAGTCTTTCTAAACATATTTGTCCTATGGCTGGTTTAAAGTTTGCACTCTATTAGAGTTTCTTGGACAGAAATCAGACACTGATATCCCAAGCCACTGTTAAATGCTTAACATACTATGTTACTTAAAATAAGGAGTATCCTTTTGTCCAGCGTTATTTTAGAATATTTATATGTCATTCTCCATTACAAGCTCACTAAAAGTACGACATTAGCATAATACTTTCTTGAAGAGTCTATTTTCTTCTAGTTATGCATGCATTAAAAAAAACTGAAGAAAGATTGAAATTAAAATATAATTCTTGAAAGCTTAGAGAGCAAAACAAATTGCAGGAATAAAAAGTACAGTTTTCTTATGTCTCATTAAATATTCACGAACTGAATACTGGCTGTGCATACAAATAAAGATTCTAATTAACAAGACTGCAGTCTTTGAGGGGACGAAATGATGCAAACGGATCATTTAACAGATCGTAAATAAAGTGAGAGTTTTTCACTCTCCCTTTCAAGAATATTTTCATGGCATATTAATTCTTTGAAAACATAATGTGTTATTTACAGAAATGTTTTCGAAATTAATAGAATTCCAAATTAGTTCCATGTCTTATTGCCAAGTGTTCATTTTACGACATTTAATTTCACATGATGTTTAAACTACGTACTATGTAATATAAAACAAAAACTATCAAAATGTATGGTTTTATATATAGACATTTTTGGGGAGCGCAGGGGCCCATTTGGCAAAGGCAGCGAGTTAGTGACCTAAACGTCTCTGGTTCGATGCTGGCCGCTGACGTCCACTGCCGTGTACGTTAATAGCGGCTGGTGCACGTAAAATCTGTCGTGGATGCAAAGTCCTCCAAGTTCTCAAAATTACCTCTAGGGGTGCTGGGTCAAGTGTATCAGTCACTTGACTCGGTTCTAAATTACGGGACCGGCCTGTAGTGGGTAATGCTGGGCGCCTTTACGGTTCCCCCTTCAATGAATGACCAGCTGTCTCGCTGTGTGAATTGGGGCGTCCGTGGGCTTTCTATGTTGACCACAACTGCTCTGGTGTCCGCGAGACGTTGTAAGTCCAGTCATTAATATTCAGAGCGAATGTTTAATCTACAATAGCCTCCGCATTATCGACAACAACAACAAAAATAGACATTTAGAAACAATATGTTTCAGATAATATATAATAGTGTAAAGGTTTGTATTGTCCATCTCCGATGTTTTGTTGTTGTTGTGGCTAATGCTTGTTTGTCGGAAGTGTTCAAGATCAGGTCTATACAGGCTTTGCGGGCTGAGGGGTGCGGTTGTGGTTTACAATAGCACCACAAGGGTCGAAGTCCATCTTAACAGGGTGTCGATTCAATTTCGATCTACCATCCTCAAGGGCGACATCTGTGGGGATTGTAAACCTCTCTCACCCTCTCTGACTTAATAGAAGGACTTTCTGATCTCCGGATTTGGCATGCCCACAACCGGCCTAGACACGGAGATATTTAATGGCGCTCGTCCGAATTCGAACACAGCACCCCCGGTACCGAAAGCCGAAGCGTAACCTCTAGGATGCATTTGAACCTTCCAATGTGCTTATTCCCCATTTATAAGTTCTGACGATGTACACTGTTGAAAACCTTTGTTAATATTATTTCTTAAAACATTCAAAATGTTCAAAATATTGTAACCAAAGATCTTTCTTTTCTAATGGCAAGAATATTGCTTTTTTAACTTCTCCTTAACAAGAATTTTGCTGGCTTGAGTAGGCAATACGTTACGTTAATGAACTTACCATGCAGATATTCTTCTAGGGAACAACATCCACATACAAAATTCACTTTTTGAGTCGTATAACATTTATAAAACAATAAAAATTATTTCAACTAAATTCTTTTTTTCCTTGATTTTAATGACAGCTCTGTAGCTGCAAAAATATCCAGAATATTATAAGTATATAACGGAATAATTTATTTTCGCCCTTAAGAAGCCGTACAGATAATTGTTTTTCCTTTTTTTTCACCGACTTTCTTAACTGTCGTCCTATTCTTATGTCAATATTGCCACATTTTCCATTTCTTGCAATTGAATCGGTGGCTGTGAGATAGCGACGATGTATTCGGAGCGCTTGGTCCCTGATTCGAATTCCGGTGGAAGCGGGCTGCGTTTTCTTTATTTAATTTAAATATCCTTTCTGGCAATTTCCTGACTGCTACAGTATATGTAAAATAAATTAAATTGTATAATTGTAGCATGTGCTGTTAGGGTATAAAAGTTGCTTCATTCTACTAGTTGAGAGGCAGTCCGGTTGTGTACTATCAAATAGATAGCACGTCATTCTGGTGTTTCAAATAAACTGTCATTTCTATTCTTCACGTCTGTTCATTTAAGAAACCATCTCACCAGGTTCACGTGACAATATCAAGACGAAAGTGGTCAGCAAAACCGTGGTGTCATATAGCGGTAAGGATAAAGTTCAATACCGTCTGTCGCATTGGTGTATGTATATATATATATATATATATATATATATATATATATATATATATATATATATATATATATATATATATATATATTTACTAGCTGAATACCCATGCTTCGCTACGGAGTACATTTAAATTAAATACAACGGCCAATCTATGCAATTAATTTGCATGTTTAATATCCATAAAACATACTGATTCGGATTAAATTCTTTAAAAAATTCCATCTTAACTAATCTAGTGGTTAAATTTTATCTTTTTACCGTATTTTAATTATTTTGTCAATTTATTCCGTTGTTATGCACGTGACGAAAAATTAATTAAAATTATCACAAAAAGACAAGAAACCACGTGATTAGCATTTAATTAATTAAATTCTAAAAATTAATCCTTAAAAATTCTCCAAAGATCAGAAAACTGAGGCAAAGATTCGAAGAAGATTTCATTTTAAAGGAATTTTTATGATCTTTCACGTGATATAAATTTTATAACCCTCATTATTTTTTTAATTGCAAACTTTAAAGAATGTTACAAAAACAGATTAAAAATTAATTTTAAAAATCTAAGATGAATTTTTCAAAAACCTGTATTAGTGCACCCGTACACTATTAGAAGAATCGCCATGCAAAATTCCAGCACTTTAGGTCCAGTGGTTTGGTCTGTGCCTTATTTGTCAGTCAGTCAGTCAGTTACGGTTGTTTATATATATATATATATATATATATATATATATATATATATATTATACACTGCTGGCCACCCAAATTGCAACACCAAGAAAGACAAGAGATATCACAATAAAATTTATTTTGTAGATAACATGTTGACCAAGTATCAAATGATTAAATTTATAGACTTCTGTGAAGTGTGGTTCCTGCCAAAATCAGTAGCCAGAGTAGCCGCCATTGTTGGAGATCACCGCTGCCACACGCCTCGGCATTGATTCAAAGAGACTTTGGATGAGTTCTTGGGGTACAGCAGACCAAGCAGCTTCCACACGTTGCCAAAGTTTATCTGCTGTGGCAGCTGGGGATGGAATCTGGGTCAATTGTAGAGCAACTATGGACCACATGTTTTCTATCCGGACAGCGAGGCGGCCAGGGAAGCAATTCAATCTGGCGATTGACGGAGAACCGTTGGACAATGCGTGCCACGTGTGGTCGCGCATTATCCTGTTGAAATATGGCTGTGGGCAAGCCCTGAAGGTAAGGAAGGACAACTGGCTCCAACACCTCGGAGATGTAGTGCTGGCTGTTTAAAGTACCGGCAATGCGTACTAGAGGTGTGCGAGAGTGATATCCAATACCGCCCCATACCATAATACCCGGTGCAGGACCATTGTGGCGGTGCATAACGCAGCTGTTCAGCATCCTCTCTTCACGGTGTCTCCAGACTCGAATGCGACCATCGTGGTGTTGCAGACAGAAGCGTGACTCGTCAGTAAAGACAATTTCATTCCATTCTGCCGTCCACATCCTTCTGTCATCGCACCATTGGCGGCGAAGACGTCTGCGGTTCTGCGTCAAGGGTAGACAAAGCAATGGACGTCTTGCGGACAGACCACTCTGCTGTAAACGGCGTCGAATGGTACGCGCAGACACTGGATGATGCGTTACAGACTGCATGTGCTGTGCTATGGTTCGTGATGTGACTGAGCGATCCATCACTGGCATGCGCACAATTTGCCTGTCATCACGTGAAGTGGTGCGCTGAGGTGGATGCGATCGAACACGCCGGTCCGTCGTACCCTCCTGCATCCAACGATCACATATCCGCATTACAGTTGTTTGGTTTCGTACAACACGACTACCGATTTCCCTGAAAGATAATCCACAATCTCGGTAGGCCACTATCCTTCCTCTGTCGTACTCGGATACTTGATCAAAAGATTATCGCTGTTTTCGACGAGGCATAATTGATCGTTTTTTTTTTAAAAACCACAAGAAAAACACAATTGCCGAACTTGAAATCGTCGAAATCTCCAAGCCTTAAATAGCCCTTTGAAGTGGCGTCACAGGTGCGCGTGATGTGCGTCTGCGCTGAAATTCTAATCATTTGCATATCTCACCTCCGCTAATGCATGTTGTAAATTTCATGTTATTTGCATGTTGGCCTGCACAGACCAACACCAGTCCAAAAACTAAAATTTTAAGATAAGAAAGAGATTTATCAGGGCATTTTAAAATGACCTGATAAATCTCTTTCTTATCTTAAAATTTTAGCCTTTTCCTAATAAAGTAAGTCAAATCGTCAGGAAGTATTGTTGGCTCGCGAACACAAAATGCTTTGCTACTCCTCTAGATTTTTGCAGTAAATGATATAAAATGATTGTCTTTCAACGTCTTTATTGTTTTGAGATATCACTTTTTGTAGGTAAAAAAAAAACTTTTTTTTTTCTTTTCTAAAATCTCCTTTTTTATCTTATGCAATTCATCAAACATTAATTTCCCTCTTTCATTTCCAAATTCCTCTTGCAGTGATGGAGGGATGCGACTTCGGATTATTAACACTTGCTATTGGACATCAGAAGGGTTCGACGTCTGCCCGATGCCACCCCAATTTACTCCAAGCCCTCTTAGTTGTGAATTCTGAGGAAGGGGGAATTCATACCCTCTTACCACCCTTACAAAACCTAAGAAGGAACTTTCTGGCCTAAAGATTTTAACATGCCCATACCCGGCGTGGTCACTATTTATAGCATTGAATTTCGCTTGTCGGGACTCGAACCCATCTTTCTCAGGACCGAATCGCAATGTTCTAGACATAAGTTTTCTCCGGGCCCTTTTAAACGTAACTGAAGATCATTTGAAAATAAAACTTTAAATTTATACCCCTTAAAGCTTTTCATAAAAATGTTTTTCCACAATATTTATAATCTAAAATAAATCCGATAAAATTTAAAGCATTCAATAAAAAATTAGTTTTTATTTTTCGTTTTCATTACATTATTATTTTTTATATAATGTGTATTAGATAAGCTTATTATATGTATTAAAGAGTAGACAGCCTAAAGTACAACATTCGCATGCAATACATAATTTATAAGTCAAATAAATTTTTAAAATTATATACTAGTTACAAAGATAATTGGACAAAATTACTCGCATACCTTCCTAATATATTCAAATTCTCTGTGATGCAGTTATAACGAAATAGAATTTAAAACAAAAAATGCTTTCAACTGAAGAGATCAAATTTTTGAAACGAGAAAATTCAAAAGTATTAACTGACATGTAGTTCATTTCGTATGCATTTTTGGGTATGAGGATTATTGAAAATATATTCTTGATGCACGCGCAATGTAATAAATATTAATGCATTATTCATGTCAGTTACTAACGCGACCAAGTAATGCAACTTTTGAACGCAAAATAAAATGTCAAAAATATATAGTATAACTAGGCTAAGAGCAATACAAAAAATAAAAATATAAACTATATTTCCATTTTTGAGTTCAAAATATAGGAAAATAAAACAGTGGAAATTATTGTTTCGATTACCATTAAATTTTCAAATTGTGTATCAAAACTGTTTGTATATAATTTATTAAAATTCTAGAAGGAAAACTGAAAGTAAATGGAGATTTCAAAATCTCCGGGATTGGATTATATTCATTTAAAATTAGTAGAAATACAAACTAAAGCTTTCCTGTTTTGAATGATTATAAAACAACATTATTATTTCGTATAACATTACGTCCTTTTCGCATAGCTTATCAATACTACAAGCTTTTTATTGGAACAGTACATTTCAATAGTTAAAATACACAGCTGAATATCGTTAGAAATGTTAAGCTCAATTGTGAATACGGTTTTATTCAGCATGTATTACGTATAAATATATTTATGCTTTGTAAAGAAAAATTCTGATTTTTTGCCCGAAGTCTGACATTTTTTAAATAGAAGTAAAATAAAAATTAAGATTAGCATTAAGTCAATCCAGAAAATCAATTTCATTCTAGGAAAGCACTTTATAATAAACATTACACTTGTCATGGAGCCCAATTTAAAAACCGAACAAATATTTACATCAAGCAATAGAACCGAGCAGCCCTCCAGAATGCAGTGCCATCCAGAAAAAAAAAATTCAAAAGAAATAAGGTAAGTTAGTGTAACTTGTCTCATGGGGTAACTGGGCCATCCCCTCCCAGATTTTTCTCTTACATGATAGGTGGTAATTCCACTCTGTTACGGCAACACTGGTCTATCTCACAACAATCTATCTTACAACATTGATAGTTGCTTTGAAAAATTATATTTGAACGGGCGTACATTTTTTTTCTAGATATACAAGCATTTGACCCAATCACGAATTATGTTGTTTCTTATGAGAAATAGACCTAGGTGGTCCACTTACCCCATTTGTCAAGGGAACTGGGCCCACCTGTATTTAAAAATATATACAATATTTATAAACATGGTTCCCACCTATATCCGTTACACCCCCCTTAACTTCTAAACGGTGACAGCTTAGGCCATAAAGTTGATGTCTAGGTATAGTAAAAAGGCTATGCGTTACTCGATGAGACAACTTACAACGCCATCTATCGGCAACTTTTGGAATTAGCGTTTTTATCTCAAAAACGGTACAAGATACGGGGAAAAAGGCAATTACAAAGTTGTTCAGTATCATTTAGATAGTAAGAAAAGACACCTTGCGCACATTATTACTTAAAACAGAATGTAGAACATGAACATTTGTTTGGTCACGATTTTGAAAATTGTCATGTCATAAAGAGTGGAAGAAAGAAACTGAGACACTTCCCTATCTTCAGGATCATTTATTTATGTTGCTGAAAATGCGTTTCCCCTGCGGCACGGCACAGGCTGGTATTTAGTCCGTGAGGTGCTCTTTTCGAACTTCGCTCGCGTTTCACGACGCCATAGTGTTGAAAATCACGACCAAACAAATGTTAATTTTTTACATTGTGTTTTGAGTATTAATGTGCGCAAGGTGTCTTTTCTTACTAAATCGATGATACTGAACAACTTTGTCATTGACTCTTTTCCCATATCTCGTACCGTTTTTGACATAAAAATGCTAATTCCAAAATTTGCCGATAGATGGCGTTATGAGTTGTCTCCCCGTGTAGCGTATAGCCTTTTAACTATACTTAGACACCAACTTTAAGGCATAAGCTTTCACCGTTTAGAAGTTAAACTGGATTTAACGTATTTAGGTGAGAACCGTGTATAATACACACACACACATATATATATGTGTGTGGGTGTGTGTGTGGGTGTGTAACAAAAATCCATTTCTTAGCTTAAACGAACTTCCTAAATTTACTAAAATTCATGTAATACAGAGAGTTTTGAAAATTATACATGTCAGCATAATTTTAATGTGCTAAAAGTATAGTATATAAAAAAATTGAAAATCTATGGCCCAGTTACCCTAACTTATTTTAAGTTGTATATGAAATTTGTAAGTTTTTATGAGTATTTTCCGTCTCTATGACGATATTTATTATTTAAAGTATTCTAACCATATCGCCGATGCAAATATTATTGTTTTCTGTTACTATGATAACAATAGTGCTGTATTGGCAGTTACGAGGTGCAGTTTTCGTTCATATAACATACACATGTAAAAATAAATTGTAGTTGAGAAGAGAACTTAATCATAACAGCTCTGATATAGAAATTCAGCGTTAAACGACATTCTGAATCAGAATCGTACCCGTAAATCATCCCAATGAACGGACGCTCTGTTCGTAACGAAAGATAACATTTTCCTCTAACACAATTAATGATAATACTCATCGATGCGTAGTTGAATTTGTCATTTTCTTTTCAGCAAACGTTCCATATCTGGTTATCTGATGCTCTAGATCTAACAAATGTCTGTTGTAAGAATATATAAATGCATTCTATTTCCTTTTCTGATCCGAAATAGCCAGAAATTCGATTCATTTGTGTGTTCGTTTCTTTATGCTTAACGTGATCTATTTAACAAAAGAATTACCGATGGGGTGAAAATAAACTTGAGAGACATTTTTTCATAAGCTTTAGCCATTTATGAAAATGTAGTAAATGAAGTTTTTTTCCTGATCTTTATTGAAAAGAATAAATAGCTTATTTTATAAAAAAGTTTTTTCTCTTTCTCTCTTTAAATTTCTAATTTGTATGCTTAGATACACCGGAACTGCATTGTAAAACTAAAAAACTCTGCAATGCTTATTACAGTTACCGAATTATAGAAGGAGCCAAAATAAGTTGACAGATATTTTTTCGAACGCTTTAGCCATTTATAAAAATGCCGTAGTAAATTAAGTTTTTCCCAATCTTAATTGAAAGGAATATATAGCTTATTTTATAAACCATTTTTTTCTCTTTTTCTCTTTAGATTTCTAAGCAGCATGCTTTTATACACCGGAACTGCATTGTAAAACTAAAATACTTGTTTGGGCTTATTACAAATACCGAATCACAGAAGGGGTCAAAATAACTTGACAGATATTTTTTCGTACGCTTTAGCCATTTATAAAAATGTCGTAGTAAATTAAATTTTTCCTGATCTTATATACACCGGAACTGAATTGTCAAACTAAAATACTTGTTTGGGCTTATTACAAATACCGAATCACAGAAGGGGTCAAAATAATTTGACAGATATTTTTTCTTATGCTTTAGTCATTTATAAAAATGTCGTAGTAAATGAAGTTTTTCCTGATCTTTATTGAAATGAATGAATAGCTTATTTTATAAACCATTTTTTGTCTTTTTCTGGTTAGATTTCTAAGCAGTATTCTTATATACACCGGAACTGCATTGTAAAACTAAAATACTGTTTTGGGCCTATTACAGAAATGGAAATATAACTAGAAGGGTAGGGCAATATGTTTAATATGCAAATAACTTTCTGTTTTCTTTCTTTCTTCACTGCGGCAGGAACTAGTCTCTGACGATAGACACTTCGTGATATTTTTCCATGAAGATCCGCCAGGTTTTAATGGCTATTATACTATAGGAGTACCTTAAAGGTAAGCCAGCATTGCTCCCTATGAGGGTTTACGACGCGGACTGGATCAAACCTTATCCGGGATTTGAACCCAAGCCCACAGCACAGAACGCTAACCACTATCCTTTGTGGGCCTCTTTAAACACAAAAGTGTGATCCGCGAAACAGGATTATCCGCCACATAGAACTATTGAACCTTATAATGTGTAACGGGAAGTAGGAACAAACGACAATGGCAGAGGAGCCAAAAGATATGTAAATCGGTAAACTAAACTAATATTATTTAAACAAACCCAGCGCCGAGTGCCATGCACCAATATGGGAAGTAACTAAATTATTCTAGACATGAATGAAATATTCTTACTTCGAATTTTCTTGTAGTATGGTGTCATCGCAATGCAAGATATTCCAAATAATACGCTAATCAGAATCAAACGAATTTCAATTGTATATATTTATTCCAATCTTCAGGACCAGTAAATGCGGAGTAGAACAAAAACGTTGCAAGATGGCATCTATTCACTTAGTAGCATCGAAGAACGGATGAACTGCACCCCCCCCCCAAAAAAAAAATGCGATTAAAAGCTATTACCTGGATTTACAATGGGATGGCCTGCCTTTTGCAGAGCCTCACTAACTTCTTGTTAAAACCATTAAAATTGACAAGATGATTCCTAAAGATACACGACAGCTTTAAAATGCTCGTTGCTAAAGGTATTTAAACAGAATTCTAAAAACATATTGCGTTGCCACTTTAGAAAAGTGAAAGACCCATCCATGTTAAGCACTGCCATCGGCTGGCGACAAATAATTAACATATAAGAAATTAACATATAAGAAACACGAAATCAAAATCAAATATCTGAGTCTTTTGTCCAAACAGCTCCCCTTAATCGCGCATTTTTTTTTTACTTGAAGTAGTACTTCATTTTTACAGTATGGTCATTTTTACACCTCATAAAATGTAGGCAAATTTAGATTCATTCCCAGTTAAAAAGTTTTTATAAATATTCACATCAAAATGGATTTATCGAAAACTGGATTAATTAAGGGGGTACAATGTAGTGCAAAATATATGAACTAAATATAACGGAATATACTGGGTATAACGCGGGCACGCTATAGCATGAAAAATATATCCCTGTTCTGAAAGTTTACAGGAAATGTGAATAAAATGGACGTAGCAAAGAAAAATACAGCTTCCACCATAGCACTCTATAAGCAGCCTGAGAGTGACATTGAGAAATACAATGAAAAGTTATATGTGTAATACAAGTATATATATATATAGCAGGGGATGAGTACTTGGCCATCATATATTTAATATTGGCTTTCGAAATACTGACTGAATTTAGAAAGTTACTGTTAAGAAAGGTAGAAAAATATACAAATTCAAAATAATTGCAGTCTACACATGATAATTCACACATAACTATAAAATTACATATAAATTGATAAAAAAACAGATTCTACTAAAATATGATAGTTTTGATAATGGAGTAAATTTTTATCAGTAAAATTATACTATTTTGACATGCATGAAAATCCAAATAATGAAACACAAAAAATAACTTTATTTTTAGAACCAGTATAATGAAAAATACTTTCTAAATGCAGAATTATTGGAAGGAATAAATATCTAAATGAAGATCTCTTCGATATCGAATAAGATTTTAAAAAAATAAACCATCAGACAGCGAAATGGACGATATATTAAATAAGACTGAAAAAAAAGAAAAAGAAAATGCATTCACAGACGCTGAATTTGAAGAAATGCAATTTCCCTATTTTCATACTTGGAGAAAAAATACTTATCAATACTTAGCATACCAAAGATGCAGTAAAAGTCCAAGAGAAAGACACTCAAATTGACGGAACAGTCTGTACAAAATACCTTACAGTTTAAAATGGTTAATCACCAAGATTTTGTGATACAGGTTTGGCATTAGAAGACACTTTCAAAAGAAGGGAAGAACATTCTTACTATTCCAAAAGAAACGCCTCGTAAAGCTATTATGACCACATATTCGCATTTAATCGTCTGTAAAATTATGAAAGTCACCAAATTGCTATGCACTTATATAAATTCTATACGCTTATGGGACGTTCCGAACATGAAAGGCACTTTATTTCTTGAGAAGAATCACGTACCTTGAACATTGTGTTTTCATGAAAACAAGTGATTTTTACCCCTGTGGTGTAGTTGAGTATGTATTTCAAAGAAAGCATAATATAGCCTATCAGTAAAGCCCTTAGAATATTGAGAAGGATTAATGAGATGACTAAATGTCATTCAAAAGACGCTGTAATACCACTGCATGTTTAGCAGACTTGACATATTTTTTTTCCAAATAGAACCGGCATTCATTGTGACTCACTGAAATAAGATTGAAAAATGAAAAAAGTTATTTTACTGTTACGTAAAATATTAATTGTCGCTAGTTCTAAAACAAAATATTGCATGAATTTGATTTGAATTGACTAACAGCATATTTTAATTTTCTTTTCGATGTGTCTAAAATTTTTATATTAATTAATTATCAAAACGCTTTCTTACAATAGGGAAGGACAAGAAAAAATGGCAAGTTTTAAAAATATGCATATTCTATCGTTGTAAGGTTGCTTGACAACATAACACAGTATATCATTGGCAAGAATACAGAAGTGGTGTGTTGACAATATGCCTCTACTTCCTTCTCATTCCGTATATCGTTTTCAATGGAAAAATAAAATATCACTGTAATGAATGATGTATGCAAATGCAAGATAAGATTTAAACACTGAGGCCCAATATATCCATTTCTATTATTTTTAGGAGGCCGATTGCATGGAAGATTGAATTACCTTGAATTAACAGCATGGCAACGTAATTAAATAGCCAAATATTGTCTATTATAGCCAAAATAAAAGGCTCGATATCTTTCAGTGATAGTTCGTTATTAAGTTGCGAAAATTATGAATACAGTGTAAGAGATTGGGACGGTACAAGGAACAATATGATAAATATAGTCTATATCTTCATTTATGGTTGATATATTCTACATTTCATAAACCTAGAGGACTTTCATAAGAGTTATCTATACATATAATTTAACATACTAAATATTTTCGAAGGTACATCTATGCAAAACTGTATTTGATTATTTATAATATGAGTTAAAATGATCATAATATAAATGATATCATGTATTTCTTAATAAAATCATAGTGGGAAAATATACTACAGCTTTAGAGAGTTGACTTTTCTGATTCAGACTAGTTACCTTAACATGTTTCAAACAGTTTTTTTTCAAATCTGTACAAGGTTTCACGAATTTATTAAAATATATTCAAACATATCTAATACCCAATAGAATCCTATATAAATATAAGTTAAGAATAAAAATATAGGAATTAAAACGTTTTTCTTTTAATGCGGAACAAATACTACTGTGTGTTGCCATAAAATATACCACACCTAAGCATATCTTTACCTATATCCTAATAATAGCCCAGATCTATCACACGATCTGGAATGCTTCTGGAGCGACCGCTTCATAAATATATCAGCCTATGGCATCCATTTTGTTTTATGAGTTAGGCTTAACAAATTAAAAGTAAACTTCAAAAATATTATTTGCTATCTATACCCAAATAATTTATTACAAACAGCGTAATATAGACACAAATCAACTTTATTTCGATTTTTAGAAGGCTATAATAAACGGTTATGACAATTTCAAAAGAGTTCTGCACCGTTTAAATCTGGTCTCAGCATAAAATATCCTTTCATTGTAATGCATTTTCGCTGTGATTTTCATATTCATTAGAGTGTTACCTCTTTTGAACCACCTTTCGCGTTATCATAGTGTTTCAATTAAATTAAAAACAGGTATTCATTTTATATACTCAGAACTTGAAAGTGTAAACACGAGTGAGTCATTCATTCACTGTAATTCAGTCATCGTCGTTAATTTAAAAAAAAAATTTAATCAGAAAATCTTTTTCACAGTAAAACAGTTTTTCATTTCATTATTTTTTTAATATATATATATATATATATATATATATATATATATATATATATATATATATATATATATATATATATATATATATATATATATATATATATATATATATATATATATATATATATATATATATATATATATATATATATATATATATATATATATATTTTAACCATATAATATATATTTTTCAACCAGATATTACAATAATATCGAACTTAGTATTTTCGGAACGTTGCAAACTCGACGCATGCGTAGTGATTCGTTCAAAACTGTTTTTAATTTCTGTTTATTATTGTATTCTTAATATTACTTTTAATATATATATATATATATATATATACATTCAACGATCAATATATGCAGTTGATGTAAAAAAACGAAAAGATATATTTATAAAAAAAGTCGTAACGGATATTTTATAGACAAAATAATATAAAAGAAAATATTCAAATTAAATCTAATAGAACATTCTAAAGAATATATTACAGTTAATATAGTACAGTTTGAGGAACATTTATTTTACTGTATTTCAATATGTTTTTGGATAATGTTCAATCGTGTGCAGCATTAGGAAGAAAAAAAAAATTTTTTTCTCCATTTCATTGTTACGCACGTGACGCAAAATTAGTTTAAAGTATCACAAAAAGAAAAGACACCACGTGATCAACATTTAATAAATTAACTTATAAAAATGAATATTTAAAAATTTACCAAATATCTGATAATAGAGGTAAAGATTCGAAAAAGATCTGATTTTAAAGGAATTTTTATTATATTTCTTGTGATATAATTTTTATAACCTTCGGATTATAATTTTAAATCCAAACTTTAAAGAATATTACAAAAACAGCTTAAAAATTTACCTTCAAACAATCTAAGAAGATTTTTTTTTAAATATCTCTTAATGCACCCCTAACACTATAAGCAGAATCGCCATGCAAAATTTCAGCTCTTTGGGTCCAGCGGTTTGGTCTGTGAATTATATGTCAGTCAGTCAATCAGTCAGTCAGTTACGGAACTGTTTTATCTATATATATATAGATAGATTATACATTCCTCTCGAACAAAATACGTATATAAAAATATTTTTCAACTTGTAACATATTTAAAGGAAAAATATGAAACACCTCAATGGTTTATATTTGGCACGTGTTCATTTATGAATTAAAACTATGAAGCAACTAAGTTAATTTTTTTGTATTAATTATTTAGCGTTACTGGAAAATTTACTTAGAGTGCAAAGTAATACATTTAAAATGAATGTTGGCGAAAGTCCCATTGCCAAAAAGCGTCGTAAGTCCAATGAACGGAAATGTAGATGGCTTTCAAGACAAAGTCAGGAATCACTAAACCGAATACGTGCAGCAGACTGTTAACAGACAGAATTTAATATTTCATAATTAATAAATGTAATAGAATTAAATAAAGTGATGCTATTATGTGGAGTTCAGATTTTATTTAAATTTAAAACATTGAATCTTATATGGATCATAATAGTGCTGATATTGCAGAATTTTAAACAATTAAAAATTTTTATAATTTAAATAAAAGAAAGTAGAGAAGGTATTAAATATACAAATAATATTGACTTTGCAGATGTAAATTGATTAAAATTAAAATTAACACGTAATTTTTCACGGGCTAACCACTAGTATATAAAATAGCAACTCAACCTTTAACCGTAACCTCGTTAACTTACTAAATTTTAGGTATCGCAACATGTACCTAATATTTAATAATATTAATAATGTTCATACAGGGGTATAAATAGCCAGTGACCAATGAAGCATCGCTAGACAGAAATGGTATTATCGTACGCATATACATTTCGTTTGCAATGAATCGTTCCTCGTGGAAATCCTGATAAGCCTATATAAAGGCGTTTTATTCGGAGGAAAACATTTAAAGTTGATAGACATGTTATTTACGTCGCGTGTAAGGTATTTATATTTAAAGTATCAGAGAATATATTATACAGGGTTATTAAAAGGACGGCAATGTGCTTTAAAATGAAAATGTTGGATAAGAAAGTTGTCTCGTAGATAAAGGGAAAGAACACCACTAAATGTCAATCACGTATAACTGACTTATCAGTCACGATTTCTGTCCAGAAAATTATAAGTTAAAACATAAATTAAGTTATTATTATTCAGCAATTAGATTATTTGCCTAACATGTATGTGCAAAATGTAATTTTACAGAGAGATATCTCTAATGTATTTGTCTGCCCCGAAACAAATTCAAAAATGCAAAAAAAAAGAAATTACATCTTTTTAAAAATTACATTTTAGAGCATTATAATAAACAAATTTACTAACTTATTTAATTCTAACAATGGTTCTTCATAAAAGTCCACAAGCCTGGGGTGTTTGGCTTCCATTTGATTTGGTTTATTCTAAGAGTGTAACTTTTGTTGGATCAATTAGCATTAATTAAATTCAGTAGAATCGTATCAAATTAAACGACGAGATCTTTAAACACTGAATCGAATGCTAAAAAAACTCTAGAGAGATAAATGAAAGTCATAATATCTCTCAAACTCCAATAAAACTCACAATCACGTAGAACAAACTTTTGTTATCTTTCAGACTGAATTGAAAATGTAGTCATCTTGTTTTTACGATTTCAGTCTAAAATTTGTAGTTTTCAGCGTTAAAAGGCACTAATATTTTTGCTGCAGTAAATCTATATAATAAATTTAAAAGTATGTTCTATTTAAAATTAAAAGTCTACTCTTCTCAGAGGGTTAATAATATTTTATCGATATATATATATATATATATATATATATATATATATATATAATATCGACCCACTAGTTATTTTGTCGATTGTATTAATTTTGTCTATTCCTTTCCACAATTATTATTTAGCCTTATCCCATTACGTTTCAATATGTGACTATCTCGACCATGCCTGTACTTCTTACGACTATCTGTCACTAGGCATATTGCACCATAGATGATCAAGTGAACAAACGAAATTAATTTTCCACTTCTTGCGTCTGAGAGTCTAACTGCTCTTTACTTATCGAATGGCATATGGGTTGAACCGGACGGTACTATTAAATTCTCTCATCTTTGTAAATAAGTAAATATCACCCAGTGTTTTTTTTTTTATTTTAAATTTTTGTAGTGTTTGCTAGTTAATAATATTGTTATTACCATTAACTAGACTATATCGACTGAGATAAATAAATTCTCAAGACAGCAACTACAACCCAAATCATCGTCTTCCGTAACGATTTCTTTCTGCTTCCAAATCCCCCCCCCTCTCTCTCTCTCTCTCTCTTTCTCTCACATACATACACACACACACACAAACAAACACACAGACCATTACATCACGTCCTTAAATTATAACCTGAAAGTGAAACTAGCTCATATTTACATGACTGATTCTAGACTCAGCCTTAAAGGAATAATAAAAATTAAATTTGGAAGCAGTCGGGTGGAATCGTTTATTAGAGCAACAAAAGTACATCATTTCGTTTCAAAAGAGCGGCTCGGAAGTAATATCACCTTTCAACATTAAACGGGAGAGCGAGGTAGACCTGCGAATATTATTTGTAGGTTCAGCAGATTTTGGGGGCTCGCGTTTCTAACCCACTCCTGAATCCTAACATATACATGTGTAGAAATGCAAAGGCATGTGGTTCATTCTAAGTTCTGTGGCTAAGGGTTTTAAAGCTATAAGTTAATTTTACTGGGGATTGGATATAGGAAAAGGGTTTAAATGCTAGAATGGAGGGCATAAAATTTAATATATTACATACATACATACAAATAAATAAATAAATATATATATATATATATATGGGCTTGTGACGACCCGGTTCTGAAGGTGCTCGGATCGAATCGCGGCATCGCGCCACGAAAAATGCCTCCATTTGTGTTGTCCCTCCATATGGGAAGATGCGGGTCCACCAATGTGTTTCCCCTACAATAAAGAGGCCAGCAAAACTGCGGTAATATTAGGCAAATATTTAAAGGGGCAAGGCCACTGCATTGGGAATATACATACATACTCACACACACGCATATATATATATATATATATATATATATATATATATATATATATATATATATATATATATATATATATATATATATATATATATATATATATATATTAAGACAACTTATATAATGCATATATTTAAGTTTTAAATATTGCCTCATGAATAATGAATTCTCATTTTTATCAACGGCATATTATAATATTATAAGGCAAAGTTTCGCGTTTTGAAAAGTATCATAATTATACTTGAAATCAATTAGAAATTTTTACATGCTTGTTATATTCATTGAAAATCGAACTAAAATTAAGCTTCTTCCTTGCCTAATGTCCTATATTTAATGGCTGCAATTTTTAAATATAATAATCATGCCCCTGAATATTTCTTGTAGTATATTTCTTGTATTTTTTTCTTACGATTATCAGATCCCATCTTTAGAAATTAATTTAGACAATTTAATCATATATTAGCAATCGTTCGCAGTTTCGTTAAAATATAAGATAGTTAGCGGAATACGTGATATTAATAATGAATGGGAATAAGGGAATTCTCAAAATGGAATAATAAGAATTAATTCTCCAGACAAAAAATTTTCCCACCTCGATGTTATGTATTATTAATAGCTATTTTATATTATATATTGACATAAGAAAGATAAAATTAATTTAGATATGTTTTTCAAAAGTTTATTCAAAATATTTTAATTGGTGATATATATAATAGCATCATTATTGAAACTCTAATAAGCTGTAAAAAAATAGGTTCCGATCTGTTCAGCTCGTGTGTTTAAAAAAATCTGTTTACGCAAGTATTCGTATAACTGCGTTTTATAAAATTTAATAATTTTCTTTTTTCTGCCATCGAAATACTGTACATGCACTCTGATATTCTGTAGTCTAGTATTCCAAAGAAGCACTCCAACACTAAATAACGCACATGTTTTATTATGGTAACAAGTTCGCAAATACAACTGAAATTCATTTATTTATTTGATCTACGTTTAATGCTTGATAGTGATATTTTTATATTTCCAACTTCCAAAAACAGAAAACATTGCAGAATTCTTTCATTTTTAAATTATATTCTAAATAGAAATACAAAAGCCGCTTTAATTGACTAAGCTTTGTGTTAATCTTAAAGTTTACGGTTAAATATTGCCCTTACATGAACAAAATGCAAAGAAACAAGCTAAAATAGAAAATAAAAAAACTGCCAGAAGGCAAAATTGTCAAATGATAAATTGTGTGATAAAAAAGAAATTGTCGGTGGAGGACTTGTAAATATATAGCTATGGTAACGCAGCTTTTGAATATCCGAGTTGGGTAACGAAAGACTAAAAATTGAGTTTTAATAGTCACAATATTTAAACTTTTGGATACAGATACAAAGGCAATAAGGATTCATACCCTGTTCACAAACACAGAAAATTTACACGTCACTGAATGCCAGCCGGAATCATCGAAACCTGAAATTCCGGTCTAAGTATCAATCAGAAGAGGATTCTTCTAATTGATTAGAAGGATTATGGTTCCTTAGAAAACATAACTAACAAAACATATCTTCTTAAAATCAAACATAACACTAGGCAATAGAATGTGACCGTGTCCATGCAGCTTCTTCAAATCCACAAGGCAAAAGTGCTTCTTTAAATCGATAATAGAAAAGCAACATGAGAAAATGAAACGCCCAAAACCCATCAGAAAGTAACAATGTCTATAGAACTTCTTTACTGTCACGATAGAAAGCAGAATAAAGTAACATTTTTTTTCTTCTAAAATTTACAACAGAAAGTTAGAATGGCGATATCGCTTTTTAAATCCACAATATAAAGTGAAAGTGGTAACGCAGCTTTTGAATATCCGAGTTGGGTAACGAAGTAGCTAAAAATTGAGTTTTAATAGTCACAATATTTAAACTTTTGGATACAGATACAAAGGCAATAAGGATTCATTTGTGTTTTAACAATATGTTAATATTGTGACAGATATGTGACCGAAATTATATATTAGGTCTAGCAGTTTTGTTTCACCATTTTGCAAAAGAATATATATGAAAAAATAGCATATTTGGAGTCGTTTAATAACTTACTAATTTCAAACTGAACATCTAAGTGCGTAATAAATCATATTAATAATTCAAAGAGATTTTGTGATTTATACAGTAGTAAATAATTTTAAAAACGTGGATAGTAGAACATAGTACATAAAAATAATTAACTATAATTTAAAAGTACAACGTATGGCGATTATATTTAAGACCACAAAAATGTCCATAGAGAATAATTTCATCTCTGAACAAGTAAATAACGTGAAATTTTACCCTGTCAATTTAAGTCAGATATGCACAACATACAGCCTACTGGACACATGCGACCCTCCAAAACTCACCCAATGGCCGTGTAGCCTTTTGTAAAGACGCATAATGTTATAAATCTAAAATATACGGGATATTACTTTTTGATTTATTATAATACTATAGGAATATATCAGTAATGAATATTAATAATTATCTATTTTTTTAGATAATTAGTTATTTATCATTTGTTACATAAAATATTTTTAGCCTTCATATCTGTCATATTTTCTTGCCGACCAGAGCAACTTTCCATAAATTAATATGGCTCTCTTCAGATTTCCAGTTGTGCAGGCCTGACTTAAGTAATCACTTTCTCTGAAATGTTATGTTTGGCCAGGTGATGGCCGAATGTCTAGGGCGCTGGCATTCGGTTCAGATCCTGTGGGTTCGAGTTCCCTCTGTTGGTATGGATGTTTGTAGCCGTTCGGAATCAGCTTTAAACTGTAGGTTCTAGTCCAATAAGCCCTCGTGTAGCTAAAATTAGACCGTAGCGCTCCATACCAAATCAAACCAAACCTGAAAGTTGTGTTCGTAGGTAGAGCTTTCTATCCAGGCATTTTACTCGCTTTCTTTATTCAACTATTCAATTAAATATTTAAAAATAAATACTACAATTTAAGATGACAGAAACTTAAATAATAAAATCAAATCTACAAGTGGATAGTGTAATATAATACATAAAATATTAATAATTATTTTCAGTACAAATTATGGCGTTTATATCTGCAAACAACAAAAAGTTCGATAGAGGATAATCACGATTTAGGACAAGTAAATAATGAGACATTTTACCTTGCCAGCTGAATTTATGACTTTGTATGATATTTACGTTCTCAGGTACGCAATGTATTTACATTGCTTTCTTTATTCAACTACCCAATCGTGCATTTTGATATTAATACCATATTTTAATATAAAACAATGTTTTTTCAGCCAAATATCCAACTAGAAGGTCACAAAATCGATTCCAGCTATAATAGTTATGAATTTTCTAAGCGATAGTCTTTAGAATCAAACATAGCAAATCCCATTAAAAATAGGAAGTTAAAATTTTAATATATATTTTTCCCATTCCTTTTCAACCCCAGTGATTGATGTCTCATGTTAATGTAAATGGGAGAGAAAAGTTTGGACTTTGGTCTTTAAATGGAGAAAAGGCATTTGAATTTTCGAGCGAGACGCTGAGTGCAAAATCAATATGCGATTCGAACCATTAAGTATATTTTGAATGGTGGACTGTTCTATTGTATATATTACTGTAATTCTATTTATTTCGAATTTTTATGAGACACTGTAATCTTAAAAAAGGATAAATGTGAATATTTCACAAAGACATTAGTGTGAGTATAAATTGGTTTTTTACCGTTTATTTTTTAAAATTTATATATGGTTATACCTAAGAAATTTATAACTAGCATTTGATAGTATATAAGCATTTTGCATTCACCAAAAGATTTTTTTTCATCATAATTTAAAAGTAGAAAGTTCCAGAAAAATCCATTTTTTAGATAAATAATATTCAATTATTATTATAAATGTTCTGTATTTAAAAAAGTATTTTAAGATACATGTTGTTTTTCCTTATATATATATATATATATATATATATATATATATATATATATATATATATATATATAAAATAAGTGTATAATTTATAATTATTTTTCTGAGTGTGTGCGTGTGTTCTCCCATCTCCCCACAAGAAGACACGTCACAAATAACCTATGCAAAAGTAACTACGTAATTAAATTTATGTACGAAGAAACATCTTTATGTATCCTCTTAAGTGTAATTTTTTATTTTTACATATATACACTGAAGAGACAAAAAAACCTGGTACACCTGCCTAATATCGTGGAAGGTCTCCACGAGCATGCAGAATTGCTGGAACATGACGTGGCATGGACTCTACTCATGTCTGAAGATATCCTGGAGGCAATTCACACCATGAATCCTGACGGGCAGTCCAATCCATTAGAGTGCTAGGGGTGGCGATCTCTTATGAACAGCACATTGCAAGGCCTCCCAAATATGCTCAATGATGTTAATGTCTGGGGATTTAGGTGGACAATGGAAGCGTCTAAAGAGTCATTCTGGAGCCAGTCGGTAGCCATTCACGATGTGGGGGAGGGTTCACATTGTCCTGCTGGAATTGTCCAAGTCCGTCGGTATGCACAATGGACATGAATGGGTATAGATGATCGATCAGGATGCTAATGTACCTGTCACCTATCAGAGTCGTGCCTAGACTCTCAGGGTCCCCTATATCACACAAACTGCACACTCCCCATACCATCACAGAGGCTACCAACCGCTTGAACAGTCCCCGGTTGACATGTACTGTCCATGGATTCATGCGCTAGTCTCCATACCTGTACCCGTCCATTAGCCTGATACAATTGAAAACGAGACTCGTCAGACCAGGCAATTTTGTTTCCAGTCATCAACAGTCCAATGGATGTGTTGGCGGGTCCAGGCAAGGCTTAAGCTTTGGGTCGTGCAATCACCAACGGTACACGGGTACCTGATAATTACGGTACACTCGTTATATGGTCGTGCATGAAAATCCAAATTGTATCGCTACCTCGAACATGCTATGCCCCATATCTTATGCGCCGACTATAACTACACGTTGAAAGTCGCATAAATCGTGATAATCTGCCATTGCAGCGGCAGGAACCGATCTAACAGCTTCGCCAGACACCCGTTGTCTTCTATAGGCGCTGCGGAGCGGATCGCCTTAACATGTTGGTTGCATATCTCCGACATTTGCATACGCACGCCAGTACCATTTTTTTCACTCTTCAGTGTACGTTCCTTATATTATGATAGCTTTAGGTTAACTTTGGTTTAATTTAGTTTAAAATTAGCAAATCTATCAAATTCTAAATGTTGTGTTCATTACTTCTAGAATGCATCAATATAATGAAACAAAAAAAAATATGATGCGGTATCCCCTATCAAATGTCATTAAAATTATTTGCATTTATAAACATCTGTTTGTAATAAAAATTATCATAAATATAAATGATATCAAATTTAAATGAATGAAAAGTATGGAATTTTTGATGAAAGCTATTTTAAGTAGTTTTAGACATAGATCTTCAGCCTAATAGTTTGGCACGGCAACACGCCCTATTCCATCCATGTATGGTGGTGAAGGATGCACTCAAGTAAATGGTGATCTGTCCTTCTGATCTAGTGTTACGTAGCTTTCTCCACTGTTTTATGTAACTTTGAATTCTTACTATTTACAGGTTTGTTAAATGAAATCTTATCAGGAAAGTAACATTAAAAAAAACTTTCTACAAATCTCTTTACTGATATAATTTTTGTAGGCTAAATGCAATGCAACATGAGTCAAACACATACAATTTTAAGTAAATATTCCGAGATGTATATCTGCCTTTTAAAATTTATATTGGATAATTTATCTGCACTCAGATCTGTTGGAACAAGTTATAAAGACCCTATCATTCTTGAAAAACAGACAAGATGTAATACCTTTAAAAAAGGAAAAACTACTTCAGCTGACAATTTCACTGTATAAAAAAAATGTTCTGTTTCATACAACAAATTCTGTAATGGTCCAGTTCTTTAACGTACTGCATACATTAACGGTAATAAATCCTTCTTACAAAGCCAGATAATTTCACAACTTTGAAATCTATTCCTGAAGGCAGCAATTCACCTTTGTGAGAGAAACTTTCTGAGAGTGAAAAGTCCCATTTCCGACCGAAAAACCCCAGGAAAAAAAATAAAAGGTTTAAAAAAAATCTGATAGAAGGAATGATTTCTTTTCAGAATAGTAATCGATCAGAATCGAGTTATCGTAAAGGAGATGTGCAATCTATCATTTTAGATTCAAAATGCTGACAACGCCTGGAGGACAGAAAAGTAGGGGTAGCAGGACTTTAAAATATGGTTATTTAACTGCCTTGAGCAGTACATTGATAGCGGAACTGCATTTTATCTTCGTACAGAAAGCTGATTTTTTTGTCCACGATTTACAAGGTTACACCGGTTTGGCATATGGTTCAGTATTTTGTTTATTAAGTGTAAATGGATTTAGAGCTGCAAACGAAATCTCGAAAAAGAATCGTAAGAAATTTGAAATGATGGGAAAGGTAAAAAACGATTTACTCATATTTTGATTGATGTATTATGCTGTGGCATTTCTGTCCAGAAATTAAATTGTCTGCGTGCGTGGTTCATGAGCGTTCTTGCTTTTTATTCATTATAACCCTACAAATGTGTTTGTTAGGAACTTATTTTTCACATTGTAGATAATATAGAAAAAATGTAAAAAAATTCATAATTTTCATTAAAACTCAGGAAAAATGTTTTTATGCTTCTGTAAATAGGTATTATGATTGTTAGTTTTGTTAAAAGTTTGATATTTTTTTCCACCAATTCATGAAAAATGTGAGCATATAATCTAAGAAATTGTTATTGCAATCATTGGTGTTGAAAATTAATACATAATTTGCTCTCTGCTATACATATTTGCTAGGTTTAAGTATGCAATAACCCTTTGTTTAAAGGGATAAAACAGTGTTTTAACTTCTAGTAACCTTTTAAGCAATTTTACCTTTCATTTTCTCTAATTATACTGCACTAAAATTTTATAACCTCCACAAAAATTGTCAAATGTTTTCTTAAAAACTCCCATTAACTGATTAATTTACATTAATACAATAAGTTGCTGCAATTATTTTAAAGTGCTTCCGTTAACGCCTTTATACTTGGCATGTTGTGGTGTCAGTTAATTTATTAATATAATTTTATATCTTATTGGACTGTATTAGAAAGCATTAAAAAAAATATTTAATGTTCTTGTTTAAGTGCAACTAATCAATCTTCTTACTTCGTTTAATAAAGGTAATACTGGAATGGCTTACGTTTAACATCATTGGAATAATACTTGAATAATAAGTCAACACTAAAAAAATTACTTCAATGCATGTATCCTTAAGATTAATTTAATATTGACTTCATTTTAACACAAAACTGTTGAAACCATGACATACTGAATAACCCTTGGGAATTATGTTTTACAAATTTAATAATTGACTTCAAAATGTCAATTAAATAAATAAATAAATAAATAAAACTTATAGAAATGCACACAGATATGGATTAACAATTACGTAATTTATCCAATTTAGGTTTATTATAAAACATTTAAGTTCCGTTCCGCTTTACTAGAACGTATACGAAACTCGTATACGGAAAGTAAAATCCACTACTACACTGTCTGCTAAGTAACAATATAGTCTAAAATTTTGTTTTTTAAATTTTGAAATTTTAGAATATCTGCAAAAACAGTAAAAGCACAGTGTTGATAGTTAACCGCGGATTTCATCACTAATATTTTACATTTTACATGGGACTTTTGATTTCCGAAAATTATATTTGTCTCCTGATTGGTACAAAATATCGTTTTTTAGTAATTCATTTTATCTTCTTGCGTATCCACTTAAATACTTTTAGTTTACTACTGATAAGTAAAATTAGCAAAATAAACTTTAAATACAAAATAGTTTTTTTTAATAGTTAAATAAAGTTCAAGTTAAATGTAACAAAAAACTGAAGGTTTTCTTTTAAAAAAATAAGAATTACATTGTTATTTTAAATTTAGGAAATTTTTTTCTCATCTTTCTCATTCGTTTCTTCCTTATAGCATTTTGACGCTGGAGCACACAATTTCTGCTCAAAATTTAGTTGTTTTCCTTGTTGATAATGTCCCGTGGCAGGATGTTCCAGAGTAGGCCCATAAAGCTAGGTGCCACACTAATTTTGACCGAGCACCCCCAGGAGCGACATCTGGAGGGATCGTACCCACTTTCACCCTCTCTAACCTAAAAGAGAGATTTTCCGGTCTACGAATGTAACGTGAACATATTCGGCCTAGACACGGAGGTATTGAATGGTGCATGTCGGTACTCGGTCTAGCACCTTCAGCACTGAAAGCCGGCGCGACACGACAAGGCTACCTCGAGACCCAGATCCTTTTTTAGTACCTCTTCTAATCCTCTGACTTCAAAGAGGGACTCTCTGGTCTTATGATCTAACGCCTTATCGATCGCATATATTTCAAGAAAGCAGTAAAAGTGCCTATTTTTTCTGGAGGATTCCATTTATTTCTTTATCTGAAACATCTAGTTAAAAAAAAAAAAATCCCTAATTACATTATAAATAGTCTGGTGCTGCCATCTGGTATATAAAATAAGATATAAAAAAAGTTCAGGGTAAATTAAATGGATTGTTTTTAATCTTTTCGGTGCATTACTTTTGAACACTCCAACCCGAAAATATCACGGACACGAGAAATAGAGGAAAAAACCTCACCCTGTAAATTTGACAGGAGCGAAAAGGAAGGGGTTCAAATGACCAAATACGGCCTAGATGATACGATGGTATTTAATGGCCTTTGTTGGGATTCAAACCGAACAACCTTGATACCGAAAGCTCACGCGCAACTATTAGGCTACACCGGGTCTACAAAATTTAGTTAAAGTTTTTTTATTACTGTGTTTTAAGTTTATTCCTTTGTGTTATGCTAAGAAAATAAATGGAAGATTTTATCAAGAATATTTTTAGAATATCAAATCTCTTATGATAATAAGACAGTACATCCAACAAAAGAAGCGTAACCGTTAACGGCGAATTAACATCGCAAATGGTAACGAAAAAAGAAGAAAAGTAAATTTCAGTTATTAAACCGTTTGAAGTAAAACAAAAGGAAATAAATTTGGTGAAGTGCATATTTTTAAAGTAAATTTCCATCGTACGTGAACCACATAACCATTGGGTAAACCATTAGCAGCATATATGATAACAATCGGAATTTGTAATTCGCCTAACACAATTTGTTTGATGAAAAGGGAAAATGGAACCTGTAATATCACTATCTATCAAAAATTTAATTCCTGTTTTGTGATCTTGAACAAGTAAGCGGCTAAATTGTTGTCTTACATCAGTCGCCGCTAAGTCTGATGCGGCTTTGCGTTTTCCTGAAAATTACATGGTACTTTATTTATTGGTATTGGCCATGGTAATTATTGGCACTTTTTTTTTGCTTTTTTCATCAAAACGAGCATGGTACCAACAGAAATGAGTGAAATCTAAGCAAGTTCTTGATCTGGATCTCTTACGACAAGTGTTAAAACATCGGAACGGTTTGTGAGACAACCGATCAGTTTGGCGAGATAATTCAGCAACCCTATTTTCTAATTATGTACTTGTGGAAGTGGACGAAATCACACCTATAAATGCAGCATAAAATATCTCTCCAATTTTATCAGCAATCAGCGCTAACTCACTCAAATCGTCTTTACAAATTGCTAAGATTTTTTGTGTTGTTATCGGCAAACGCTGTAAAAAAATGTATTTTTAAAATATCGACTGTTACACAATTTTGCGTCAAAACTTTCATTTGAATGAATAACTGCGAAGGTTTTTTTTTTTTGCCAAGTTTTAAATCATGTAATAAAGTTTTCAAACAAGTAGTCTCCGAATCTGTATATGGACTAATAATTTGAGTTTTTAATGCTTCGTAAGAGCCTTCCGGAAGTAGGGGAGCGAACAATACCATTTACGAAAGTCAAAATCTCACTATCTAGTGTTTAAACAACGCAATGAAATTTTGTTGCTTCGGAAGAAATGCCATCTGTTACATACTGAGATTCGAGATGTACGAGAACCAAAACTCAACGTTAGTTTTCCAGTGTAGCGGTGCTCAAAATGCGATCATATTTACCACAAGATTTCTCTGGTTCTGTCATGATTAAAAAATAGTGCATAATGCAAACAGTATAAATTTTTTTAAAAACTACAAAATGTGGTTCTATATGAAAAATAACAACAAAATGTCAACTGGTGTAGAATCAACGTAAAAAAAACATCAAGGCAGCTAGTACAGAAATTTAGTTCCATCTAGAAATCGGACATCCATTTGTATCCACAACATAGATGATTGGTTTGTCAGGTGACCAGTGTAAAATATTTATTACTTAAATTTAGCGTTGAAAATAAGACTGGTACAAACTAAGCAATAACGTGGATATCGAAAATTACGAAGCAAAAAACTATTTATTTTTAAATTTAAATGAAAAAAATATCCTAATAATATTAAGCAGTAAATATTTATCCCCAGAAATTTCCATTAGGTATAAATCCGATGATATTTTCAATCCGTTTTGATCTCAAAAGGAAATATTAAGAGTTATTACACAGCAGTGAATTTATTTAGTTTTTACGCTGTATAATAAAATTTAATCAAATGGAAATGAAATTTGTTCAGGTTTAATGTATCTCGATCTTTTCATATAAGTAGAATTTTCCTTAAATGTTTTAACTCTGCTTCGCTACAACAACAAAAGAAAAAAGGAAACATTTTCCAAAAAGACTAGGCGACTACATAATATTTATTAAATACTTTGGATTTTCGGAAAAATATGTAGTCACAATTTTTCTCCCTGAGCTTAAAGCATAAAGTTTTAAATTTACTCCCATTCTTTTTTATGGTAAAAATTCCGCTCTAGCGATTTAAACAAATGCAAAATATTATTCTTTCTGACAATGCTTTAAGTAGTTTATCTGACACCCATACTACTTTTTTAAGCATTTTTAAAATTTTACTGGTTTGATATCTTACGAAAGAAAGTCCTGCATATTTAACATTGCCTAATTAAGTATGATTTTGCAGAATTTCTAATGTTTTCTAAGCTGCAGTGTAAAATATCTCTTTAACTTCAACACCTTCCCCGGATTCCATTTAAAAAGTCAGCTAAGAACTTTTCCTTATCTGTTGAGCTTCATATCAAAAAGGATTCTTAAATTTTGTCACATTTCCCGTTCGTTTTGCTGGAAAAAATATTTTTATTTTTATTAAAAGTAAAATTATCTTTCGTTTTTGGTAAGAATTTACTCTTTAAATTTTAATAGTCATTCTGTCTTAAACGATTTTATATCGTTTCATTAATTAGCAGTGTTTTCATTCCTTTGATTAGAATTACTGAATAAAATAAGTATTTTTCTGTCTATCATTTCAAGCAAATAATTTTTAGAGAGGGTATGTCTTTCTTAAAAGATTCGAATTTATTTTACTCAACTACGAAGCCAATAATAATCCTATTATTTAAATGCGATTACAGAAGGAGTACACAGCATTTATTTTCGTGTCACTGGAATTAGTGATGCGACATCGATAACAAAACATCGATGTTTTGAAACATCGATATTCAATATTAAAACATCGATGCTAATAAAACATCGCCCAAAAACCATCGATGTTTTTAAACATCGATGTTTTTAAACATCGATGTTTTAGAACATCCATTTTTTAAAACTTGTTTAGTAATCTCTAACATTAATGTTACTTCCGTTAGTGGGGAGGGGGTGATTTAATTTTACTCTCTGATTGGGCAGGCACAAATGACAAAAACTTGGTTGCTTTGGCCTACATTGATGACTCAAAATTCTTGTTGTAAATACCGCCATGTTTTGCCTTCAAATGTCCAGATAAATTCGTGGTATTGCCAGAAATTTTGACGAACTTAAGGCAAATATTGCATTTTGCAAATTTGTCAGTGGTTCTGTAAAAATATTTCCAAACGGTACTTTTAGGAGGCATCTTACTAATAATATTAACGTTAACTTATATAAAACCAGAACAAAACAAAAACTTAAATGGATGCACTCGTGTATACACTATTTGTAAAATAAAACCCCGTGGCAGGTTCTGGAGTGTCAGGAACATTCCAAGCGCTCTGATTGGTTCATTGGTCGTTATTTGCCATTCGTCTGTTTGCTAAGGAATCATTCCCCCTTTTGTATTTGTCCTTTTCAGAATTCAGACTTACATTTACTGAGTGTGAAAATTATGCTACGTGGTAATTTTTTTTTATTACGGTACTTTTTCATTAAAAAAAAAACATCGAGACAACGTAAAACATCGAGCACAAAACATCGATGTTAAAAAAACATCGGCTTCAATAAATCGATGTTTAAAACATCGATGTTTTTATCAAAACATCGATGTTTTGAAAACATCGACATCGATGTCGCATCCCTAACTGGAATTCCTCAAAAAAAATTCAGGTAGTCTTTTCTAATGAAACTACCGTGTGTTTTTAACGTAGGATTACTTATCGTTTCTTACCTCTTTTGTATGTATAATATATTTTTTTCTTTTCATCATTATTTAAAAAGATTCTTTTTTCTTTTCATCATGATTTAAAAGTAGACAGTTCCAGCAACATCCATTCTTTAAATAAATAATATTCAAATATTATTATAAATGTTCTGTACTGAAAAAATTATGTTAAAATACATGCTGTTTTTCCTTTTAATAGCGCCATTAAATTTTGCCCAAACGTAACGATAACTTTTAGCTTAAAACTCCTATATATATATATATATATATATATATATATATATATATATATATATATATATATATATATATATATATATATATATATATATATATATATATATATATATATACACACACACTGAAGTGCCACTGAATTAGGGAAACCTACCTAGTAACGAGTTGGGCCTCCACTGGCCTTGATAACGGCTGCCACACGACGAGACATAGATTCAAAAACTTTCTGTAAACGTTCCACGGGAATGGCTTGCCAAATATTGGCTAAAGCTGTCCATAATTCAGTAAGGTTCTTTGGTGCTGTGTGATGGCCTTTCACGCCTTGTTCCAAAACATCCCAAAGATGCTCAATAGGATTTAAGTCTGGGCTTCTAGGTGGCCAATTCATGACAGAGAAGTCAGAGGAATACTCTTCCAACCAGCCAATAGCCAACCGGGACTTGTGAGAGGTACAGTTGTCTTGCTGGAAAACTCCATTACCGTGCGGATAACAGAACAGCATAAACGGATGGAGGTGATCACCCAGCAACTCTATGTACCGAATTGCATTGAGGGAGGTTGGTACACGCACCAAAGATCCCAAACTGTGCCACGAAAAAACACCTCAGACCATGATTGAGCCACCATGCCCTTGTACAGTTCCAGCCAGGTATGCAGTATCCATGGCTTCATGAGCCTGACGCCATATTCTCAGCCTCCCGTCGGCGTTAAGTAGTCGGAATCGAGACTCCGCACTCCATGCTACTCGTTTCCAGTCCTCTACACTCCAGTGTCTGTGCTCTCTTGCCCAGGCAAGACGTGCAGCCCGATGGCGAGTATAGAGCAATGGTACTCTCGTAGGTCGACGGCTCTCGATACCGATACGGTGAAGCGAGCGTTGCACAGTCCGTTTACTGACTGTACGACTGGCACCGTCATTAAACTGGGTGGTAATTTGAGCTAATGTTTGGCTTCGCTGGCTACGTACAATACGCGTGAGCAGTCTCTCACCACGCACTGTCAAGGCTGATGGTCCTTTGCAGTTTGCCCGATCGCTAGTTTTTTTTCCACCATCCATGTATTCTTGGTATACTCTTGACACTGTCGACCTTGAAAATCCTAGCTGTCTGACGATTTCGGAAATGGAATGGCCCATGCGTCGCGCATCTACGATTTGTCCGCGATTGAAGTCGTCTAAATCAGGCAGTTTACCCATACTGGCAAATCCAACAACTAATTCAGAACAACCATAGTACGCGCTATATATGCAGTAACCACAGCGCCCTCACTTGCGCATACATGATGCGCAGCGCTACACAATTTACATAGGCTTTGCTATCCCTAATTCAGTGGCACTTCAGTGTATATATTTATGTATATATATATATATGTAAAGGATTTAGTGGGAAAAGAATGATTATTCTAAATTTAAAGGGGGCTTGGGAATTAAAGTTATATTCTTGGCGTAATTCGCCTCTAATTGTTCGTATTCAAAGACGCAAATTGGGAAGGGGAAATTCCCTTTTTATTATATAATCTTCGCGCGGCTCTGAGTTCTGCGGTCGAGGACAAACGTTTACATTTTAGCCTTGAAAGATGTCTGTTTCGGGCTCTGCGCATGTCCAAGGAAAGTTGGCGCGCGGAGATTCCCGCGAATTTGGTTAGAGCGCGGGATGGAAGTCGATGCTATCAGATGTGTTTCGCCGCGGCTCTAAAAAATAAATGGCGAACGACTAAATGCGTAGATCTGGAGAGGTGGTATTATGAAAAAGAATAAAACTGGATTAAATTGAACTGATGCCTGCTCAATCATTGATTGGATTACTTTTGCTACACCACCGGATACCATGACTGCCATAATTTGTAAGATGACGGTCGTAGCCCTACGCGTGATATATATATATATATATATATATATATATATATATATATATATATATATATATATATATATATATATATATATATATATATATGTGTGTGTGTGTGTGTGTGTGTCAGTCAGTCAGTCAGTCAAATTGTCGACGCATCTTGGTACTTTTCTGTTTAACTTGTCCAAGCGATATAGTGGGTTTGGCACCCTACAAAAATTATAACTCGCGAGGGCGGATGGACGGACAGTTTAAGCGTCTGAAATTTTCCTTTCGCCAGGACCGTTATGGAGGAACGTAATCCTACGTTAAAATAAGGGCTAGCATATCCTTAAAGAATGAATAAATTCGGTCAGTTACTCTAAACTGGTATCGTCAGAAAGTGGCATATAATAGATAATTATTAAAAATCTTATTGTTTTATATTCCAGTTTTTGTTTCTTACTAAGCATAAAAAATGTGAACAACAAAGGCTGTCTATAAAAATTTGTTTTCAAATTAATGCATTCATTGAGTTAGCAGCAAGTTAACAAAATTATTACGTGTGACATTCAAGTCGAAAGGAGGTAAGAATTTGACGGATAATGCATTTTAAAGAGACCATTTTATGAAGTAACTAGATGTATTACCCGGCTTCGCTCGGGATTCAGTTTCTGTTATTATTTTTTTAAATGATTAGACTCATGTTATGATGTTCTACAGTTCTCGCTAAAATTATTTTGCGGTAGCAAATAGCATTAGTTTGTTGTCGGTGCTGTCGTTGTTCATCGCTTTCCTCTCCTTTCGATATTGAAGTTCAAAGACAATTGTATGTTCGACGCGTTAAAAGTTTCTTCATCAGTCTCACTGCTTCGGATCACTACAATTCGAATTATTTTACCTTCGAGCTCTTGGGAGTGTCTTTTCTTCAGATTATTGTGTGCGTCTAACTGCATTTCGAATTCTGTTGGCTTAACGCTCTTCTGTTTTTTTTTCATCACATTGCTCATTTCTCAACAATCTTTGACATTTTCCCCTTACTTCTGCAGGATTAAAAGTTGCTCTCCTCTTTTTAGGAATTTTACAGCATTAATTTACAGCTAGTCAATAACGTTTGAATAGATTTATTATTAAAGAAAAATAATAAATAATGTTTGAATGGATTGAGATCACATTCAATATTAAAACACAGCAAATCTGGTAATTATTATAGAAAAAGTATATACACGTATTTCATGCTTGGAATTCTTTCTCAAAACTAATTCGTCTGCTACGTTTCAACGCCACTTTGACTTTCTTAATTATAATATACACGTATTTCATGATCGTAATTCTTTCTCAAAACTAAATCATCTGCTATGTTTCAATGTCACTTCAGTTATATCAATCATCGCGTCAAGGCTAAACGCACGTGTTTCTAGCTAAATCAACGTGTCCTGCAGTATATTCGAGTTTGAACAGGTAGCTTGGGATAGTTTCAATTCATGAAATGGATAGGTAACACATTCATTGAAAATGAATGACTTTCCATCCTTATATTTTCATTTTTAAAAAGAAACATTCCGGCGTTGCCACGCACATGAAAATAATATATCAAATTCATTCTTGCATGCGCCAATATATGAATAAATCCCGTTTTTAATTCATGTCCATTTATTTTTACGGAAATGTTATAATTTAATTGGCAACAATGAAATATTACAATGGCTTTGAACTTATCCGGGGAAATTTGGCGATTTTTTTTGCGATTTTCAATATCCGTTGATACTTCTAACATAATTTCGGCAATGGAACGTCGTAGTGGAATGAAAATAGTCTATAACCACAGCGCAAGTTCAAGCAGTAAGTTGACCAAGTTTCATCGCAATCGGATGAACGGTACAGTAGCGCATAAAATACGAATAAACAAACAAGCATTTTTATATAGAGAGATAGGTATCTCGTTTAAAATAACTTCAGTTCGAGTTCAAAAAAATTGGCATTTACAATTACAAAAGCGCAGAAATAATTTTCATCAATTAAAGTTGTTCCTATTTGTAGAATAAAAATTCTGCCTCTTATAGTACATTTCTTTTGAATTGAACGTGTGCTGAATAAATTTGATCTAAAAATTTCCTTTCACTTTCTTCACACATGTTGATGAGGTTTTCTATTGCGTCGTTCACAGAACTCGGAATATTGTTTTTTCACAAACAAAAATATATGTCCATTTTCTGTCTCGAATTAATTTTCATACAGCTTTTTTGACATTCCCATAACACCGTACTGGCGTAAAATTTGTCACGCAATGCAATACATTTTATCAAGAATTCTAATAGCTCACGATTTTGTTCCATTTATGCGAAACGGATACTATAACCATACTCAATTCCTAAATCATTTTCTACGACTGCAAAATTCTTTCTGTTTAATTTTCCAGGCTAACAGGCATGGTTTAAGATAAATCATTCCATCTAACTTTATCATCAATTCTCTATTTTAGTCGCGGTCCATAAGGTTTGTTGGCTGAACAATTATTTCAACCAGAAACTTTTTTTGTTTTTTTACACAATAATAGCCCTAATTTTATCGAAAACAAGATATATTTTGTATATTTCTTACTATATTTTTAATATATATTTAACAGAAAACTGAAAAGAAATACGTGTAATTGTATTGACTTTTACGTATTAAACTACTTTTAAAAAATACGAATAAAAAGTTAGTTAACAACTTTAGCGATTGGACTCAACTTAGTTAGAAAATAGAAAGGAAAAATAATTATATTTTAGTTAAAATATAGTAACACAATCAGCTTATGTCCAACTACTTCAGCAAAGTATAGTTAGAATTAGCAGACTGGATTTTAACGTAATCCGTCTCTAATCTTAGAGCTAGCAGTTAAAACACTTTTCTTAACGAACACCGTTAAGTAGTAGCTATTCGTAAATTTTGCATCATCCCTGATCACATTTATGTTCCGCAGGGTTACATTTCGTCTTTTAAAACACAAATTGCAGTGTGTAATTTTTTTTATAGCGGCCTTGGCGAGAAAGAAACGGTTACTATTTGTTATATACCGAGTGGTTCAAATTAAAGTATCCCTGTTTGGGACGCCCTGGCGAGAAAATCAGTAGACATAACGTCTTCATATTTGGAGGGTGTACATATCAGGCCATGGGGAATTGATGGAAGGGAAAATAATTAGTTCCAACAAAGACCGCTAGGTGCAAATGAGGCGCTGCAATCTGTTGAAGGTATGGAAAATGAAACATGACTGTACGAAGAAAGGAATGAATACTAGGTGTCTCTAATTAAATTTATTAGTACAGTTCGTTACACATGCATAAACTAAACTACGCTGACTAAGCTTTATGTTTGCAAGCGTGTGCAACTTAGGCGTTATGTTTCCTGTGTAGCAGCATCAAAAATAAATTTCCAGCCCTTTTCGCCGTGCTGTAGTTAAGTGAGGATTTGAATATTCACCTGTGCGCACAGTACCGGAGAACAAAATTTGCAAACGAAGTGGGCGAAAGAGCTGTCGTAACAGATAAAAAAGAGGGCTCACAGGTTCGGAACATTCTTCGACCGCCACGATGGTTCTTTCGTTGCCTGAGCGTGATTTGCAGCTAAACTTATTTTACCAAAACGGCGATAACGCCGCCAAAGCTCTTCGCTTTTACCGAGGGCAGAAAGCTTTGCGTACGGATCCAGTAACACCACGTGCCCTGTGGCGAATGGTGAAACGTTTCCAGGAAACAGGTAGCTTTGCCGTACAAACAGGCCAAGGGTGAAAAAGTAGATAAATTCGAACACAGCAGGAACATGCAGTGCTCGCTCCGTATCAAGGCAACTCGGATTGTCACACACTACGGTATGGAGGTGCATGCGGAAAACACTCAAAGCCTATCCGTATAAGCTCCATCGGTTACAATAGTTAAAACATGACGATTATGATCTGCCTGAAACGTTCGCTTTAACGTTCTTGGAACGTATAGAGGTGGAGCAGAATTGACCTTGGAACATCCTATGGACCGATGAGGCTCACTTTTCCATGTTCGGAACATTGAACGCCCTTATATGCCGTACCTGGTCCACTGAGAATCCTCACTAGGTCCACCAAATGCCCCTGCATTCACCGCATGCGACTGTGTGGATCGGCTTCACCGCGAACTTTAGGATTGGGCCATTTCTCTTCTAGAAAATCCCCCCGCAGGGACCAAAAACCCGTTCCGTGACTGCAGCACGTTATCGGGCGTTATGTTGCAACGTGTGGTCATTCTAGAACTCCAGCAGCGTGGATGTCTCGCCACAACGATATTCCAACAAAATGGTGCCCCTCCTCACATTGGATGTGAGGTTCAACAATTGCTGTGACGTCAGTTTATGGATGATCTCATTATTAATCGAGCATTTCCTACTAGATGGCCTCCACGTTCACCCGACTTAACCCCGTGCGATTTTTGGCTTTTGTGTTACCTCAAAGATATTGTTTATCGGGGTAACGTAGGAAATCTGGCGGATTTGAAGAACAACATCCTTTTGGACGTACGCAACATCGGTCCCAACCAGTTACACGCCGCTGTGGATTATGCTATAACACGGTGTCATGCGTTGGCCCTGAAGCACGGTGGACACATTGAAAACCACCAGTCAAATTTTTGTGCGCTGTTATTACTAAGAGCATGCCTTTCGTTTGCGCCTTCACTAACTTTTCTGTAGGATCGACAGTTCTTGTGTAACGAACTGTACTAATAAAGTTAATTACCGACACCTCGTATTCTTCCCTTTCTTTGTACAGTCATGTTTCATTTTCCTTATCTTCAACCGATCGCAGCGCCTCATTTTCACCTAGCGGTCTTTGTTGGGACTAATTATTTTTTTCCCACCAATCAATTCTTCGTGGCCTGATATGTATATCCTCCACTGCTTTTCTCTCCAGGGGTCTGAAACAGGGATACTTTAATTTGAACCATCCGGTATGTAACCATTTGCAATATGAGTTATTTATTTTAAATAAATTGCTTACAAAATTGTATTAAATAAAACAATAAATACAAATTTATATAAAAGTCCTTTTGTATGTATATATTAAATGGATTGTGTAGCGTAAATATTGAATGAATCGCTTGTGTGGATCGGTAACCGTTTGTTTCTCGCCAAGACAGAAACTCACCAAATCCCCTTTCTCGTCAAGGCCGTTGTAAATAGGAAGCACCAGTTTCCGTGTATCCTTTACAGTTATTGCAAACAACTGCCGAATAATACTGACCAGGTACTTTTTCTCATTTATTCTATAAAAAAGTTATTGAAAATCAGACGTATAGCATGCTTAAAATGTAAAATGTCTTACATCATTACATCATTGAATAACATTATTTTGTCGTTAAAAAAATGATAACGAGAAAACACTGGACAGGGATATTTAAAACGAGTTTAGAATTTAGCTCTTTATGCATAAAAAATGTTATTCAAAAAGAAAATAGTTGCTACCTGCCAAACAAAGGCGGCTGAATAGTAAATAAATGTACTACTACACAAATTATACTCAACACATCCTTGCGAAATGTTGAAAATCATAATATTACGAAGAGAGAAATACACTTTAAAATATTACTATTGAATCCAATAAAAAGAAATAGGGTTACCCAACAGCGTGAAATAAACAGATTCCGCCAGGTTTAACTCAATATCTCATAAACATAATTAAAAATAAAAATGTCAGAGATAGAGCTAGAGAGATTCATCGGAATAAACAAATCAACGTGTTTATCCGATCGTGCATGGAAAGTATCTAAAGCCAGATTAAAACATGTCGCTGACCATGCGCAGAAACAAATTAATGTGTTTATGCGACCTCGTGCTTAGTGATTATCTAAAGCTGGATTTAAACGTGTCACCGATAAAGCACAGAAAGTCCTTTTTTAATTGTAAATTATCGCTACTGTATAGAAATTGCGGTTAAAAAAACCAAATTTTGACACATATATAAATTGAAATCTCTAGTTAAAAGGACAAAATGAAGTAAATTCATGCTGTAATTTTCTCTCATGGACTGCACAAATAATCGGCATAACAACTTAAATATAGGGTTAACCCGTACACCTATTTTGTTTTTTTTTCCTCTTACCTTGGATTTGTATTCCCAGTAAAGAAAGGAAACAAATTTTAAAAACTAATCTGAGTATAGATCTACATAAAGTATTCAGGTAATTTTAATAAATATTCCGAGGCACATAAATTAAAGAGGTCATGGAATTCACATTAAAATAAAATTGTACTTAAAGCTAATAGTGAATTAGACACATACAATGAATAATTAAAAAATGATGGAGGATAAAACAACGATTTAAAAGTAAACTACGTACGGCGTATAAAAGCTATGTATAAAATAATATTTTAGGTAATTTAGTATTGAAATTTGATACAAATATTCTAAACATATTTTTTTTAATTTATTGGCAACTTATTTTGATTTATATCCAGTCATCACTTACATTTTTATTTCTAAAACTATCTTCTTGGAAAAATTAGTTTTAGGATAAAAGAAATTGTGTATTTGCTTATAGTCAAAATATTTAGTAAGAAAGAATATATATATATATATATATATATATATATATATATATATATATATATATATATATATATATATATATATATATATATATATATATAATGCCATAAAGGGTGATTAAACTAGCTGTATTGATTTAATTAAATTTATTATGAAAACTAAAAAATTACGGGTTTTCAGAGAATAGTTAACGAAAACATACCAATATATGACGGCACCAGGCGTGAGATTCTAGATTGAACAAACAGCTTACGACTGAGACCGGGCGATTCTGATTCACCGATCATAAGATTGTGAGTCATCGCTCACTAATAGCCACGCGCTTACTACGAGTAAGCGCGTTACTATTAAACATACCACGGGTTTTAGTAGTAGCGCATACCAAGGGGAATATATATATATATATATATATATATATATATATATATATATATATATATATATATAGGGAAACATACAACGGGTTTTAGTAGTAGGGTAGAACAAAGTAGAGATGGAAAGTGCCAGGAAGCGTTTGTTTCGTAGAAGAGAGGTTGACGGTTTTAAGGGAATTATCGAGTGAACTTGCTGGAACTAAAATTATATTAATCTGGATTTATTAAATCTTGGCTTCAATTTCGATGTGGCGTGTTCCTGTGTTGAACTGACATTCTCGGCGACAACTACGGACTGAATATGAACGCGATATGGATTTATTGATAAATAATTTTATAATATTACGCAGAAGATTTATATATATATATATATATATATATATATATATATATATAAATAAACACTACTAAAATATACCCGAAGTTCCTTAATTTAAATGAAATAAAATAATATTTGTAAAATGAACACTAATAAGCATCGAAATAGCGGAACAATACGGAAAAATACGTTGTTATAAATGATTGTTCTTGATTCATAAATACATAACCTATATCGTTCATTTCTTAATAGAGTGGATAAGAATTCTGATAAGAAAGTTTTACTATTTGCTAGCTTCCCACATTTATTTATTATCTGAGAGATCTATAAGATATGATGGAACTGCTCTTTCAAGATCTTATTTTTTTATCTATTATATTACAAATTTTTATACAACTTTTTAAAGAAAAATATCAAAGGTGATTTATTTTCCCCATCTATTTCACTTCATGTAAATTAAAGTTGAGCTCGTGTACATGTTATTAGTGGATTGACGTATGTTCAGAAATTTCGGCTTCTTAAAACAATTTTTCTTTATCAAAAATCTTTGAAATACTTTCGAAAGCGGCTGAAATATTTCAGTGACATAGATAAGAATTCCTGGAGACTTATGACCTAGAAAAAGCCCGCCGGTATATCGGATGGCCCGTCTTTGTCCCAAAAAAATCATTTTTCGTCCAAAACAGAGAGAAAAAATCTCAGGAATTTCATGTATTTTTTTTAAATTAATACTACAGTTGAAAAAAGACCTGCTGAAAATAAGAAGGAAGTTCAATACCATGTTAAGAGAAAATTTCTATATCTTATCGAACTTGATTCCAGCTGCTTGGTAACCAAAATCACTCAGTCTACCGGTAGCAATTAAATCAAATAGCAAATACAGTGGAATCTCGATCGATCGTTTTTCAACGGACAGATTGTAATGAACGATAAATGCGGGAAAACGATAGATGAGGAAACATAAAGCGATATGATCGTTGGTACTGGATAAAATGAACAACACATACGGAAAAACGATGGATCTGAAAACGATCGATCGAGATTCCACTGTACTTAGTATTTTAAATTTCTCTCTTTTTTGGTCGGGAAAGAAATAAGAGTTTCACATTTAATTTTGATAACACATTAAAAACACATTAAAACCCTATACTCAGAAATTTTCATTTCTACGCACGGGGTTTTCTGGAACAACCTCTTATTGTCAGTAGTAGAATTCCAACTAAAAGCTATCGCTTTCATTAAACAAGGTAAATATCCTTACCAGCTCAGGTTGTGAAAACACGGAACTTTTTCAGAAACCATTTTGGACTTTTTACGTGAGAATATGCTAAAAATGCAAAGTGGCTTTACCTCTGAAATGCTGAACTAATGAAGAATATTTTTTTGATTTTCAGGTATTTAAGTGCCATAAAAAACTGAAATTTCTGTGGTATTTTACCGCAAATTCTGATAGTAAAATGTGGCTTTTTTTTACGATTTTTTTCAGCTTTTACATTCTACTTTCATGGCGTGGAACATGTGCAATCTACTCTTGGCGGTCGATCCAATGAAAAACAAACTCTTTATATATACTTAATTATTTCGATACTCAGATTACTCCAGCAAATTATTTCCTTCTTTTACTCCTGTGGGAAAGACCTAACTATCTCCTCCCACAACCGTATAGCTGCATTACGTTTGCTCATGAATACTATTTCCTTTTGTATCATAATTTCAATTACCATAAGCTATCAAAATCTATACATGGAAGTATATTGCTTTCAACTCGATATTAAATTTGCTTTGATATGTATCAATTATATAATTGAGCATTAAACTGCCAAATTAATTTCTTTTCATGGTTTAATGTTGAAGTATCAGGGAAATTGTAGCTCCTAACCGACAATTTCTTATCACATGTGTGTGTGTGTGTATATATGCAGGTAGTTATCAAAATAATGGATACATTTAGGAATAACATGAAATTATTTATTAATATGGCATAGGACCATCTATGGCATCTAATACCACCTGAATTCACTAAGGAATTGAGTTATGCAAGTTATGAATAATGGTTAAGGGAATATTATACCATTCTTTGTGGATAAATCGTCAATGTTCCTGTAGAGATGATGTTGGTGGATATCGATTCCTGACTCTATTCTCTAAAACAGACCACAGCAGTTTGAAGATATTGAGGTTTAGGGACTGTGCGGGTCAGATAAGATGTTTGACTTGGTCTTCATGTTCCTCAAACCACGACCTGACACGTCAAGCTGTATGGATCGGAGCATTATCATCATGGAGAAAACCATCTCCTGCAGGAAACAATTTTTGCACCATATGATAGATCTGGTCGGCTAAAAGTTCGGCATAGTCCTTCCCAGTCAATCTCCCTTTCAGGGTCAAATTAGAGCCCTTTTGAAAACAATGAGATGACCGCCAAACCCTGAGAAATTTCCCTCCATGTTTGATAGCTGGCATGACACAAGCATGATCAAACGCTTGTGTAGGTGTTCTTCAGACATACGCACATCCTGTTGTGGGAAACAAAGTGAACAAGGATTCATCTAACAAAATATCATATTTCGACGTATAAATGAGGATTTGTGCTCGTGGCACCACTTTGTATTCACATCTGTTAAAAGTGGCTTGGGAATTACTACTCTGCCGTAAATTTTTTGTTTGTGAAATTCTCTCTTATCCGTAATGACTGATTCTCAATCCTGCAGATTAAGATGGACCTCTATGGTCAGTTTGGCTGCAGTGATCTTGTTTACTGTCACAATCCACTTCAACACCCTTCAGTCTCTTTCACTTAGCTTTCCCTTTCGTCCACTATTCTGTTTCACAGAGATTGTCTTTCTGTGCACTCTGTATGCCGTCATGACTTTCGATATCATAGCTCGGTAAACACCCAAAATCATGGGGATGTTGTAACAGATACTCCAATTAGACGCGTTTCAACAATTTGCCCTGTCTACACGGTCAACAAGGTTTGAAATTTTACGCTATCCCCCAAACAGTCTGATTCCCAGAGTTTCATTACTGCTACCTTAGAGTGGAATAATGTATACACTATATGCTATAAAAAATACTGGTCCCTAGACTTGTTTTCTAAGGAATAGGAAGAACTTTCATAAACACCACTAATATTGATATGCGCTTCCATTATTTGGATAACCACCTGTGTATATATATATATATATATATATATATATATATATAGAGAGAGAGAGAGAGAGAGATTGATTAAAACATGTAAAAAATTAACTAACATCTTTAATCTCGTTAGGTATATTTGTTAATATAGATGCAATAAATTAATTTAGAAGGGTCAGCACATTGCCTTTAGAATTTTTTTAGGAACATTGCTCCATCAAATAAATTTATTTCTACACTTCAAAACTTAAATTTATTTTTTCTACTCTAAAATAACCGAATGGAAACAGATTTTGAAAATTTCAGAATGGTGTTTTTGGAAAATGCTGTACAAAATCTGTCGTTTATATTTTTTTAATTTTTATTTTAATAAAGTATTTTGGGAATAAATAATTGATCATTTCAGTCATTAAACTATTCTTTACGCCAATCCTTATGAAAGGCAACTATGCAGGCGATCATAGCCAAAAAAGTTCTAAAATAATAAAACTGACAGTGTAATAAAGATATTAAAAGAGATATTTATTTGAAATAAAACGTCAGTTTTGAAATATTTTTTTTTAAATTTTCTAATAATAGATGTTACATCTTTGAATCCCCTTCAGCAGACATCGATTACAAGCCTAACTTTTTATTTCTCAGTCATTAACCATTATAGATTTCAGTTAATATGCATCATGTAGTAATTCTCTTATAGGATATAACTAATCATAATGAAATACTATTTCCATTAGAAACTCGGTAATACTCTTCATAAACTCGATAAAGCCATACGTAAAACTTGATAACGTTACATTCGCAGCGAAATTTAATACATTTTTTTATTAATTTTAATTTAAAATATGAGATGCATGATCGAATACAATCTATACCCATATACCTTTTTTGTCATGCTACATTTATGCGCGTATTCGTGATTCTATATTTAGAAAACAAATATTCGAAATCGATAGTTTTTCCAATAGTCGAATTCATTAATCATTCCTTTGTTTCAATTGAGTGCAATTATTGCAAAAGATCTACTTCTGTATGGAAAAAAATATCTTTTTAACTATCGTCTCTTTTTCAAGTACAAAACCTAATATCCTTTGAAGTTTAAAACTATCGGGAAAGTTTTAACATATTTGCATGAAGTCATTATAACAGCACCATTAATTATTTTTATCTAAAGAATTACGTAGAAATACTTTAGCAAGACCTAAAATATTTAATCAAGAAAATAGTTTTAAACTGTAAATTCTGTCGCTACTTTAGTCTGTGCAAATTTCGGAGTATAAGTTATTGTATATAGAATATCTCCATTTGTAAATTTTTGCTTTATTATGGATTGGTCAATAATACGTTAATTTCCAAACACTTGATATGGTATAACTAAATATTTTTTTTTCAAAAATAGTTAAGTTATACAATATTACGGTTCTCTTAAACTTCGTTTAAATACATAGTTTCAGTAAGTCGTTATAACGGAAAGACGAATTATTTTCATCTAAAATTATTCGTTGAATATTTTATCGAAACCTTAGATATTTAATCTAGAAGATACTTTTAAACTATAAATGCTAAGGCTACTTTAGTGTGTTGTATTTTAATAAAAAATTTCGGAGTATAAGTTATCGTTTTTAGAATGACGCCATTTGTACTTTTTTTCTTTTTATGTATTTGTCAGTAATACGTTAATTTCCAAACACTTGATATTCTATTACTAAACATTTTTCAAAAACGGTTAAGTTATACAATATTCCTGTTCCCTAAACTTTGTTTGGGCACGTTAGCCCAGTTAGCAAGAGCAGCGGTTCGGTGATCTGAACGTCCCTGGTCCGATGCTCGTCGCTGCAAATCTACCGCCGTGTTCACTAATGGTGGCCGGAGCATGTAAAATAAGGCGTGTCCACAATGTCCTCCGAGTACTCAAATTTACCTCTGGAGATGAGGAGTCAAGTGTTCCAGTCTCGTCTCTTGACTCGGTTCAAAATTACGGGACCGGTAATTTAGCCAAGTCGGACTCCGACCCTTATGGTGCTAATTCAAAACAGGAGTAGCACCTTCATCGCCCATAGCCTTCAGGACTTGATCTGATGTTGATGTCGGTCAAGTGGCATAAGCAACAACAACAACTAAACAATATTTAAATGCATTTTTCTTTAGCGAAGAGATAAAATTCCATTAATAACTCATTTTACTGGTTGAAAAGTGTAGGAGTTCCTTATCCAGTGTAATAAAGATTTTTACAATAGCATAAGATTTTGCTGAATTAAAAAATTTTTATCACACGATTTACACCTATTCTACTCCTGATTATAGCGGACCAAAAGATTTAGTCAAAACAATCAGAAAGTAATAGTAAAGTAAAACAAAAAATAATTCAATCTCAGCCGTTAGAATACTTGCGTAGAGCATTTACCACTTTTTAAACAGAAAAAATCTTATTTTGACATAAAAAACTAAAAGAATACCATAAAAACAGAAGAAAATTACTTATTACAAACAAATGTTCATATGGTACTTAATAAATACTCCATCAACACAAGAAAACAAGTTTAATTTTACGGTTAAAAACAGGAAACTTTATGTATAAAAATACAATTTTGGTTGAGAAATTTTTAATTTAGGCATATTTAAACCAGATTATATTATAATACATTATATATATATATAATTTTTTTCCATAAAAAAAAATAAATTTAAAAAAATTATAAACATGATTCACTACACTAAGGATCAGAAGGGATCTTTGTATGTGACAATAAACTAAATTTAATGACTTTTTCTTCTCTTACTACAAATTTACGTAAACTTCATTCCCAATTATATTTCTTTCTCTCTTTATCCTCAGCAATAATGTTTAAATAACCCTTCATTATACATTAACTTCAATGACATAAGATCTACTTTTAAGTGTCTATGAACACAAATTAGCAATTCGCTTCGATTACAATATGCAACATGCATACATATTTAAGTAAAGTAGTATATATTTATATGCTGCTATCGAAACATCATAACAATGTCTGAATTCTTACATGTCATTTGCGTATGTTATCCTGATAGTTAAGAATAGAGGTTGTCAAACTACGGTAAATGCGTAGCCAAGGGAATACACGAATGACTTTTGGGAGACACGCAAGCAGTATTTACTTGAAATTGACAAATTTGCAACTTAACCAATGCAGGTTAGCAATTATTTCTTTTGATTCCTTGAAAAACATTAACGTCCTGTAAAGTGAATACTTAGTGTATTCTCTAACTGAAGTAAGTAAAAAGTCGTTCCCCATAACCAATGACCAACGTTAGTGTTTCAACTGGAGTACAATAATGCGAAAGCTATATTGAAATCAGAAAATACACTATTTTCCATTAATAGCTTATAATATATTAATATGTCACCTGAAGAATTAAAGTTTTAAGTACCGATCATACATATTTATGTAACATTTATTGCCGATACCTTATTGTTTTAAATATTCCCCGATATAATATTTATAAACTTCTTCAAATACCTTAATGTAAAATAGTTTATTATTTGATTTTTTATCTGATGATAAAGATCTCTGGAAGTTACATTGTTATGTCACGGAAAGGGAAATTTTAACTAAAATACTTTTACTGCATGCTAAATATTTTTGTTTCAGTTATATAGCTTTTCAAACAGGAAAAAGTAAGAATTTCTTTTACTCAGTTACATGCGAAATCATTTTTTAAAAATATATCATTTACGGAAATTTAGTTGCTGGGGTAAAAATTTTTAGTCATCACAAAGCTCCCCCCCAAAAAAAAATAAAATAAGCCACAGTCGCAGAAAATTTTATGTCCAGAAACAGTAGTTCAGTTATATATGCATAGAGATATAAAAACTTTTACTTGAATTTCACTGCGTGTAATAAATTTTACATCCTGTAGTATTGCTTTTCCATTCAGTGGCATATGGTTTTTGGTTGTTCCGAGAACATTTTATAAATGATTTATTCGAGTTCTAACATTTTATGAGAATGTCTGATTCGATAAAAATTCTACAACTTAAAACCATATTCTTTTTCTCCTCAGAAAGATAAAACGAAATTTTATCTGTATTTGAATAAAGCGTTTTGAATTTTTCACTTCAAAGTTACATCACAAAGTGCTATATGGTGTATAATGCTTCCTTTTGATATTTTTCTATCCCCCAAGCAGGAATGGATATACTGCATGCAACTTTACATATATTTTGCATTTTACCTGGTACCAGGGACTTTGGTTCTAGAGGTAACGTACAAACGGATGCAAATTCAAAAGGGATTGAGAATCGGACATTTCCAGAGTAAAACAAAATCTGTGAACAAGATCGCAGTCCCTGGGGATAGAGGAAGATAAATGTGTAAAATATTGGGCCTGCTGGGAGAGGAAAAAAAATTGACTTCTCCATGGCAGTATAGAATACGTGATTCATCTGCCTTTACATTGCATATATCTTCATATTGTTTTGAGAAGTTATAGAAGAAATAAAAAGACATGGATTTCGAATTTATTTCTTAGGGATGGTGAAAAATTTAGCTTTAAAATTTAACAAATTTTAACTCATAGGTTCATTAACATCTTAAGCGTGGAGCTTTCAGTTTAAACACACGTCCATTTTTACACTGATGCTTACTTCCTTGCTCTTAAATTGTATGATTTTTTTTTACAAAGCACTAATTATTCGAAAATATATGAGTGTGTCTTAAAAGCAGCTCATTTTGTAACGTCTTTGTAAAGGTTTTCGTAATTTGCTAGTATTTTCCCTTGCTCTTGTTTCATACTTAAGCTCTTGAATGTCAAATTATGTAGAAGTCTTTGGATTTTTGCAATCCAACACTGTTAGAAATTATCAAACATCATTTAACCTTAACCTTCAATCCTCTCGGCTGCACGCGCTCAAGTTGAAAATTTCAAGATTACAAAATACGGGAAACTTTTATTGTATAAAAACGTTATTTTAACAAAGAAACAAGTTATTTCCAGCGGCTTACATGACTATATAGCTGTATATATGCTGTTGACTACATATAACTGTTGTCTGCAGACTTCAAAGTTGAAAAATTTGTGATTGGAATAACTCTTTGCCTATTCTTTAGCCTATGCTATACAAAAGTGAAAGTTCGTAAACCTACTCTTTCCGGAAGGGACAACTTGACAGTTTTTTGTGTTGTTTGTTTAAATATGCGCTTTCCAGAAGCGAAAACTTTTCATATCAAATCTGCATACTACAAAATATGGTTTGTAATGATAAACACCTTTATAAAAGTTGCATGGTTTCGTACAAATGTTTTCATTATTAATCAGACATAATTATGTCATTATATTTCTAGAAACCGAGGCAAAACCTTACTTCTTACTTCTCAACATTGAGAGCTAGCAATACTAAATAGTTTTAAGCTGGAAGCCTTGATATGTATCCTTCGTGAACTCTTTGGTTACTTAAGCCGTAATCGGTATACCAGTCATTTTCAAAACAAGTATCTTAAATCAAGTGGCCATTTGAAGTTACTCCGGCTGTTCTCGTATAGTTGTAATCTCTTTCAGTTCCCTTACTAGAACAGGTCTGAAAGCATCCCCATTAAGAAAAACGCTAAAACCCAACTTGTAATTTTTTTGCAACTTGTAATTTTTTATGTATTTTAAATCACTGATAGTAAAGACACTTTCATCCCTCCTCCAGACTGACAGGAAATGAAAATAAAACTATATTGGAGGTGCTGCTTGGAAAATACCTTATAAGAGAGATGGTAGATATACTTATACTGCTCTCCTAAGCCTAAAAGACCTGTATTAATTTTTTTTATGAGAAAAAAACGACTGACATATAGCCAATTCTCTTAGGACTTCAATAGTTTTTTTGAGATACATCTTATTTCTTTAATGACTTTCTACTGTTTCGAAATAAGATACAACTTTCTGGATTAGGAATGATGTCAGGTAGCTCACAAAAAAAGAAAAACCATAAAAATGGAAAAAAAAACTTGAGGTACGTCTTTTATGCTTAGGAGGGTAATATAGAAAGATACAAGTATACCTAACCAAAATAATAACATACTATTGCAGTACCCCATGTAACCCTGTATTTTTTTTGTACCAAAAACAATGTGAAAAAGTTTTTTTTCCTAAAGGCTATTTTTTAAATTTTTTATATGACGTCCTCTGTACGGACTTTAAGATCTATAATTCTATGTCAATATTTCCAGGAATAAAGATCAAGGTATCTTTCCGGCTATATGCAGTGTATTATTTGAAGCTTCACTTTCTGCTCTTTTTCTTTCATACTACCTGCTACAGGAACAAATAATCCAAAGAACTCGTAACGAAATGAATTAATCAGTTTCCTCTTTTGCTTTAAAAGTGGCAACAAACTTCAGATAAATTTTATTTAATTTTTTGATGGCACAATACACAGAATCGGCTTCTATAACAACAGAAAAATATAGTAATTACATTAACCTAGACCAAACTGAACAATTTTGAATTCATTTCAACACATTCATAACAAAATTCCCGACGTCTTTTGTAGTACTCACAGTTTGGAGAAGCCACACCGTTAATTTATTGTACTGAAACGCAGTCTCAAGCAGAATTAAGAGGGTAAATTTAGAAAACTATGCATCATCTGAAAAGAGACACTCCATACGAAAATAAATAATTATTTTCCCTTTTTTTTTAATATGCACGTAGCAGAATAACAAGTTTCGTACCAACACATCGTTTTTCACCACCTTATTTATTCTCTGTAAAATTATATGCATTAATCTTTTTAAAGCAGTTCCCCGAAAGTATTTTTTTAGTTATTTAATATCCCGACATTTCCGGGAAAATTAATAATTCAAGACATATGATAATATTTTTATTCCCGAAAAAACTGGAAAACTTTAAAAAAGTATGTTGGAATGTATAATAACTATGCGACGTTATTTATACATAATAAACATAGTTTTATTTGAATTTCCTTCCTTTATAATTTTGAGATCATTCAACCCTCACATAAATCATAGTCCGGACGTATGAAATGAAGGAAAGAATTCTAATTTAAGATACATGAAAGGAGATGACATAATGTGCGGAAAAAAATTCCGGGGCACTTTGTTGCCTCTAGATTTCCATTTAGGGGGGGGGGGGCTATTATATATATTATTTACCCCATTATCGTGTACTGTAAGCGTGCATATATAGACATAAACATACGGCTTTATAGGTCTGAGACCTGGAAAACAATAAAAGTAAAAATTAATTTTGAATCTCAGTACTTTAATTCAAGATTAGTTTAGTAAAAGGTCGATACTCTTAAAAAAATAATAACCACGGATACATTTTATTCTTATAATAATTAAATTTGCATATTTAAATACTAGCTCACTATTGTACATATGCGTGTGAGGATACTGTATTTTCTGATAGAAGGTAGAGTAAACAGAAATATTATTTCATAACTTCGTTCTTTAACACTAGAAAGACAACTTGCCGTCATTTTGACGGCTTCGGACAAACTGTTGAGCGTTTTGTCTGTATTTATGTCCTCAGGCTTCTGAAAATTTATGACTTTTTCTAATTTTTGGCGAATATGCACACACATTTACAAAATTATTTACGCTTGTTAAGAGGGTGAGAAAATGTGTTTATACTTACTCAGACTGAAAGCCGTCGATTTGACGTGCAATATAGAAACAGACAGAAATCTTTAAAATAATACCGGAAAAATATTAGTTAATTTTCGTCTCATCCCCCTTTTGCAAATAACTTCTGAATATTTTTCTTTGGAAATATTGGTGTTGAAAAATACGGTCTCCAGGAACTATGCATATATTTTTAGGGACAAACCATACCAGGTCGTCAACTCGGTATACCTGCTAAATATATACTAATTTATTATACAGTGTGTCCGTAAAGTCATGGTGCACTTTTGACCGATCACAGGGAAGCAAAAAAAAAACAAGATATAAATGTGAAATCTTTGCACGATTGAAATGTGCGCTGGCAGATGACGACGCAACACCACGAACTGCGCATCTGTGGATCAGTCCACGCCAGTCCACCAAAGTGCAACGTGAATATCGGCACGTGTTCAACGAAGCGCCACCACATAGGAATAACATTAATCGGTGGGATAAACAGTTGAAGGATACGGACAGTTTGTTGGACAAACGCCGTTCTGGTAGGCCATTGGTAAGTGACGAGTCTACAGAGGCTATACGGGAGAGCTACCTAAGGAGCCCTAAAAGATCTGTGCGTGTATGTGTTCGGCAATTATACCTAACCAAGTCTACTGGTCAAAAGTGCACCATGACTTTACCGACAAACTGTATATTGCTATGAAATAGTTCAAAATTTAAAGATTTTAACCATTTAAAAGAAACATTAAATATTTTATATTCTTGTTTTATTTCCAACCTTCGAAGTGACGGCACTCAGTCTTTTAGTGAGAAAAATTCCCGTATTTCTAGTGTTAAACCGTATATTATTCTATAACTAATTTGGTTTGGTTTTTTCCGTGTAAGAAACCATAGCCTGCGGATAAAATTCCGTTAAACGAGCAAAGTTGACTGATATTCGTCCCATGAGAATCCCACGACATAGGACCTAGCTCGTCATTCCTACAGCATGAATGGATTCAGAAAGTAATAGAACTTAAGTATATTCGTCGAACATTACCGAGAACGGCTTAATGTCGTTAGGCAGAAGGGAACTTAGATGCTGTCACGAAGACATTTTGGTAGGGGAAAAATTATAACACGTGGAATAATAATATTTTATGCTCTTTATATATTTCATTCATGATCAGAAACATGAATAAAAATATAAATGGTGTGGTATATATAGGTTTCGTGATATAATAACAGGAAATATATTATTTTACTATAGTCAAAGTGACAAAGATTTTGCAGTGCCAAAATATTGAATCGTAGCTTTTCTAAGGTGTTTTATGTAAATTCAGGAAGTAACCTTTATAATCTTCTTTTGCGCAATTTTCTACAGTTAATGAAATATGCGCTCCATCTTAGGCTAAAAACCCTATTTTGAATGGGATATTAATTTAAAAAAATTTAAGTTTCTGATTACATAAAATGTCAGAATATTGGAATATATTGGAGACATTTTGATATTATTCCAAGATAAATAGGTGATAGACTCCCCCCGCAATCGCGCCACTGCACAGTAATAAGTTTCAAGGGTCAAAATTTAAAGGACGCCACACTAAACGTGATACAGCCAAGTTCAGACCAAAAAACCAATAAATTTACCACGACTTTAGAAATGAATGTTAAACCAATGATAAGCAATTTCTTTTCTAAAGTGGCAGGCATTGTCTTCCATGAGTTCACCCATTCTACATCGTTCCTTTCTTACTTTATAATGAGAGCAACATACAGTTGAGACAAACACTGTACGAGACAGGTGTTCACAGTTACTGATTTGGACCGCCCACCTGTACAGTGGTTAGCTTTCTCAGCTACCCTGCAATGGGCTTGGATTGGAATCCAGTATAAGGCTCGGTCGTTCCGTATACTTCCCTCGTATGGAGCAATGTTGGCTCATTAAAATGGTGTTCATAAAAAGTAGTTAGCAAAACTTCGTGGACCTTCCTGGGCCAATGTCAGAAGAAGTATTACTTACCGTTAGAAGACTAGTACCTGCCGCATTGAAAAAAACATTTACTGAATTACAAACTGTATTACATTTTACTGGTTTAGTTTAAATTCAAATTAAATAATAACATCGAAATTTCCTGTGATTCCAAGATAATTATTAGGTATTATTTTTACAGTCTTTACATCGGTAGCATAGCTAAAAGAATCAACATCACTGTTATCAAGATTAAACTAAAATTAAGACCATACAAAATATATTTTCTTAGAAACAAACATTTTAGAAGAATATCAGCGTATGGAGGAGGTGGGAAATCACCTTTTCACTCGCATAAATACACTGGTTATTAATACCAAACATTTAATTTGTAATTAATTTAAATTAACTGTTTAGGGAGAATCGTACAAATATTTATCTAGAAAACAAAAGAAGAATTGTTGGTAGATTATTAGAAATTATTTTATGTAAAAAAATTATCTTTTATGAATAATGAATCTTAAGTAAATGCATTGCGCGCAGATATTTTTAAAAACTATAAGATTATATATATATATATATATATATATATATATATATATATATATATATATATATATATATATATATATATATATATACTGAGGTGCCACTGAATTAGAGTTAGCAAAGCCTATGCAAATTGTGTAGCGCTGCGCATCATATATGCGCAAGTGAGGGCGCTGTGGTATCTGCATATATAGCGCGTACTGTGGTTGCTCTGAATTAGTTGTTGGAATTGCCAGTATGGGTAAACTGACTGATTTAGACGCCTTCGATCGCGGACAAATCGTAGGTGCGCGACGCATGGGCCATTCAATTTCCGAAATCGTCAGACAGCTAGGATTTTCAAGGTCGACAGTGTCAAGAGTATACCAAGAATACATGGATGGTGGAAAAAAAACTGGCGATCGGGCAAACTGCACAGGACAATTAGCCTTGACAGTCCGTGGTGAGAGACGGCTCAGGCGTATTGTACGTAGCCGCGAAGCCAAACATTAGCTCAAATTACCACCCGTTTTAATGACGGTGCCCGACGTAACAGTCAGTAAACGGACTGTACAACTGCTCGCTTCACCGTATGTGGTTTCGGGAGCCGTCGACCTACGAGAGTACAATTGCTCTATACTCGCCATCGCTGCACGTCTTGCCTGGGCAAGAGAGCACAGACACTGGAGTGTAGAGGACTGGAAACGAGTAGCATGGAGTGCGGAGTCTCGATTTCGACTACTTAACGCCGACGGGAGGCTGAGAATATGGCGTCAGGCTCATGAAGCCATGGATCCCGCATGCCTGGCTGGAACTGTACAAGGGCATGGTGGCTCAATCATGGTCTAGGGTGTTTTTTCGTGGACAGTTTGGGATCTTGGTGCGTGTACCAACCTCCCTCAATGCAATTCGGTACGTAGAGTTGCTGGGTGATCACCTCCATCCGTTTATGCTGTTCTGTTATCCGCACGCTAATGGAGTTTCCCAGCAAGACAACTGTACCTCTCACAAGTCCCGGTTTGGCTACTGGCTGGTGGATGAGCATTCCTCTGACTTCTCTGTCATGAATTGGCCACCTAGAAGCCCAGACTTAATCCTATTGAGCATCTTTGGGATGTGTTTGGAACAAGGCGTGATAGGCCACCACACAGCACCACAGAACCTTACTGAATTCTGGACAGCTTAGCCATATTGGCAAGCCATTCCCGTGGAACGTTTCCAGAAACTTGTTGAACTTATGCCTCGTCGTGTGTGCAGCCGTTATCAAGGCCAGAGGAGGCCAACTCGTTACTAGGTAGGTATCCCTAATTCAGTGGCACTTCAGTGTATATACTTACATACAGGTAGCCCTCATAACAGCACGACATCTTACAACCACGGTTTCGCTCTAACACGATAAAAAGATTGCGAAAACCTTTGTACAACACTGTACTTCTGCAAGCACTAGATAACACGATTTTCGTTTAACACATTTAAAAACTAAATTACCTTAAATAATGACGGGAAGGAATAATGACTATAGTGGCTTTACATGAACATGTATAAACAAATTATTATTTATTTCATTTATAACTCTATAAATTACAAGAAGGCCTAAGCTTAGCCGAAAATCTTGAATAATTTTTCATGAATGCAGACCCTTCCGCTGAAAGAAGTCGAAAATTCAAAAGGGAGCTGCAAAATTAACTGTCCACCTCCATACCGTGAATCTACAATGACCTTATAAGAACCAGCAAATAAACCAAAATTACAGATTTTTTTAAAGAGGATAGAAGTTGCACGAAATCTAAATGAAGAAAAAGGTTTTGAAAGTATAGCTGATATCCTTTAACCGAAAAAAAGGTTTTCGTTTGATTGTACTGAGCAGTGATGAGGGAGAAATTTATTAAATTAAGGTCGCATTAAATGAAAATAATATTTTTTGTTATTTTCATTTTGTGTTATACATACATTTATATTTTAATAAAAATTAGTTGCTTATAGGAATTTAAAAAAAATATTTGTTTTTAATAAGTTTTCAGAACGTAACCCCCTTTTTTGAACTCTCTCTGGGTCTCATATACCACGGTTTCACACAACATGGTATTTTCTAGGAACCTATCTACAGTGTTATAGGAGGGTTACCTGTATTAAATCATTTGCATATACAGGGTGTTCTAATACAGTTTAAGTTTCAAACGCTATACAAAAAGAACCACTGGTGAGAATGACGTCAAATTTGAACGGCATGCTATTGAAGAGAGGCGGGAAGCGTATGGCAGAAGAAAAATTTAGTTTTCAAAAGTTAGCAACAGATGGCGCTGTAAGCGGCAGAAGATGTAAATTAAAATACCTGTCATGCGCATGGACCATTTCAGTGTTATAAAACCGCCAGGTACACAGCTATTCCTCATTTCGCGTCTCAGACGTTCGCCGTGGGTGTCTCACTGCAAGACCGCGCTCTGCTGGTAAAGCTGTATTACAAGAGCGATGATTCTGCAAGAGTAGCTCAGCAAAAGTTCAGGACACTAAAGGGTATAACAGAAGGCGTTGTCCAATGAGTGTCCGTTTGGTCTGAAGAAATAATGCAAAAATTCGAAACCGACAGGTTCGTTGATGTGCATCTGGTAGCGGGAGAAAACGAGTGCATTCGACGGTAGTTGAAGTGGCACAGCATTACAGGAGGGGTCGGCCGGTGGTGTGCAACCATGCAGTGCACGAGGAATTCCCTACCATTGGACAGGCCTACGTTCACGGTGCTGAAAATTGTACGAAACATCTGAATTCTATCCGTACAAAATTGGCCATGTGCAGGAGTTGCTTCGTCTGACCTGCCAGCAAGGGAGACGTTTGCATTAGATTTCTTGGTCGCAGTGAAGGGATAATGAATGGCCGGGAAAATTTTGTGGACATATGAAGCCCATTTCCATCTTACAGGGTACGTCAATACCAGAATTGTCGAATATGGACAACAGAAAATCCACTGGCAACACACCCGCACCACTTCATCTGAAAAGGTCACTGTGTGGTGCGGCTTTAAGGCAATCATTATCATCCTACAGCCAATATTTTTGCGAGCAGACGGTGCTTCCGGTCCTGTTACCGCTGCCTTCACTGATCAGCGCTATGCGTCTCTTTTGCGTAACCACGTCACTCCAGCTCTGCAACAGCGTGGATGTGTGGATGAAGTCATTTTTATGCAAGATGGCGCTCCTCCGCACATTGCACATTCCGTGAAGCAGCTGCTGAGGCGCCATTTCGGAAATACTCGAATTATCAGCCGTCATTTCCCTACAGTCGTCTCGATTACCTGATCTTACTCGTGGGACTTCTGGCTGTGGGGTTATCTCACAGGATGTTGTGCTCCGTGCTCCCAATTGCAAATTTAGCGGAATAAAAGGCGAGCATTTCGCAACACATTCAGAAATATCACCCGGAGACACTGCGATCCCGTTGTGGAACATGCTGTTTTGTCACTTTCAACTTGTTGCACACAACGGTGGGACACCATATCGAACATGTTTTGCGCCAGTATCGCGACATTTCCGAACTTCTTTGATGAATGGTTCTTACGTGGTATGTCGCCGCAAAACTTTTAAAACCGATTTGTCCCTTTCGATGTGATATGTACAGTCATGCAAATAAAATTACTCAACAATTCTAATTTGTCAATGCGTTTTAATGTGTAACTTACAACTTAGCCGTTTTTTTACGAATCATTTCTCATTTCTCGTCGTGATTCTGCCGCTTACAGCGTCATCTGTTGCTAAAATTTGAAACTAAATTTTGTCTTCTGCCATACGCTTTCCGCCTTCTTCAATAACATGCCGTTCACATCTGACGTCCTTCTCATCAGTGGTTCTCTTTTTATAGCGGTTTTTTGAAACTTAAACTTTAATTATAATCACCCTGTACATTCTATCACATAGGTTATACTTATCTACACTAAAAAGAATTACCCTATTTCACATAAAATATCTTCTTCGGACAATTGTATTGTGATGTACAAGAAATATAAAAATTTTTTCACAAAAAACTGCTGTAAAAAAATTAATAATATAAACTTACCTAAATTTAGGTTAAAAAATTTTTTAAAACCTACTAAATATTACATGTGTACACAATTTTAGCAATTTATGGCCCTTAGTTTTAAAGAAATAGTACGTAAAAGTCTGAAAATAAACAGTTTTTAGAAAAGCCATTTAAATTCTAAGTTTCTATAAATTACTTTAACTATTAGCTTTAAAACATTTGGTCATAAAATAGGTTCTAATTGTAGTATCGACTTCAGTTAAAAAAAAAAAAAAAGATTCCTTACATTCAATTCTTCAAAATTAAATCGTAATAAAAAGGTGAGTTTTTTTAATGTTTCAAGGTGATCTCCTCCCCTTAATAATTATACAAAACAACTCTTCTTATGTAAAAAAATAAACAATGAACATAATTACGGGTGAAAATGAAACACGAAAAAAAGACAGTTTTAATAATCTTCCAAACACATCAGCACCATGGCCTGGAAAATTTGCCCAATTGCATTTCAATTTTATTTCGACGCTTTGAAAACTGCTCTAAATCCATCCGTCAAAAAACGAAAGAAGAAACAAGATTGGGATATGTGTTACCATTTATCATTACATAGAAAATGTAGCTATTCTACCCAGGGAATTCAGAGGCACTTTTCGAGAGAGTGGATTGCAATTCACCATAAATAAAGTTTTCCTAAATATTCCAACACACAAGAGATCTTATCTGTTTTCTTTTTTTGAACCTCTAACAACAGATTTGTCAGAACTGTGTTAAGATATTTAAACAAATTATTATTATTGCAGTTTCTTCTGGTTTGGATAACCCGAAGTAAAAATTGTAGTGCAGCTGCCGAACATTCGATAACGATAAAATATAAAAATATCGATACATATGCAATCATAAAAATTTGAAATTTTCTTTCACTTGTTTACATTCTAAAAAATTGATTACCTACGCGAAATATTGTGATAGCTCTTTGCTTTTAGCGAATGATATATCATATTACTTCTTTATAAATGCAATTCCTCATATATCTTTTAATAACAGGGCCTTTTTAAAACAAAAACGAATATTTATTACTTGGATTTTTTCAAAACGAATGCTACTATCTTATGACGGAAGTCAGCAATCTCTTCCATGAAAGCAATAAATAAGTTATGCAATTTTATCTCCAATAATTTCAAGGCAAAACATGACTATATATTATCCCTATAAAAATGCAAGAAGAGAAAATGCATGGCGTATATAATTCTGAAACATATTTTGTGCACGCAATATCTAGAACAAATTTTGCTACATTTCCTACTTCTGCAGTGTAATATAAAGCAGAATATTAATATATTTCTTGGTCCACTGGGCTCAGAAACTTGTAGTATGATACCAGCTCCATATGCGTTTTTTCCCATATATTATATTTACACTACCCTTTAGGAATGTTTATATGGCTTTCACATTACATGAAAAATATATGCATTTTATTCATATGGGATTCATAATTTTTGAATTGGGCCACATATCGAACGACATAATATCGGTTTGCTGCCTCTGTTCCTTTAAAAAGAAGAGTGTAAATAAAATATTTCTCGTTTCTAAGAAGTGATATAAATCCTACGCGTTTAATAATGGAATTTCTTTCGTCCACTTTTTATATATTTACCCAAAAAGGTCTTGAGACATTCTAAACATTTTTGGGTTTTTTTTGTAATAGAAGTTCCTGGTAGATTCTCATCTTTTATTAAATAAAAGTTAAATGTAATATTTGTACTGCAATTTCTACCAACGAAATGTATTCCAATATTTAACATAATCAAAAGTTTTCTTCGAAAGGCTATTACAAAACAAAGATACTGACGGATATTGTATTTCAGTAGCATATGTTTCCTAGAAAACCTAAATTTAGGATAAAAAGAAATCCCAGTGATATTGATAAATGCATTTTATTACAATTTAATTGTAATAAGTAAGACAGTTGTGAATTAAACCGTCATTGTTGTATGGATATTATATCCATGTAGGTAAGTATTACAACAAAAGATCAAACATTTTCAGTTCGTCCCGTGTTTCGGATATGATATTTAATTCATACAATTGATCAAATATCTCTAATGACGCACTTAAAAAAATAACTACACGCAAAATTTACCATAATTTCAGGGGAAAAAACACAAAGTAAGTCCTCGAAAAAAGCACATTGTTCTAGAAGACAAGTAAAAGTGTGAGTGTGGAAAGGGAGGGGATACTGTTAAAAAATTTTGGGAACTTATATCCTTAGTTTTTATCTTTTAGTCCAGATCGATATTAATTATTTCGTAGTCAATCAGTATTTTGCTTCTTTGTGTGTGTATGTGTGTGCGGGTGCTTGAAATTTGAATATTACTGTTTAAACTAGTAACAATCCTTTTAGGGGGTATAGTGATTTTACTTAATATTTTTTATGTTCACTAGAAAGTAAAATACTTGAAGATTATAATTCCTCTCTCTCATTCCACTAAATGTGCAAGTCCGAATGCAGTCCTGCTGTTGTAACACGTAAAAAAGGTTTTATTAACAGGTTTGGTTTGATTGAAGCGTCATTTTTTTTTGTTAGACGGGGGGCTATATAGACTGGAACCTACAGCCTTAAAGCCGATTCCGAATGGCTATAAACATCCCTGACAAGTCTAGGACTCGAACCCACAGACTCTGGTACTAAATGACAGCGTCCTAGCCATTCGGCCATCATCCTACTTACCACTGGCATGAGATTTTGATACTTCCAAATTTAGTTATCTGGAAATATACAACAATCCCCAAATTGATATATTATAGAACTAATGAGATTCGTGGAATCCACTGTGGGGATACTTGGAGAAGGGCGGATGGTTTATCTATACGATAATTAGAGCCCCTTCTCAACAGAAATTACCATGAGTTTCAAAGTCATTCCAACCCTCCTTACGAAATATCACATAGTGCTCCAAATAAACCAACCACTATTTTTTTCGGAAAAGAGCTAACACAAATCTTTACAGGCAGAGCAAAAATGACAGCTACATTTTACTATGAGATACAGTCAGGTTTACAGTCTTCATGTAATATAGAACATTGGGATTTTTCTTTTTCACCTCAGTACCGTAGGAAAGTAATTATGCTGTCAAATGAAGCATGGAAAAAGGAAAATTTAGTTCAGATGAGAAAAAAACCAGAACATTGTCCTTGTCTCAATATTACACGTAATTTTAAAATAAGTAATTTGATATATTTAATGAATATACCTTTAAATATGCCGTCCAGAAAAAAAGCATTTAAAATGGCCAATGACATTTTTTTATTGTAAAGATATTTGATTTATATTGTCAATGAATGTTAATTAGATGAGATGAATTAACTAAATTGATGAGAAGAAAAAATACATAATGCACTTTAGTTTTGTTGTTGCTCCTAATGCCTACTTGAGGGGAGTTCCAGAATAGGTCCATATAGACTTGCGGGCTGAGTAGTGCGGTTAGGGTTTATAATAGAACCACAAGGGTCGGAGTCAGACTTGGCTATGTGTTACCACAATTTTGAGCAAGCACCCCACAGGGGGAATCTATTATGGGGGTCGTATCTCCTCAACTCCTTGATCTCATAAAATGTCTTTCTGGTCTACGGATTTAACGTGTCCACATCCGGCCTAGACACACGGGTATTTAATGACGCTTGTCAGGACTCAATCCGAGAACTATCAGTACCAAAAGCCGACGAGCTACCATTATTCTATCTCGGACACTTTAGTTCTTTTCTTTCTAGGCTATGTATCACACGGGATAGTAAAACACACTTATAGAACAGTGTAATTCACAAATTATACGCTTCCCAGTCGTTAGACCATAAGCTTGGTGAACCTGAAGATCAGAAGCTGCATAGCAATACCTGCAAACTCAGCCGAGGGTTTATTTCCCCTGTTCGATTTATGTTTTGTAGGGGCCTGTGTGCCGGACGAACAGTACAGTTTTGGCGACCAATTTGGGCAACCCGGGTACCTTTATAGAACAGGGTAAGATGACCAACGCATTACCGATATCATCTTATACCAATAACATTCTCCCAATCGTTTTACAACACATTTCGAAATTTTTAGAACTTTAAGAAGACGTAGACATTCTTTAGTTAAATATTATGTAAATAATCATAGATATGGCATCTAAAATCAGGACGTGTCCAAAATGGCAAAGCCAACGTTACCCTGAAATTACAACCTTTACATGGAAAAGAATTACGTTTTCATTACAATCATCATCAAAAGAACTCTTCGGTTTTATCGTGAGCAACAACTCTGAGCATTGCTGTTACAAGTTTTAACATTAAACAAAATACATTTTTCTACTAACATATTTTAGCTTTAATCATCATCTAACAATACTCGCATGTAGAACAAAAATATTAGAAAATAACTTTGTAGCCAATAGTAGTAGGTTATTCAAGGTCTACAATTTAAAAAAAAAGAGAGAGGGATAGTTTGTTATAAAAGACTTATTATAAAATTAAACTTAGAAAGAGATGAGAAGTAAAATGTTTCTAAATCTGATATACCCACAATAAGACAAAATAAAACTTAAACCACAATTTGTTGCTGATATACACTGCTTCATCACCTTGATATCTTCCTTGTGGTTTAGGCCCAAGGTCTGCGACTATACTTCTCGACTTTCATCAGCAGAGTTTTTCATCTATCTCTTTAAACTCTCGTTTTGTACGTCGCAGATCTTTACCCTTCAAGTTTCAAATTTGCGTGAACACCATTCCCTTGTATTGTTGCTTTTCATTAGGGTGTCATGGTACATTTGGAGTTTTATGGCAGTAGGTTTGCACGAGTCATAGTAGTAAAACTAACTTAAAACTTGTTAGAAACGCAGCAAAGATCTTTAGGAAACGAAATTAAAAACTTAGGTAATAGACTTATTATAAAATTAAACTTAGAAAGAGATGAGAAGTAAAATGTTTCTAAATCTGTTGTACTCGCTAATAAGACAAAATAAAACTTAAACCACAATTTGTTGCTGATGTACACTGCATCATCACCTCGTTGTCTTTCTTGTGGTTTAGGTCCAATGTCTACGATTATACTTCTCCACTTTCATGAGTAAAGACTTTTATCTATCTCATTAATTTCTCGTCTTGTATTTCGCAGGTCTTTCCCCTTCCAGTTTCAAATTTGCGTGAAACAGTTCCCTTGTTTCGTTGTTTTTTTATCAGGATGTTATGGTATATTTGAAGTTTCATAGCAGCAGGTTTGCACGAATCATGATAGTAAAACAAACTTAAAACTTGTCAGAAACGAAATTAAAATCTTAGGTACTTTACAGGATTGTAATTTTTTAGTATCAATTTACCGCAATATTATTTGCACTGCATTTAAATTGAAGTTTAAAAATACTACTATGTGGAGATTTTGAATTTTGCATTTTGTAAAAAATAAATGTTTCATCTATGTACTCGACTTATTCATGCAGATTTAAAATGTTTCCATGGAAGGGAAATTGGATTATAGTACAAAAACCCTGTTATGAAAGGCATGAAAGAAAAAGGTATTAAAATGCATTAACCAGAAATTCACTGTGAAAAGTGATGAATAAACCTTATTTCTTGTCACGAGAAAATAGATACAGTAAAGTATTTCATCACTCTTTAGTAAATATGCCGAAAGTAATAACTTTCATATATTATTTAATCAACAAAATATAAATACCGTGACATGATAGAAAAAGCATTTCCCGAGAAATGTATGTTATTCTGTACTAACAAAATATATACCTCACATCGAAAAATTCAATTATTAAAAGAAATATATAAAACGTATCACGAAAGGGAAATGCGTTTTAGAAATATCTTTTAGAACCTAGTTTACGGGAAAACTTTTCATTTTTTTTTTATTCTTTAGCAATTTGTTTTCTGAACCATAAATTTTATTTCTGATAATATATAAAAAAAATAAACGGAATCTAAGATGTAACTAAAATAATACGTGCTTTATAACTAAGTTTCCATCTTGAAACTTTTATGCAGAATTTTTTTAAGACTCCGTCGTTCTGGAATTTTAGATTGTATTCAATACGCATTTTTTTTTAATATTTAAAATCAAAACTTATTACCTACCTGGATTGAATCTCTATCATATCCGGGGCTTTACGATTCAAATTATTTTTTCCATACTGTATTAATATGCATTAAAGAACAAAATCACTTTCAATATTTACTTTACTTGAGTTACTTTTAGGTACTTCTTGAGGTACAAAATTTTGACTAGAGATCTGAGGGTTGCGGTACGGAACTCGCAGAAATACAGGGTGGCCATAAAAAAATTACTTTGCCAATATAAGGAGCTCTAGCGGCCGTTCCGTTCAACCGATCGATATGTGATTTCAGATATAGTTATTCAGAGGTATGAGCTCAGGATTCTGTGAACGTCAACAAAGTGGCGCTCACAGTTACGGTTATAATTACAGAAACTTGAAATTATCAAATGGCAACGCCCACTTTTTCCAGTCAAAATATGCTCAGCGCATGCGAAAACCCTGAAAACGTTAGAATGATACATGTATCACAAAAAACGGACGCGTTATGCCTGCACAAGAAACAGCTCTGTGAACAGCCAGCAAAAACACGATTGGGCTGCACGGAGTAAATTTGCATAAAACATTGACGCTAAAATTTAATACACTCTAAACAGATTAAAATCCTTCTTTTGAGTGTGAAAGTCATTAAAGGCAGACCCCGAAAGAAAACAATTACAGTGTATGATCAGAAGTTAATATGATTTCGTGGAACTACGAAAAAAAGGATGCACTGCAACATTAGTTGATAGTTTTAAATTTTAACACCTACCGAATACCACCAACAAGCCAAGATGGCTATGAAAATTTAATTGAGGTACTTACGAATAGCACGCGATAATTTATTTTTTTCATCTAATATTATCTACTTTTTTATAACCTCTCTGAATGTTCTTTAAATTAAGTGTAATGCAGTACCGTAATAAAGTATTCAATGGACTGTCAGGCCTTTTTCTACCCCGAAATGGAAAGAGCAATACTATTCCTCACATAAAAGCATGTTGGTAACTTTTTCATTTAAATTTCTTGAAAGTCCCATTTTTAACGTAATGAGAATAACACGTGATCACCATCGCAAAAACAATGTCAAATATAATGCAGTGAGATTAAAACCAGTTCTTTAAAAGACAAAAAAAAATAATATCCACTTCGAAAAACACGAAATTATCATTTCGCATGCATAAAGAATATTAACGTCGGATATATTTCTGTATTTTTAGAACTTTTCATACTTTGGTAAAACTTTAACGGAAAATAAACGAAGTAAAAAAATGGTAATTCTGTGGAGAAGAATAACAAAACGGGGCGAATCAGTAATCACCAAGATTAGGCTTTATTTTTTAGCGTTTAGAAAAATTACTTCTATTATGTATACAGGAGTTGCAAATGAGTGATTTCCTCGTATTTAACCAGCAACATTTAGCAGGTTCATCAATAGTTTATGTCAATTTGTGCATTTTGATAAATTCTGTTGACAAATATATTTTTTTTTCTGCAATGAAGGATATCTTGAGCAAGAGTTATCAATCTAGGACTTCGCTGGACTGCGCAAAGTTTGCTACAATACTTTAGATGATTATATTTTATACTTGGGAATAGTGTCTTCTGATGTCCTGTCGGGAAAAGTGGATAAAGCAAATTGATTACCTTTTCAACCAGGTTGGGCGAATGGTTGTCGAATGGTGGTTGTTGACGAATGGTGTCCATGTTGGGTGAATGGCCTACTGTACAAAGTCTGAGAATTCGATTCCATCTATTGTCATAGATGCTTGTAGCCGTTCGTAATTGGCTTTAAGCAGTAGGTCCCGGTCGAATTAGCCGTCGTGTAGCAAAAAAATGACATGACCGTAGTGCCCCAAGCCAAGCAAAATCTTTCAAACCAGCTTCTGGATCAAGCTCTGTACTATTGCTGATGTGTGGTTATGATAATTATAGTTGTATAAAGGAGATTCGTTGCAATAGTTCAATTAATGTTGTTCCAAGCACGAAAGTTCTATCAAAAATGAAGAATGTTTATAGTTGGCGATGATGAAATGACAGTTCGTCAATATAGGCCGGAAAATTCATTAACTAGTGGACGTAGAAGAGTATTTACCGAGGATACATACGTTGATGTGCCGCTAATAACCTGGTTGTTCCCTTGCTGCTCACATACCTTTCTTTAAAAAAAACTTAGGAAGGAGATGCTTCGAAACCACTTGTTGGTAGAAACAAAAAATCATTTATTATCTTCACGAAAATAAGGAATATATATATCTTGGTTAATGAATCATAACAACAAAATGGTCTGCTACATAATAAAAGAGAGCTTCGGGTCTACACGACCACTAAGGTTAGCAGCCAAAAAAATAAAATAATAGTATCGAAGAAATGTTTTTAAATACAGGCACAAAAATACATCAGATCACGAGAATACACTGGTACTCATTATTCGACAAAAAAAAAACCCCTCACCAAGTAACGGCCAAAAAAAATGCCGATACCTCGGATCAGGGTCTCTAGAGCAAGTTTTTATATACGAATGTATAACATGAATCTCAGCATCGAAATTACTTTTTTTTCAGCCCTGGACAACGCAAGGGAAGAAGGGTTGCCGTACAACCAATCTCGCCAAGGCGTGCAGAAGGGAGAGGAGAAAGAAAACCTTAATAGCGCGCCAACACCTTGTGTCCATAAAATAAAATACGCGAAGCATCGCCAAAACTGGAAACCTTACGTACCACATTCCTCTTGCCAGAAGAAAATGCCAGAAGAACCCTTTTAATGAGTTTCATTGGCCGAGACTGGCTGAGCTTAACCAATCAGAGGAGCTGGTCAAACAGCGCGAAGCCCAAACGCCTGTTCTGAGAAAAAAACTAAGTTTCCCATGCAAGAGAACCGTAAATAAATTACGTTCGCCGCAGGCGTGCGGAAAGGGGAAACAGGAGCCTTTAGCATAAACGGAGTTTAATAGCTTAAGAAGACCCATCAATGCTGTTAACAATAACAAGGAAACAGGGAAGAAAAGACATCTTATTTCGTGGACACGAGGCTAGCAATTAGGGGACTTAGCTGACAAAGACATAAAGAATTTAGGACGGCAAATGGCACTGCCAGATGTTAGAAGATAGGCTATTCTCAATTACCGACCGAACGGACTTAAGGTTACAGAGACCTCCCATGACTAAGAGCCTGGGAAAAAAATAAATTACTATCAGATAAGGAAAGGAAACATAAATAGCAGACTTAAGATTAAAATTAAAGTTATAATTTAAAGTTTAAGAGAACTACACAAATTAAATTAAATTAATCAAAATAAAGGAACCTGTAACGAATTCCTCGTTACAAGCTCTATGATAATGAGAAAATTTCAGCCAAAAACTAGTTTGTCTTAGCTTTTGCCACCTGAACTCATGCAGTTCAGATCTCTGACCTCTAAGCAATAATCGCGAGTCTGTTGCTGTTACTAATGCCCTCTAGCGAAATAAATCCTTGACAGGTCTATAAAGCTGCCTTGCGAAGAGATAAAGCTTCTATACTCAGTCAGCCAAAGTCTCTTCCCCTCCCAAGTTCTGACCGCGCCTGAAGCTGTTTCGGTGAAGTAAAACTGAAGGATCCTGGAGACGACCAATCATCTTACTCCATTTCTCTTTTCGTGCATACTTGTTCGCGTTATCATAATCTTCGGAATCTGCTTTAGAGGACATGGCCCAGGGAACGCATTTAAAGCACAATTTCCTATGGTCCGATGGTCACATGAGGCTCATATTTCACTGGCGGTTGTTAGGCACCATAAGGGTCGTTGATCGAAATTTTGCCAGGTGCGACCACAAAAGTTTGAGAAAGCAGTCCCAGGAGCGACATCTGGTTTTCTAGTACTATTTTCCCACCTATACAGATCAAGTGGAGGGGCTTTCCGCCCTACTGATTTAACATGCCTTCATCCAGCTTAACACTAGAACCGCGGGACTTTCGATATACCTAGAACAGCGGAGAAGGTCATTTTGACCCTAGACTGTAAACATATAAAATATGCACAAGCGCTTAGTTTATTTAACTAAAACATTTTATTTTTTAAATAATAATCAATATTTCTCAGAATTTACATTAAATAATTGATATAAATAAAGAGAAATTAACTTAATTTTTACAAAATCGCGTTATTTAAAATTTTACGTCCTTGAGTATAATAACATGTCTGTTTAACAAAATATGACATAAATTTCCTAATTTCAATGGTAAAATAGAGTATCTCTTTTCAATATGTTTAGACATAATTTAAAAAAACTAAAAATTAAAATTTTTTTCAGTTACTAAAAATTTTATCAGTACTTAGTTTTACAGGTTTTAAAATCAAATTTACTGTATGCCTTTTGTACAAAACTGAGTAATAAGTTTGGTACATTTTCCACAGATGGGTGCTTTACATTTTGAACAGATATATAGAGTTTTATTTTCACATTTCGAAATATGGCATCGAACTCGCTTACGCTTAATTTGTGGTTGTCCGTCGTTTTCACTGGTTGCTTCACATGCTCTTTTTGCCGCCTTTTTATGTCGGAAGAGAACAAACTCTTCTCGCAATTCTCCAACCAAGTCTTGAATGAATTTCCGTCTACTAATAGATTTTCCAGTTACAGCTTTATATAAAACCCAGGCATTGATTGCAACAGGTCCAAAATATTACAAAAAAAACCTGCACCGGCCACCTTCGGGAAGCTTGACTGTATATTTCCTTGCCATTTGTTGAATCACGTCCACACCGTATTTAGTTGCGTTGTAGAAAGCGATTCTATCAGGTAGTTTTTTTGGGTTATCTGCAATTTCTACGTTTGGATGCAGACTACTTAGCAACAAAACGTTTTTATCTTTTTTACCTCGATAAACAGTTAGACTCATGTCTTTATGGGTTCGTACCGTACTTGAATACAATGTGGATTTTAACATTTTTACAGAGACTAGTATTTCTCTTTTTGAGCGTTTTACATTTCCTACAAGGCTAGTGTTTTTGGATTTCAATGTCTCTGCAAGCTTCAGTGTTGTGTAAAAGTTGTTCGTAGTGACATTTTTACCTTTGTTCTCATATGGACTTATTAGTCGCAGCAATACATGTTCATATATAGAAACATAGGATGGACTTTGGTTATATTTTCCAAGATACGGGAATCCATTTATCAGATATTTTGAGTCAACATCTGCAGCCAACCAGAACTTGATTCCACACTTATCTGGTTTGTTTGGCATGTATTGGATAAACCTACACCTAGCTTTTGTAGGAAATAACTGTTCATCTGCAGTTCTATTAGGACCTGGTGTATAGTTAGTCTTGCAATTTTCCATGAAACGATTCCAGATATCTGAAATAAGGGCAAATTTGTCTGTCTCTAGACCCTTTGATCTTGTTGATTTTACGTCGAAGCGTAAAAATCCCATTATTTCACGAAATTGGTCTCTTGACATTGTATATTGGAAAAATTTTGGTCCTCAGTCCTTTGACCACAAGTTATCCAGTTCAAGTCATTTTGCACAATATATACCACGTGCATATAACATTTATATTAAATCATCTATTTCTTCTAATGTTATATTCCATTCTCCTTCATGAATCTGACGGTGAGCTTCATCTTCAGTACATTTCTCTATGTGTTTCAATATCCATTCATCTATAAAAAGTCTCCAAGCACTTGAAGGACTGTTGTCGATAACATTGCATTTAGCATGTGGTGTTGGGTCCCCCAACTTCTTTCAAAATATTACACTTTGATTTTCTTCCTCTATCGTTTGTTTCTAATTGACCGTCATTCCAAATTATCCCATCTTTGTCATCTTCATTATTTCCAACTTTGAATGTTATTGTCGATTTGTTTTTCAAATTTCTTTGCGTGTGTGTATCTTTTCTTGGAATGTTTGATTTTTATTTTTTATCAGATAAATTATCATCAGTATTGCGATAAGAAGGACCAGCGATTGTTAGAGCATTGCCAGAGTCATCTTCACTTTCATTTTCTTCATCCGAATCCAAATTTTCTTCATTAGCAGGCAGGTATTCATCCTCACTACTCAAAATCGAATTTTGAGAAACCTTTTTTCGAACCTTCTGAATCATTTTCAGATAATTCTTTAAATATTCTAAAGCTTCCTGAACAGCAAGATTACGGCGTCGTGACATAGTTTTTATACATATACTAATTGCACAATAAAAGCAACTTCAAAAAGTCTAAATATTCGCAGTGATTTTTTACTGCATTCGAACGTAGTTCGTGCTTCAAACCTAATATAATGACCTTGACTGAAAAACCTTCACTATTCCCCCTTCTGGTACAGTCCATTTAAGGAATTCTAGGGTGGGGTAGAAGTATTTTACAGTTACAGTTCGAGAAAATGCACCTGTTTTTCGTTATTTGTGCATTAACATTTCTTACGGGTCAAATTGACCCGCTCCGCGGTTCTAGGTATAAGTGTTAATAATCTGAAAATTACTTATGTTACGAATTTTTAAATTTGGTAAATTGTTGTTCACCTTAAAATATTAAAAGTCATAAAAGGAATTTTTTTTTCAATCGATACTTTTCGCGTGGTGATAAATTAAACATCGTTTTGGGTCAAATTGACCCGCTCCGCGGTTCTAGTGTTAAGCATTAGAGCTTTCAGTGACGTTTATTGGGATTCGTACAGAGCACCTACACAAGCTAAATTCCAATGTGCAAATCAATAGGTTGTCACGGGTCCAGCACTTATCCTAATGTAGTAAATCAAGATGCTCCAAAGGGGTATTGAGCTATAAACAGCAAGCCAGGTGAAACAACCTGATAATGAAAGATTGGTTGTCAGCTTTAAATTAGTCCCCCTAGGATTTTGAAAACTATTGGGAACATCAAATATATTTTTTATAAACCAACTAATGTAAAATATCATTGAAATAACATTACAGAAATTGAGGAGAAAAATATTGGTGGCCTAGAGAATAATTATTGTGACGAGGATATATAAAAGCAAAACAAAGGTACATTTGCCGAGATACATTGATAGAATTGTTGAATAAATATGTATCATTACATGCATAACTCGATAGCGATGTTTCACTGTACTGCCAGTGATATATAGAATAAATTATAAATTATATCATTTTATGAATTGCATCGCTAATTACTTCCATTAATTTAAGAGCAGTTAATTTTTTTCATATATGGCATTAATTAATCTACTATATTAGGAACAAATTAATTATCGTAAATAAATTATTTCAATTTATTTCAATTTCTTAGACCTTAAAGTTAATAAAATGAACTACCCCTAAAAAGATTCATGACGCAAAATACGTTTGACCTTCTAGATCTTTGCTATAGAGGAGAAATTTCAGTGGTTGGATTTTAATGGAATTTCAAAAGATGTCAAATCCTCAAACACATATAATAAATTACTCTCATGTATTGCAGGATCATGTTTCCAGACATATCTGAAAGAATATTTCCTATTCCCTCGCGAAATTTAATTAACTTAAAAGTTATATAATTTAATACCTCTTATGTATTTTCCCCGGTGTTCTGTACTATTTTAAGGAACGTCTAAATTAGTTGGTGCAGCGTTTGAAACACACCTGTTCATTTTAATAAAATATATCACCTAAATTCTACATTTTGTCTATTTATATACAAAACATCAATTACTGTAACATATGACTATAATTTTAAAAACTTTCGGATTTAACTTTTAAAATAACTCTTCATTTTTATATAAACACCCAAAAACTTTGATGTCTACATAAATTTTTGACATAAATAATTAATACCAGACACTCTTCCATTATAACCAAAAGTTATTTAGAGCTTAAGATACATCAGGTTTGTTTCTTTCATAATCAATAAATTGTTTCTTGATGACAACTCTTTCACAAAAATTTATTGAATCTTTTTCAACGGGTGGTAAAACTATGCTCAGATAGTTCTCGGATTTTTTCAAATTAGTTCTTTACCCCAAACGGATTCTGTAAATTCAAACAGTTTGGGGGTTTTGGTTTGGTTGAAAGCACTAAGAACATTTTTTCTTACACGAGCGCTAATTAGACCTAGACCTACTGATTAATACCGATTACGAACGGTTACAAACATCCATGCCAATACTGGGAATCCAAACCATTGACTCCAGCATCATTCCAGTCAAATTTTAAAAGTGATATCTTCAATAAAACAATGACATTGCGGACTTATTAAGTTATATTAATATTGTACTACATGTCAGTAAATGTACCTTATACTAAATGAACCAACTATAAAAAAATATGATCAAAATAGGTTTTTTTTCTAAATTCAATTATGCTGGGTCAACTTCAAGTTAGGCAAAAAAAATAACATAATATGGACTATACTTTTTTCAGCCCTAAAACTATAATTTGCTACATGGGCACTTCAGTTATCCGACTGCCTTTAAAATATCGATTTTGACGAAAATTCCAAAATTGTTTTTAATTGCTTTTTATGTTTCTAAATTTGCTTTTACTTTTTTTCTGTATGATCATTAGAAATGAAATTAGAGCAATTTAAAGATCAGCAGCAGCTATGAATTTCAATACGAGTTGAAAACTCTGATCGTGTTTTCTGAAGAACTTACTTTCATTAAAAATGTACACGACTCTTATTATAACTCAAAATATAACCATGTACATGTCTTTGTACATGTACAATGTACATGTACAAAAAAACCCCATTTTGCTCATATATTTTCATAGTTGGTTCATTTAGTATAAGGCACATTTACTGACATGTAGTACAATATTAATATAAGTCCGCAATGTCATTGGTTTATTGAAGATATCACTTTTAAAATTTGACTGGAATGACGCTGGAGTCAATTGTTTGGATTCCCAGTATTGGCATGGATGTTTGTACTTTGTACATGTACATTGTACATGTCTTTGAAAATTTTCACGTATGTTTTTCATAATTCTAATAATATATTGAACTACAGATTTGTTTCTTTGAATACAATTTGTTGATTTATAGCTGCATTTATAAAAAATCTCATGAAAAATTACTAAAATTTTAGATATAATTGCATATAATGACCTGTATTTTTTTAGATATTAAGATATCGATTAGCTTTTAGCTCATTACACTTAGAAGGTACATACGTACATATGACAAAAAAATTAATGTTATAGGAATAATATGCTTTTTAGAGCTATAGCCGTTTTTTGCAAAAAATTGCTAAATTTCTACCCAATTTCCTCGATTTTGCAAAAATTTGCATAGTTATTGTCTAATTTTTCATCATTATCGAGTTTTGGTGTTATATTCCTTCGAAAAATAAGATAGAAATTTTCACAAGTACAGTTTTTCAAAAAAAGATCTCTGAACGCAGTCGGATAATATAAAAGACTTATCAAATTATTTCAGGAATTTTTACTTTATTTACAACTTTCGCTTACCAAGAAATGTTGTTTATTAATTTTTATTATTCAGTTATGTACTACAATCCAGGGAAAATTCTACTTCCACATGCTACCAAATTAATTACAAATATTTAGGCTCTAAAGCGTTATGATACGAAAAAGAAGTATGCTGCATTAATTTCCCAAGAAATATTTTCCCAGCTGGTAATAAGGTAAAATAATTACTCATAACTCGTTTCACCAAACTTCTAACAAAATTTTATAAGAAATGATATAACCACTCATTCATTCACTTATATCAAATGATATATTTTACCTTATTAAGCGGACAGAAATGGCAGAAGATGTGGCTTTGGAAAAGAACCATCTCCAGGTTTCCATAGAGCGTGGTATCTAAAAGTCCCCACAGAGCGTTCAATAACCGCGTCATTACAGTTGAATGACGCAGTAAGGGAAAGCAGGAGACTATTCAAGCTATAATTCCATCCTCGGCCGTCTTTAATACAATTATCGACAAGCTTGAAATTACAAGCACTCGAGCATGGAAATTGAATGACGTTGTAGATTGCACAAGTTTTCAATTACTGGAGAATAAGTTCATTTGGATTACCCGGAAGCCTACGTTCATTTTTAGGCATGGCAAAGATTGGGTTTGATAAGCAGGTTTATATGACACATTTTTTGAGTGATAAAAATGGCATCATAGTTCACATTCTACGAAATAAACTAGTAAAGAAGATATTTATGAATTGCATAAATTTTTTCTTGTTAAACAAACATAATTTTTTTCTTGTCAAATATTTGTTAAACAATTACCCACAGAGATAACATACTGGAGAACAACACATCTTTCGTGCGTGTGTGTGTGTGTGTATATATATATATATATATATATATATATATATATATATATATATATATATATATATATATATATATATATATATATATATATTCTTTCCCTTTTTAAGCCAAATTTTGGAGAGATTTTTAAATCATAGAGATGACATGATTTGGAAATTATAAAATCCCTTCTGAGAAAAAATAAATTTGGATATTAAGTTTTTTTCTCGTATTTACGGTAGTTTAGAGAAAGTCTTTGAAATGATGCTTAAATTTATATTATTTTCTCTTTGAATATTTCAGACACTAATAAATCGAAACATATGAGTTTGACAACGAACTTTCTCTTTTTTTTAATATCAATAAGGAATGAGATCGTAAACCCTTTTTAGTGATATATAAAAAATGAACTACACACATATTACTCTACCACGAAGAAACACTTCATTTTGTTCATAAATTACTCCTAAAGTTTCCAAGTATCTGTCACCAAATGTATCCATTAAAGTTTCTAAGCTATGCCCATTCTAATAAGGCATTGCCTTCAAGTAACAAAAATACGCCGAATGCCCCACATGCTCTGCTACAAATTTTGTCATGAAATCTCCATCTAAAATTTGAAACAGCATAAAAAAATATTTTCTACTTGAAATATAAAAACTATCCTTTAAACTTCTGATACACGTTTAAATAGTTAACCAAGTCTAGTGGTGAATAGCATAAAGTAACTCAGTCTATGTAAAAATACATGCTTTATAACCAAAAGTCTTATGATAGATACAATCAAAATTTTCTCACACACTTTTCAGAACATTATTTCTTGATGGCTCGTAGTTCTTTTAACTAGCTCTGTGAGAATTGTTTCAACATATTGGCAATTTTTATATTCATGTTGGGTGATAAAATTTCACGGAAGATGCCTTATTAGTAGGAAGGGTCACATACAAGAAGATGGATGACTTCAGCATATCTATATATATAAAACAGTTCCGTAACTGACTCATTCATTCTCTGATTGACTGACTGACTGACATACAACGCACAGACCAAACCGCTTTACCTAAACGGCTGAAATTTTGCATGGCGATTCTTCTAATAGTGTAGGGGTGCACTAAGAAAGATTTTTCAAAAATTCTTCTTAGATTTTTTAAAATTAAATTTTTTAGCTGTTTTTTAAACTTTTTTTACGTTTGCATTTAAAATAATACATTGAGGGTTGTAAAATTTATATCACGAGAAAGATCATAAAAATTCCTTCAAAATGCAATATTTTTCGAATCTTTACCTCCATTTTCTGATTTTTAGTGAATTTTTAAAGATTCATTTTTATAATTTAATTTATTAAATGCTGATCACGTGATTTCTTTTTCTGGTACTTTAAATAAATTTATCGTCACGTGAATAACAACTAAATAGACAAAAAAATATTTTTTTTCTTGCTAATGCGGCAGACGATTGGACATTATTTTGTCTATAAAAATATCCCTTACGATTTTTTAAAAATATATTTTGTTTTCTACATCAATTGTATATATTGATCGTCGCATTTATTATATATATATATATAATTTTTTTTTGGGGGGGGCATTAATTCTATACATTGACCGTTGTATTTAATTTGAATGTCCTCCGTAGCGAAGTGCGGGTTTTCAGCTAGTCATATATAAATAGCGATATTTATTCCTCATGGACCAGTAATCATACCGCAGTTAGAGGGGTACCAAGTACAATGGACGAGGAAAGCTTATTTATAAGAAGGATCATATATACGGAAATATTTGCAACTCCTTTGTACCGTTACCGATAAATAGATTTTACAATTCTGGACTCTTAGGCATGGTGCAGCTGAAGGGTTACGAAGTACAATAATAGAGGTGGTAAGCTTCCAAATGAGGAATTCTTCAATTTGTTTCTTTGGTGACTAACCAAATGCAATAAATCCAAGAAGTTAATTTGCCGTAGTGGTAATAAATCCATGAATCTTTATTGAACACTTTAACAGATGCTATGTTGTTTTATTAATTTATGAGGGAAAAAAAAGTAACATTTTTTGTTATAGTACCATTAAGAACGATTTTTTTTTAAAATGCTATAAACCTTCGTTTTACGGTAGAAGATAGTTTCGAAAGAATGCCAAATAAATTTTTCAAATAAAGGTAATGCTTCAAATTTGTTTTGCTCTTCAGATGACATTTTAAGTTTCAGTTTAAAAAAGAGAGAAATGTTTACATTTTATTGCTACAATATTCATAAATAACGTTACTCGTCGGGAGAAATAATTTAAATTTCTGAATAAATTTTTTATTTTACATAAATACATAGAAAACTAGAATCTTTGAGTTTAAAATGTAGCTACTTGGGAAATTTCATTTTAATAAATAGAATTTAAGTCCTCGAAATGTATTTCAAAATATATCAATACAGTGTAAGTAAAACATATGTAAACATATAAAACAGATTTATTTTAATTTTAAAAGTTCTATTCTCCACAAACCAATGACATTGTAGTCCTCGTAAGTTATATTAATATTGAACTACATGCCCGTAAATGTGTCACATACCAAAAAGCAAACTATAAACAAAATGTGGACTAAATATTTTCGTTTATTCAAATACCTTCTTCATATTGAGCCTAGGCAAAAGGAAAGCAATTTCTAATATATTTTTTCCACACTAAAATTATTATTTGCTACATGGACACTTAGAAGACCGGGAAATACAGTAAAATGCCATCAGAATGATTACAAAAAACTGGGCCAATAACAGGGCTCTTAACACTTAGATATTTCTTTCGAAGGCTTGATTGACTTTCCACCGCCGTTCAGCCAATTCTAATAATTCTGACCGGATAAGTATTGGGCTCAACAAAAACTTTGAAAGGCTTCCAAATGTCCTTATTTGACAAGCAACTAGTTTCATGAAATTACAAACTGGGCTTAAGTCACAAATTAGCACTACTGGAACAATGTTGTTTTTCGTCTTTAAACAAGGGTTTGTATTGTATTTGCTTCAACTTTTTGCCTAAAAGCATCTACGTTCTTGGATTTGTGTTTAATAAACTGCGATCGCTAACGATAAACGTACTGGAATGCAGGAATCTATCTTATAGGGTAAAATTTTTGGATACTATTTATAGTATTTTATTAGCTTATGAAATAAACACTGAGATTCATATATCGCACCCCAGCAAGAAAAGTGACCCAACTCAAAAATGCAGCATTTGAGGAAAATCATTGTAAACAATAATATAAATCTGGAACTAGCATTACAATAAAACTGATACAATTGCCCTCAGGTGGAGAAGTTGCTAGATAGAGTGTTTCGTGCCCGACAGGGACACTTCATAGATATTTTTCAATGACATAACCTCAGAATTACCCATTTTTACCTGTGTCGCTTTATTTACCAGGCTGCAATATATTAAGAACACCTTTGTTCCGATTTTCACAGCTTTCCGCTAGTCATGAGAGCGAGGAATAGGTCCCAATTATGCTGTTTCGAATGCATGGCATAGTAAAAAACCGATTTACCGAGAGGAGCAGAAGCTATCAGGTAAAAAATATATAGATAATTCTTCGGCGCTATCAGAACTGATATAAGGCTTGAAGAGACTATTTTAACCTGCAAGACACCTTCTTTCCACATTCCTGATATATCCAGGGAAGACGCACCTTTCAGTCAGAATATTTTCTTTGCTTGTAGAGAAGTAGATAGCAAAAGGTAAGGGGTTGGAGCGACCGATTCATAGTTAATGACATTTGTATAGCTGTGTAATCTCCTATGCTTATAATTTGTTAATTTAATTTGATATCTTGTGATCCCAACCTGAGTGTTTCATGTTAGTGCAATGGTTGTAAATTTCTTTTATTTGATAACTGAATCCTAGTTCAGTTTATTGAACTCACATCATGGCAGTTTATGTACACCCTTGGCTCTATTAAACATTTAGAAATTTTCAGTGCTTATTGGTCTTTAAATCAGTTTTAATGCACACATAAATAAATATTTCAATAAAATCACAAAAATGAATATATGTACTTACAGAAATAACAAGAAATTGCGTACAATAATACATGATACTGTGAATAAAGGTTACACAATTTTTTTGTATTCTTTAAAAACTTAGAGTACTTTTTTAAATGTGACTGAATGCGTATCTTTAAAATCAGCATTTGATTTGTTTTATTTGTGAGCTTAAAGTTCGATAGTTCCGGATTATTTTGTAAAATTGCATCCTCAGAAAACATGTTTAAATGCCATGCGCTTATGTGTATATACTTACAATGTTTCCACAGTGAGCACAGAATATCCAACTACTTTCGCCGCAGCACATCATTCAACAGTAATGACATGATTATAATGCAGTCCTTCGGGACTTCTGGACACCGCTTTATTGAAATTATTAAGCCTGATCTGTGCAGTGACATATGCTGGCATATTTCGTAACTTCGTTATTCAGAGTGCATGTTGTCTTGCTCAAATATACGGGAGGTCATTAATTCCGAATCAAAGAGTTGAATACCAGTAATTATGTTCATTTAATGTCCTTGGAATGAAATTGATGAGCTCGTAATGTAAATTCTAGGTGCTGATAATGTGATAATGTATAGTAACTCTTTCGAAGTAAAAATAATTCCATTTCATTTAACAATTTAGACATGAATGCTTGTCGTCTTCACAGTAAAAATGCAAATGCACGGCATAATTCAATACAATATAATCAGTTGAGATACCCGTAAGAAATAATTCTCATCGACTAAAATGGTTAAAATATATCATTGAAGAAACAAAATTTCCCTCCGCACATCTTCTGTACTAGGTTTGATCAATTATATTTTTCTTTGTTCTTCTATGAATGTTCAGGCTTTCATTGCATATTTCACATGAATGTTATTATATACACGTATACTATATATATATATATATATATATATATATATATATATATATATATATATATATATATATATATATATATATATATATATATATATATATACCGAGTGCGTCATAAATTCATGTAAAGTTAAAAAAATTCATAATAAAAGAAGCAATGCCCGGAAAATTTTTCTATTTGCGCCTATAAGGTAAGAGGGACATTGGGATTTTTTTCCATGTAAAAAAAAAGTTTCAAAAAGTAACCGAAAGAGGGCACTCACACGTCATACTGAGACGTTTTATGCAAATCAGGCAAACTCAAACAGAAAATCAAACAGATCACAATAACATGGCACTGTAAATTGTTTTAAAGTAACAGATGTTCAACATTAGTACCAGCACAAGGTAATAGGCAAGTGAGGCCCGTCACTAAGCCAAATTACAGCGGATTGTAGCATCGATGGCAGCGACTGTCTGTCTAGTAACATTTTTCAGTTCCATCAAAGTGGTTGGGGAGCCCCGGTACACACGAGACTTTAAATATCCCCCCAACTAAAAATTTGCCGGGGTCAAGTCTGGTGATCGTGAGGGCCACTGAACCTTACAACCGCGACTTATAGAACTCGGTCTTCAGTGAAAGATTTCAAAAGGAACGTCTTGATATCACGTGAAATGTGGGGTGGAGCACCATCCTGCATGAAGGTGACAACTGGTAACGCATGTCTTTCCTGCAATGCAGACTTAACGTGGTCATGCAAAAGCGCCCTCGTTTGGTTACTTTTGGAATGTTTTTTTCATGGAAAAAAATCCAATGTCCCTCTGATCCTATTCGCGCAAACAAAAAATCTCTCCGAGCTTTATTTCTCTTATTATAAATTTTTGAACATTGCGCGAATTTATGACGCACCCGGTATATATAATAAAGCGCCACCATCCATTAATTCGAAACCTCCTATGCTGTCTTTCCCCATTTACAATTATTTACGTTTGCCTTTTTGTGGCACCCGTCGGTCGCTTTAAATGATCACCTCATATTCTGATCAAGTGCACAAAGGAAAGTAAATTTCCATTGTAGTGGTAGGAGAATTGAACTGCGCGCCACATAGCATATTGGATATGGGCTGAACCAGATGCTACTACACTTTCATCTGTGTTTTGTAAATACGTAAATAAATTTCTATCTCTATATTAATTATAATGTTAACCAATTAAATAGCCGGTTATTGTTCATAACGTGTTCAAGTATATAAAATTAATATTGTACTCAAATGGAGTAAACTCACTAAGTTTGCCGACCAATCAATCGCGGAAATTACTGCAAGACATCATCAGGTGATATTTTCAGGTGATAACCTACAATTTTTCAAATCGATACTCCCACAAAGGAAAACCGCTTAGAAACAGGTTCCGCACACGCATAGCAACAGGTCAAGAGCCCTGGCAACAGGCCCAAGTGGTGTGAGCTGGCTAAGCCAAGGACAGCTTACCACGATTCCACTGTTACCTTCTGACATCCTTGGTAGTATGATTTTGATTGGACAAGTGTCAAGGCGACGATAAGCTTTTGTCCAGGCTCTGAGCTAGTGTAAGAGTGAAGCAGAGAAGCTCTGTAGGATGTAATAGGTTGGGCGTAATCTGTATCTTTCTTGAGGGTTTGTAAATTTGTATATACCTACGCATAATCACAAAATAATAAATGTGTTTAATAAAAACAATTCTACTCTTATTATTAATGCCTAATTTTGATCAAGAAGTAAGTTGACCAAATGGCACCATATATATATATATATATATATATATATATATACACACTCGGTCACAAAAAAATCATATGTACCCAGAAGGAAACGAGCTACTATCACGAAACGTAACATGAATGTAGTGTATGAGGAGATAAGCAAATGATTTCAAATCAGAAGAACAGACCGTTTTATTAAGAAGATATTGCATGAAAAAGGTTACAAATCTGTAAGTAGTAAATCCACCTCTGGCAGCTATACAAGCCGAAACACGGCGTGGCATCGAATCAATGATGTCACCTATGACCTCCTGCGGAAGATCATGCCATAATCTTTGCAACTGGGCAGTTAATTCACCAGTATTCTGGGACGGCAGCATCTGCCTTCCAATCACGTCCCAGGCGTGCTCTATTGGCGAGAGGTCTGGTAACCTGGCATGCCATGGGAATACGACATATCCTTGAAGACATTGTTGAGAGAGTCGCGCAGTGTGTGGACGAGCGTTGTCTTGCTGATAAATGGCACCTGGGCGAATGATAGCATAGACAGAACAACTGGCGTTAAAATCTCGTCCACGTAACAGCGTGCCGTCAAAGTGCGTTGAAGGACGACTAGAGGTGAACGTGTGTCCCAACAAATCGCTCCCCACACTGTCGCACCTTGTGTAATCGCCGTATGCCTCTCGACAACAAATGCCGGATCGGACCGGTGGCGTTGCCGCCTCCACACGCGCATGCGCTGGTCATCAGCATTGAGACTGAATCGTGATTCATCGCTGACGATTACAGACCTCCAGTCAGTCACACTCCAGGTTGCCCGAGGTCGGCAAAAATCCAATCGACACTATCTATGATGTGGGGTCAATGGTAGGCATCTTAATGGACCTTGGCTCCATATACCTGCGTTGGCCAGTCGTCTCCGAATGGTTTCCCTTGATACCACCGGATGTCTGGAAGGTGGTAAATGGTGTCGAACCACTTCTAGCGACGTTGTTGGTGCGGACGTCGTCGATCTTATGATTGCGCGATCCTCGCGCGCCTTTGTGTTCCTGAGACGTCCTGACCCTCAGCGAAGGGTAGACTATCCCTTCCGTGATCCATTGCCGACACCGAGCAACTTTCATATAGCTACCGAGGTGGTGGCCGATACGCCTGTTCGACCAACCTGCTTCTCTGAGGCCTACTATACGCACCCTCTCAAAGTCCGACAATTGTTCGTAATTTCGCCGTTTACGTCTCAAAGGCATTTCTATTCACAATACCGTCCATCTAAGTCGACAGATTTGTTTGAATAACCCTATGACACGAGCAGTCATGCTTTTAAACTCTCCCAGCTGCACAACTCGTATGCTCATAGAGCGCTTACTCTTGTCTCATTGGCGTCGAAATTTTAATCATTGGCATATATCTTACCAAACTACATTTCTGCTAAGTTTCGTGATATTAGCTTTATTTCTTCTGGGCGTATATATTTTTTGTGACATATATATATATATATATATATATATATATATATATATATATATATATATAATATTTTAACATATTTATCTATTGTGTTTGTAGTAGAAAGAATTATAATGTACTTTAAAAAAAATTATTATTTTCAACTGAATTTTTCAGAAATATAGCAAAATATTAAACTTTGAATAAAAATATATAAGAAATATTTAAAGTCATTAAATATTTAATGCTTGAAGCATAAACCAGTTTATTCCCTCCGTTATTTACTTAAAGGCATAATAATCTGTAAAAAGTTTTGAAATAGAATGAATGCTAAAATATCGAAACCGTGCGTTTAAAGGATGATTACAATGCTTTTCACATTTTTGTTTATGCATATGAAGGGGAACCCCGATTTATAGTTTTTAAAAGGTCCTATTGTACTGAATGATAAATGTGGGAAAACTACTCATGCGGGAACATATCAAAGAAATATTTTCGTTGGACTGGATGAAGTAAGCGACACATTCGGGAAAACGAAGATTCAGGGAACGATCAATCGAGGTTCCCCTGTATGTTCGATCCAAAGGCTAGTAATGTCCATTAAACAACAGAAGTAAGTATATGCGGTTAAAATACCTAAATCAGATTAAAACATTTAATTATTAATCGAGATAAAAACCATTGCATATGAATAACTGGAGAGGTAAAAATTGTATCTGTTTTAAACTACCATTGTTTGGATAAGTAGTTATACCTAAGGGTAATCTCTCAGCAGATTCCCCAATCGAAAGTAATCTCATTACGGATTGTTGTTCCAGAATTCCACAGCGGAGTGCCATCATCTATTCGATACTGCCTCCAATTAGACAACACTGATATCTGATATCATGTCAGTCATTCTGCAATGACGTAAAACATTTACTCTATGTGTAGATAGGTAACTCAGATAGTCAAGAACAATTGTACTAAGACATCCAATAGAACCTTCTTCGACATGGCATTCACTTGTTATACTAAGAATGGCACGTGCCACTCGGGATTCACGTAGTAATAAAATCACATCCCTGAAAATAAAAATGAAAACGTAGAAATCAGGCAATATTGTAGTTTAAACTAGAGTCAGTGATAACAAAGTGTTATTTTCCATTCCTGAAAAAAATTAAATTTTGAAATAGGTAAATTGATTTATTCCCTGCATTACTCTTATACACTGAGCCCATGTTTGCCTGCGCTACTTAATATGCAGGTGCACATGGAAATCCAGAAGATGCGAATAGTGTAAAGAAAAATCTTGTATACCTCAAGGAATGATCTTTTCAGAGGATTTATGCCAATAATACAGTAATTTAAATAAGGTTTTATTGACATACATAATATTACAAATCACGAAACTTTAAATTTTAGTCCATTAAAATGAATTCTGATATAATTTTCTTTTACGAGTCATGCTAGCTTTTCAGCTTGCAGTTTCAAATTTTAATTCCCTTGAGGCTTGGTGGTAATTATTGCAAATAAATGTAAATCCAGATTCAAATTCATTTTCACTCGAGGATTGTTCTTTATTTTGTACTCTCGTTCTCGCCAGAAATATTTATTTTTATTCATAAATGCAGAAATTTCCATTGAAAAATCTTGACTTTGAAATCTCATTTTATTTTTGGATGTGATGGACAATTTCTGCATATATCTGCTTTGCATTTTAACTGATAAACACGAGAAAGTAATTAATAAAAATAAGAAACACATTTCTTAATTATAATTTTGTATTCTTAATTTTCTTTGAAATAGGGGCGGAAGTAGTCTACTGGTAGCGATTTGCGTTAGGAACATGGGGGGGGGTGTTCTAATTACGACGAACAGCATTAGATTCCTTCGTGTTTATGCTGGATTAGGGCATGTTAAGTGTATTCCGAAAAATCTTTATGAGGTCAGAGAGGGTGGAGAAGGTACGATCTCCCTATATGTCGCTCCAGGGGGAGCTCGGTCAAAATTAAGGTAGCACTAGCGGTGTTAGATTAAACAATATGGTGCCCCCATTGACAGCGATGTCTTAATTGACAAGTGCTCCGAATTGGTGAAGAACATCATTTTCTTCGAAATATAGAATTAACTAGTTTTTGCTTCGGTAAATTTCGGGTCTTTCTTTATCCAGAATATCAGCAGGAGTAAAAAATAAACTATAATCCAAACTGGAGCAAACAGCATACTTCATTATCATATACCAATTCATGTAGATAAGATTTAAAAGTGATGATGAAGAAAAAAATCAAGAGGCAGTCTCATTTTGAAAAGATCTTAAGGGGACAAAAGACCTTCAGCCTCAATTTACTTTATTCTCAATTTTTAAGTCTATATACTGTATGAGAAAACTTAATATTTTTTATACTACATTGAAGACCCTTAGAATTCAAAACAAGAACTTTATGGCAGAATAATGCCAGTTTTCCAAATTATTTTTCAAAAATACTAACATTATTCAAAATGCTCCATGCACATTCTATATAATTCAAAAACCTTAAAAAATTTAAGATAAGTTTACCATATGTTTAAAAACAATTGTGTATTGATTTTGTTCCGGTACAAATCTAAAGTCTCAAATAACTTTTTTTTAATTTATTCTTTCTGTTATTTTTTTATGTTTTTTACATGCTTTTACTTTATTTCGTGGTCTATAAATTAAATATTTGAGGTGAAAAATATTTGAGGTTTCAATGAACTATGCTTAATTTTATGACAAACACTTCTATTAACAATCCTCGGAAATTTTGAAGAAAACAGAAAAAAAATTGATTGATTGTGGAGAATTTTGAAAGAATTAAGCATTTTTGAAGAATTTTTTGAAAAAAAGTCTTATTCCTCCTCAAAATACTTATTTGTTAATTCTAAGTGAATTCAATGTAGTAAGAAATAATATTAATTACACTCATGTGGTATATTCAGTAAAACATTGGAAATTAAAAAAAAACGTGTTTGAAGATCGCTGGTCCCCTTAAAACATAAGATGCTGAAAAAGAAGGGGCTGGAAGTGTTTTTATGGGGATTATAGAGTATGGAGTAATTAAACCAATTCTGGTGCAAATCAGCCTATAAGGGAATATCTAGACCAATTAAAATAATATAATTTAACACTCGTAGAAATAGATATATCATAATTGCCAGTATTCTAATCTCGGTAGGCTTCAAGAATGAAACATTAACAAAAAGAATTATCTTCTGTTCTGCAAGATAAAATTCAAGTTCTAAAATAAAAATTAAATGCATGAATGTTAAAAAATTCTCTTACCACTGAAAAAGTCTTCTAAAAGACCCATGAATCTTATTTCAAAAGACATTAAAGTCTCAGATATTAATAACAAATCCTTATTCTTCAGGATAAATACTTTAATAATTCAACAACTGTTTTGCTTAAAATGCCTTTTTATGATATTTTCTTATTAGTGCATTTCTAATATCTTTTTTATTCACTTTTCATAAAAACATTGCATATTATTATTTGAAAAATTTACGAATTCAGATTACAGTACTTCGTTTCAATCTGCTGAAACTAGAAGAGCAACTAAAATTCTTCCTTTAAATTTAGTTTTATTAACGGAAGAATTCTTTCAAAATTATCTTAATAAAATCTTCACCTGTTTCATCCAAATTTAATTTTTCTCTGCTCAAAAGGAACTACTTCCTGGCACTCGGCCAAATTTAGTACAATGCCAACCATCCAACCCTGCTTTCTAAAATAGAAACATTCTTTTTCTCATTCGAGATTGAGCTTTTGTTAAAGGTGCAAAACAATTCACTGGAACTTTGCGCGTACTTATGAATGGTCTCTGGACATGCAAACAAAGGATTTTATTTGAATAAAAGTGGTAGGGCATCCATATCGACGGAAATCCAAATTTGTTGACAGAATTAAATTTCAATTTTTATTCTGTGTTTTGGATATGCACATTTATCTTCATATGGCAGTATTGAATGAAGTATTAGGTGATTCAAAAGTAAAAAGCATTTCGATATCTCGCAAAACACGAAATTCCATTACTTATGGAAGAATATTGTTTATTTTGCGAAAATTGCATGCATTCGCTTATAGGTGAGTAGGCGTAAAAAAACAGATTTTGTCCTTACATGTTTATGAACAAAGTTTGACTTTTAGTTACTTATTATGAATTTTTTTCCCAAATCCCTGATCTGATTTACTTACTTGCTGCATTTCCTTTTACGTATTTCCTGTTAGTATTATGCATTAATTTGATAGGCTAATAATAATGCTATTGAACCCTATGAAAGTTGACTCTTCATTTATATTCTAATTTTAATTCCCCGTATATGTCGATAAACTGATTTGATAAAATGTTAAAAAATGTACTATTAAGTCACTACAGAAGACAATATATCCATTTGTTAAATATCGTTAGCTTTGTTATAATGCATATGATAATGAAACAATTCTTTAGTTAAAACTTCTATATAAACTTCGATTAGCAGAATTGATATAGGTTTCCAATATTGGATACATATAGCAGAACAAGCAGCACTGCACGGATACCCCGTATAAGCACAATAAATGCTTTTTCTCAGATTACCTAGCATGACATTCGTCAAATTATGACTCAAAATTCCATTGATTGTAAAATATAAATTTTCACAGCATGTTTTCTTTTTAATATATCATATTACAAATCTTTACTGTTCCTCTCTGTATATAGACACAAAAGTTCATTTTAGCTTAATCCCTTCCTTCTCGCTCTCGTCAAAATTACGGTGGGAGGTTTCACTTTCTATTTCTCGTGCCCGGGATATTTCCATCAGGGAGGGTTTAAAAGTTACGTACTAAAAAAATTAAAATAATCCATTTCATTTACCCTGAAAATTTTTTATTTCTTATTTTACATACCAGATGGCAGCACCACGCTGTTTATAATGTAATTGGGGATATATTTTTTAAAAACTAGATGTGACATATCGAGAAATAAATAGAATCCACCGGAAAAAATAGGCACTTTTATTACCGTTTTCTTGAACATTATGCGATCGTTTTGGATTAACCGTCTTCTACTTACATCATATTATATAAAATATAACACCCATTTGTCACTTGCTCACACAATTGACACAAATGTTGTTTGTCATACTCAAGTGACAAACATTAACTCCTTTTCCGCAATAGTATGCTAACAGTTAACAATTATAAAATTAAGTAATAGATAAAAATAAGTTCTTCTGAGATTTGTTCTTAACACACTGCTGACCGTTACAGAGTAAATTCATGTTTTTCTACGCAAATGTGTAAGGCAATTTTGGATAATAGAAAACCATTTTGTTTTTGATCGATTGACCATTGCTTTAAATGAAAGCCACTTTTGTTATGACCTGAATGAATGCCAGGTAAATCCCCCGTTTTATCATTTGAACTGTGAACTTCAGCCAGCCCCTCCCCTCTCCATAGAGAAAACATATTTCAAACAATGAAAATTGTGTACATTATTCTAAAATTTCAGTCTTTGTAGGTAACTTGTGTATATATTTAAATAAAATAGGGTGTGGTGGCCCAGTTGGCAAAGACAGCGATCCCGTGATCTGGATGTCACTGGTTCGATGTCCATCGCTGACAAATCTACCGCCGTGTACACTAATGGCGGCTACTGCACGAAAAATCTGTCGTGGCTGCAGTGTCCTCCAAGTTCTCATATAAACCTCTGGTGGTACGTAGTCAAGTGTACCGGTCTCGTCACTTGACTCGATTCAAAATTACGGAACTGGCTTCTAGGGGGTAGCGCTGGCCCTATAATGCCCCCTTAAATGAATCACCGGCAATCTCGCGTTGTACATACAGGCGAATGTCTAGCGACAAGTTCTTCCACGTAAAAAAAAAATAAATAAATAAATAAATAAAAATATATATATATATATATATATATATATATATAAAATTAAAAAAATAAATTAAATAAATTAATATTGCCGGTCAACAATGTGTTACTATTCTATTTCTTTAAACTTTCAAAGAGAAATATTTTTTTCATGTAAAAAAAGGGAAATATCTTTAAATATATTCACCTTTCACATTTTGAACATTTCTAAATTTCGTCTAGGGATGATTATATTAATTTATACTCTTAATTAGAACCAAGTTTGCGGGAGAGCATAAGTACGTCTTTAGAGGTCTAACTTAATAACGTTAATAACATTTATTGCATAAAAGTTCATGTACATCAGCTGCATTGGAAATTCCTAACGGATTTGTGTGATAAGAAGTTAGGGATTTTGGAGCTGTGCCAAAACAATAAAGTGGAAACTGTGTCAGGAGTTGTAAAAATAAGAACAAAATATTTTTCACAGAGTACCAAACAAAAGTAAGTTTTACAACTTATGAAAAGTAGAATCAGGAGAAAAATAAATTAAGAAATGTATAAACTTAAATAATTTTTCTAATAGGCAAGGAGTCCAAACGTCTGGATAGAGCTCGTGATATGTATAAATTTTAATTTTACAAATCAGCAAATAACTAAAAGAGTATTTTCCTTTCTTTTCAGGTAATAGAAGATATCATATAATTGAAAAATATAATTGTATTGAAATAAAGTCAAAATTTTAAGTTCAAACGTTGGAAAAATACCAGTATTTGATAAATGCACTGGGAAACTTTGAGCATTAGGGACAGATTTCTTGTATTTGTAGATATTTTGTATAGTGCTTAGCGTATTATGTTTCCATGGTGTGGGCTTGGGTTCGAATTCCAGATAAGACGTATTAATCCAGTCAACGTATGCTCAAAAGAGGGGTCCAGTTGGAAACTCATAGGACCGAAGAACTGACATTAGAACTTTGTTTGGACTAGTTAGAAGGTAAACATACTAAAAGTCACCGGTCCGAGGGTGAATGTGGGGGGGGGGGGGAGGCTAAGAAGGTCTTGTCTTTTGCTCAAGGTAGCTTCAAGAAAAAAGGACAAGCAAAACTACAAGTATTTCAAATCTTTAGAGATACTCCGCTATGAAATACAAACACCCATTCACTAACGGCCGATGAGAATAAATATCCTTAAGCAATGATTATGTACAATAATATATCTTTACATGAATGTAACTTAAGAATAAATATACTTACATGAATGCAATATATAAATAAATACCCTTGCATACACATTACATATGAATTAATATCCCGTATTAATAATATGTGCGACTAAATATTTTTGCATTATGATTACGCTAGAAGAAATATACTTTTATAAAAATTGCATGTGAAAACATACCCTTACTTAGAGGATAAGTGAATAAGTAACTTTAGACAGTAAGTTTTTTTCCAGAGTGATGCACATAAAATAACAAGTAAATTGCTTGAGTACAAGGGATGTAAGCGAACAATTATGGTTATTGTAATACACTTATAAATAAATTCTTTAAGGATATCATGATTAAATACATATCACCAACAAAACGACATTTTGTGAGTCTAATGGACTGAAGAATAGACTAACATCACTATGGCATAAAATATTTTCACCTAATGTGGCAATTTTATTATATGTAACAAGATAATTATGTTAATAACTAAAGACGGAGTATTTTCAGTTTTAAATCTTATTTTTTAAAAAAATCCAAAGATAATTTCTGAATTATTTTTAAATATAACTTAAATTCCTAAATGTTGAATTCCTAACTTAAATCCGACGGGAAAAAATAAAATCCAGAAATCTGAAATTACGTTATTTTTAGATTTATAAATGCATTTACGATCATATATATTTAAACACAAAGTAACAATAAGGACAATATTTCATTCCCGTTTCCTTTCGTGCCATGGCATATTTCTACCCGACCCTTTATTCATAAGTATTTCCGCTTTCTTCTACCCGGAAACCCACAGTGTTTGCTTATTCTTCGCCATCAGATTTATTTGAATGGAAAAACGGAACTAACACGTTTCCTCGTTCATTACGCAAACCCACAATAAATGATTACCCTGCAAAGTTTTCCTTCAATTAGCCAGAACCCAACAGTCAATACCAAGGAACCCCGACCGGCCAATGAGAGCTCAAGCTGTGCAAAGTGGGAAAGGAGGCATCCGAAGGCATACATCTTCCCTAAAAGCGTTCTACTCCTCCCCGAGCATCATTTCGGTGTAGAATGCGATTTATACATTGTTCGCTTCCACCCCCCCCTTTTTTTATTGCTTTTCTGCTTGATGTACCGAAAACAAAATCAATGCCTCACGGGAAAAAAAAATGGAGTAAAGTGGGTTTCATTCCATTAAACGTGTTGACTGTGATGTTATAAGAGATTAATTTTGACAACTGTTCCTCGCAAACTTTTGAGAAGAGAGGCTAATTTCTGAGGAAACAATTATCCTTGTCAAGAGAGAGAAAAATCGCGTTAAAAATTGAAAAGCACTTAAATCATTATTTTTTTTTCCCAACTTCAAATACAGCATTTGCGATTGTTGGATAACTTCGAATAATCCCCGTGTTATTTTCGAATATTAACAGAAGTAAAATAAGGAAGTTTTAAGAGTAAAATAATATGTTCAATATATTTTTTTTATACTTAGAATATATGAATTTTCACTGAGGGTATTACATATCCCTTGCAAGGACAGCAGCAAAATCTATAGCAAATGCTACAGAAAGCTATCTAAAAAATTTGCTATAGAAGTTAATTTTTGGAAAATTCATTACCGTTCAATTTTTATATCCATAATGTCATCATTTCCAATCCCAAAATTAATAAATAAAATTAAGTAAAATTATATGGTCTTATGCAAAGCAACGGAAGGCCACCCCTAATTAAATCCCATTATTTAAACACTTTACATATTTCGTCACAATATATTGACAAAATCGGGCTTTGTTATGTGTCCCTCCGACTCTGTACCCCCTTCTCTGATTGTAATTAATTCAAATAGTATCCAATCGAGTTTAATATGGGAGGCTAACTAGCCTTCACTATTTTTGCTATGATTATTTTCCTAATAAAATCATCTTTTATCAACCGTGTGTAATAATTTTATAGATTCAAATTTATGCTCTGAATTTATTTAAAAATTTAACTATAACACACAGACTTCTTATTCCCCGAGAAAAAATGTTTTTTTTTCGGCATGCTTTTGCTCTGAAGTATATAAAATTTAGTGATAATTAATAATTTCAGAAAAAAAGTATATACTGATTGCTTTCTTTTCTGAATCGAAAAGAAATTGCTTTCTTTTCTAATTCTGAATCGAAATTTTTAAAACAATCACATTTCCCCCAAAAAATTTTTTCCTTAACATAATTTCTGATACATATTTGTAGTTATTTTCGGACTATGAAATTACCCTCCATCAGAAATCAGTCAAAATAAGCTCCAAAACTGCTCAGTTAAAACTAGAATTTTTGAAAAATATTCCACACGTGGAGCAGGCATCAAACTGTAAAGGTGTCACTCTCGCATCTATTTCTAGGATTACAGTCGAATGAACAACTTTTGCCAATGAATCAGTCAACCTTATTGACTATCCCTCGATGAAATATGTAAATTAGTTGGGATTTTAGCACTATTGCCATATTTTTCTACAAACGGGCTAAAAGAAACCCTGTTCCCCAAGGATAAAGGGATTTTGCAATTTATTTTATTACATAAATAATTGTTATTAATATCCCTTCAATATCGAAATTAAAGTGAAAAAGAAACCATATAAATTGATTGAATAGAGCTTAAATACTAACCCATAAAAAATGACTATTTACTGAGAATCCAATCTGATGGGAAAAATAATAGAATATTGTTCTCACAAATAGCAGTTGTCTTGGATGTCCAACCCTAGCTTCATGGTCCTTCTTTTGACTATGGACTTAGATAGGCAGGAATACGTATCTTCTTAAAAATCCCCTGAATAATTAGGGTAATTGCCTCTGGACTACCACACCTAACACTCCTCTACCCGATAATGAACTATTAATTAGTTTCAAACTAGTTGCCACTAGTTGTTTTACCGTGAATTTTTACAAGTTGAGTCTTAATGTTTTCAGATTTCCCCAAGTTTTTTTTTTGTAAGTAAGCCAGAGAATAAAGATTCACATCTATGTAAAAAACTATATTTTTCCTGTGACAGCTGACAATGAAAAGAGTTATTATGAAAAGAACTTTATATACAACTTTTCATACTTAATTATGTAAATATATACATATATTTAATGCTGTTGGTCTGTTGACAAAATATGGTACTTTTTTATACGTATTCAGTTAAAATATTTTGGCAACATGAAAATAATCTGGATATTCTCCAACTTCTTTTCAATACAAGTAACAAAATACAGTAAATATGGACTAGGATAGAAGTCAATAAAACAGGCATAAAAGTTAAAAATATGTAGAAGCACTAAGATTAATAATTTCTAGTTTTCTTTTTTTTTACTATATTCAATCTATCAACTGTAAAAAACAACCCATGTTAACGGAAAACAAACAATGCAAAGCTGAAAGATTAAAAATTGAATCATAAATTGCTACTCAATGATGGAATGAGCAGTCGAAATTTATCTTCTCGTGTTTTCTATTTTTATGAAATAAAAGAAATCAAATAACACATATATCCCCCTCTATCATGACGAACGATAAAAGTATACCCACGCTAATAATTTGCTCATATAAGTGTACCTCATTCATAAGAAGTCGAATGGTGTTTTGATAGAACTGAAATAAAATAAAATCTATCATATAATAAACGCGTGAAGTAATTTCGCGTATTTATTCAACCTGTAACTTTACGCCCATGTTAACGGAAAACAAGCAATGCAAAGTTGTAAGATTAAAAACTGAATCATAAATTGCTCTTCAATAAAGGGATGAACACTCGAAATTTATCTTCTGATGTCCTCAACGTTTATCAAATAAAATAAATCAATTCACGTATATATCCCCTCTATCATGACGAATGATAAAAGTATATCCACAGAAACAATTTGTCCATATAAGCGTGCCTCATTCATTACGAAGCTTTGATAGAACTGAACTTATATAAAATTTATCATAAAATGATTGCGTGAAGGAATTTCTTCAAACGATAACTTTATAACATGTTATCAGAAAACAAACAATGCAAAGTTGGATGATCAAAAATTGAATCATAAATTGCCACTCAAAAAAGAAATGAAAAATCGAATTTTATCTTATGATGTCCTCAGCGTTTATCAAATAAAAGAAATCAATTCACATATATATTCCCTCTATTGTGATGAATGATAAAAGTATATCCGTGGAAACAATTTGTCCATATAAGCTTACCTCATTCATTACGAAGTCGAAGTTTTGATAGAACTGAACTAATATCAAATCTATCATAAAATAAATCCGTGAAGTAATTCTTCAACCCGTAACTGCACACCCATGTCAACCGAAAAACAAACAATGCAAAGCTATATGATTAAAAATTGAATCATAAATTGCTACTCAATAGAAGAATGAACAGTCGAAATTTATCTTCTGGACATCTTCTACGTTTATCAAATAAAAGAAATCAAATCACATATATCCCTTCTATCATGACGAATGATCAAAGTATATCCGCGGAAACAATTTGTCCATATAAGCGTACCTCATTCATTACGAAGTCGAATGAAGTTTTGATAGAACTGAACTAATATCAAATCTATCATAAAATAAATGCGTGAAGTAATTTCTTCAACCCGTAACTTTATGCGTCACAGAACCCAGCAGTCACCAACGTCGAGGCTCTTCTACCCTGTCATTGATTATTAACTGGAACTCGTACCTTGGCGGCGTATGTGACCAAGGGATGATTAATTGGTTTCTCGTGGTCAGGAAAATATTGGTCTCTGTCACAGTTTGGACTATCAACGGACCGGATTAGAACTTGTTGTCTGGGGTCATCTTTAATTTTAATGCATTGGATGGGTGATGTATGTACTCCGTTCGGTGGCTTCAGTAAGAGTTGCATTTTTTATGAAACTTTAATGCGGGCAGTTAACGCTTGCCTTCACAGCTAATGATAAAAGATGGAGTGATAAAACTGCCATGTCTAGCGTTTCAACATTGAGTGAAATCGCAAATTGTGTTAAAATTCCTGAAATACACCTCACTGGCTTTTATTTTGTAAATATACATAACAAGTGATTTAGAAAGATTTTAAAATTAGATTATCATCTTTTTATATCTGTAATTAAACATTTACCTATAAAATTGAAATTATTTCCTACAGCTATTTATAATATCACAGAATAATTACAAGATAAAAATAACTTTTTATATACCATGTTTTTAAATTTTCTGTTGAATCATATAAACTTGACAATTCTATGTATTAATGAAAACTTTTTTTAAAAATTTTGATGAATTATCCCATCAACTTTAAAGAAAATGAAGTTAATTGGAAGTTAACTTGCGTTTAACTTTTCGTTCCCGTTCCGGCAGATAAATGGCTGCACCAGTCTACAAGACAAAATTAACTGAAAATAACGGAAAAATTATTTAATTTTGCTTAAAGATGACTAAAAGTATTAAAATAATGCATTGTCATCGTGTTCTGAGCTATTCTAAAAGTTTCAAATGTCTAGCTATTCGGGAAGTTAGTTAAAAATCGATTGCAACATTTGTAAGGCACAGACACACAAACAAAAAAATGGGTTACTTTTCACAATACTTTTAATACATAACATTATGAGAAGTCAACGAAATAACCGCTATTTTCCTTGCTTATGAGTACTAAAATTACTCTTATATTTAAAATTCAACAGCGCAAGGAACGACATATACTTTGACAATTTTATACCACATCTTGTAATTAATATATCTTTAATGAATTATATTGAACTCTTTCTTTTCGGTGAAATTTCCTACAGCCTTGTCCTCAAAAAATGACTGTCTTAGACTTCCCTAATAGACTTCCCTAATTGTCGAAGTATATGTCGTCCCTTGTGCTGTTGCATTTTCAGTATAAAAGTAATTTTAGTACCCATAAGCAAGGGAAATAGCGGTTATTTCTTGACTTCTCATAATGTCATGTATTAAAAGTATTGTGAAGAGATAACCCATTTTTTCTGTGACATTATAAATTGCTGTAGGAAATAATTTTAGCTTTATAAGTAAATGTTTAATTACAGCTATAAAAAGATAATGATCTAATTTTAAAATCTTTCTAAAAAACTTGTTATATATATATTTACAAAATAAAAACCCGTGACATGTATTTCATGAATTTTAATACAGTTTGTGATTTCACCAGGTCTTGATACGCTAGACATGGCAGTTTTATCCCTAATAAACAAAATATTGTGTTTAGATAGGGAAAAAACGTTCAAAAGCCAGCCAAATATATTACGTTAATTTTGTTTTCAGGTGATAATTACCAAAGATGCATATCGAACGGTGATCAAGTCTGTGCTATGTAAAATATGCTAAAAATTAAACTGAATGTGATTTTCATGTAGAAAAATTTCATCAGTTGTTATTACTCTAAGCCAGGGTTGGGCATTAAGTCGATCGCGATCGACCGGTGGACCACCAAGACATTTTGGGGTGACCGCCTTTACTACGACCTAAAACGCGCATACTAAAAGAAACATATTTATAGAGCACCGACGCCATAGACACAGAGTTTTTTTTTATTTTATTGTAGTTATGTAGGTAACTACATATTTTCCTTATTTATTATTAAGTTATAATAAATATTGTAGAAAATTTTAGCTCACCCCACCTACGCCACTGGGTGGACCGCAACACCTTGAAAAAATTAGAAGTAGCCCGTACCCTGGAAAAGTCTGCCCATCCCTGCTCTAAGCCATTACCTTTATTTGGTTAGGAGTGCTATGTTCCTCTTTGAAAACACGAGAATTAACGACGATCCTAAACTGCTACGTCTAGACAGGATTCGAACGCGCAGACGCTGTTTCCAAATATTATGGTTCTAGTTTTGGACCATTGACCATACTGAGATTTTAAAACTTTTTGATGCTCAGTGTAGAATCTTTTATATTGCAAGCACACTCACACACACACACACACACACACACACACACGCACACGGAATAAATAAATAAATAAATAAATAAGAATCAACGGGAAATTTCAATTTCATAGCGTTTATTAAAAGCTCTAAAATTTGTATTTCGATATATACAAGTAATTTTAGACAACAATGCCAAATTTTACTACCTTAAACTGTTTCAGTCGTACCTCTGTATATAGATCTTTTATCCATATAAATTATTTTATATATAAACGTATTGGGGAATTCTTGAGGTTATAATAAAGGAAAAGTGTCTCAATATATAAAAAAAGTTTCAATATCTATTTTTTAAAAGAGTAATCCACCCCATTATTATTACGTGAAAACTTTTTCGACGAATCCTAAATGAAATTTTTTGGTGTAACAAGACATTAAAATGTATTTTAAATATAAGTCTTTTTTATTCTAAATGTATATAAAGTGCTACCTAACTATTTTGCATCAAGTTTACATTTACCCCATTTTCGTTAATTTCTTTTAATTTACAACAGGAAAATCGTCTTACATACTGGGATTATTAATTACGCTGTGCATTAGAAAAAATGTTTTAATCACTAAATAAGTTTTTATACTTGTTGTTGTTGTTGTTACTCAAACCCTCTTGGCCGCAAATGTGTATTCCAAACCAGGTCCATAAAGGCTTGCGATCTGAGGGGTGCGGCTCTGGTTTATAATGACACCACAAGGGTCGGAATCCGACTTAGCCAGGGGCCACCTCCATTTTTAACGAGCACCTCAAGGAGTGCCATGTGGAGGGATCGTACCTTCTCCACCCACTGACCTCAAAGAAGGACGTTCCGGTCTAACGATTTAACGTGCCCATATCCTAGTGCCCATATATATGCCCATATATATGCCCATATATATGTGCCATATATATGCTAATGTGCCCATATATATGCCTAGACACGGCCGGACGTCACCCAGTGGCTAAGTGGTTAAGGCATCAGCCTGCTACGCCGGGGGCGCAGGTTCGATTCCCGCATATGAATTGGTTGTATTCTGGGAAACTCGTCAGTTTTTCGCCTGCAAAATGAGCCTCGTGTAGAAAGGGGAGCTACAACCCATCGTCCATCGCCGGTGTCATCGTTTGTTAATAAAAAATCTTCTGTGATTGTGTGATTTATGTTTTTATTTCCTTGTATCCATATGTATACCGGACTGGGGTGTGACGTATAGAAGTTCAACCTCTCTTGAGGCAATGGCACCCCCTCTTCTGCGGATAGTTCTATCTGCAGACAAGACAACAAACAAACACGGCTGGATTTTTTTTAACGGCGCTTGTTGTGATTCGATCCAAACACCCTGGATACCGAAGGCCAACACGCTACCGCTAGGCTACCTGTCACCCAGTTTTTATACTTAAAAATTACTATCGACTAAACATTTTAACATTTGTTATAGCAGTTTGCATGGAAAGAGGTTTTTTTTATCAAAACTAGTGAAAATCATCCTCGACTGAGTTTGCTGGTTTTGCTACGCAGTTGCTGGACATCGGGTTCCTTCTGGTTGCTTAAGCTAATCGCTGAGGTCGACGTAATATTTGGGAATTACATTAAACTAAAGATACAGATATATTGAGGTTCAACCTTATATGAGAACCCAACATATGTTGCAAAATTTGAGTATTTTTCATCGTACTGAAGTCAATAAAGGAATAACGTACATGAAATGCACATGGGAATATCAGCAAATATAAAATCATATTCAATATATACGCATTTCATTATGAAAATGTGTTTACTTCAGCACAAATTACACAAAAGTTAAGTTTTCTATTTCATCATGGGCATTGAAAATATTTAAAAAACTTTTTTAAAGACAATAGTTTTCATCATTCAGGACCTAATACAGTACGCAACTCTATAATGTTTAAATATAAACCACCATATATCTTAAACTGTTTAACTTCTCTCTAACGTCTTTGTAACGTTGTAACAGTTTAACGTGTTTCCCTGCTCTCTTTTTCCCCCCATTTCAATTTATTAAAATTCCCTTAAAATTCTGATCTAAGGTGCACTGTATAATTTCTTAACCTGATAATTCCTGTTATCACTAAAACTGTATACTTAAAATGTTAGAGAAATTATAATGGCGTATATATGTATCCTGATTCAAAGCAATCGGCCATAAAATATTTCTTTCTCAAAGTATATCACATCAAAACTATTAATCATATATTTTAAAGTTCAAGTTAATAAAATCATGATACAGTGGAACCCCGATTTTACGTTTTTCATCGGACCAACGGTAAAACGTAAAATCGGGGGACCATAGGAACATAGGAAAACGTAAAATCGGGGTTAAAACATAATCTAAGCATAGTATAGGCAATTTTCACGGACTAGCAGAAAATGACGTATGAAGCGGGATAACGTACTAAACGGACAACGTAAAATCGGGGTTCTACTGTATTTACCATTTACACATGTTTATTTTAATTAAATATTCTTTATAAAACCAAATTAAAAATAACATTCAAGTTTTTTTTTTCTTATGAAAGCAATAAAATAATTCTCAGTTCTTAAAACAACTGTTAAAAAAGAAACTAAGATGTCCATACGTTTTAGATATATTTTTGCAGCCCCAACGAATCATATTCCTTATCGTACATGAACAGTAGTGGAGCTAAATTGCAGGAGAAACTCCCCATTTCCCTAGGGACCCATTAGCTTCGCCATTTAATATCACTCATGTTAACCGTCTGACCAAGTCATATATGATACATATCAGAATAATGAGCACTGAATTAAGTAATTTGCCAAGCAGTTTTATGAAATAAAATATGAATATATATTTTACACTTAAAAATTGATAAAACTTCATTATTATTTATCAGTTTTTATAATTATCTATGTCAGTTGTTATAATAGCTTTATGAGCTCTCATTAAATTATAAATGTATGAATTGTTTTCAATAGTTTAATATATTTTTCCACTTTAGTCGTATTCTATGCATGATAAACCCGTACTTTCATACACAGATTTTAGCTGGTTTTCATTTTCGTGTCCGTGCATGTGTGTGTTTGCTACGATACAAAAAGTTGTGACGACCACCAGCCGATGCAGGGTTTAAACCCGTGTTTCGATATCTCAAAACCGGTAATCTACATAATAGACAACTCTGGTAATGTGTCTACTATACAACGTCATTCTTCGGTTATTTCCCATGTCTTGTTTTGAGAAGTGACTTAGTATGTTGAACTACTAAATAATTTAACACTATAAACACGGGAATTTTTTTCTTTCTAAAAAGACAGAACATCATTTTGACGGTTAAAAATAAAATCAAGAATTTAAAATATTTAATGTTTTTTTTAAGATTAAATACTTTAAATTTTGATCTATTTCATACCAATATATAATAAATTAGTATATATTTAGATATATCTTATTTAGATATAATTTATAATACTATAAAGAGAAAGGAAGGTATTATTGCTTTTTAAACATAAAATAACGAATGCCAAGACGTAACAAAAATAAAAAGTGATGTAATATAATTATTTTAGATAATAAAAGTTTAGATGTCAGCTAAACGCCTCGTACTATGACACCATGTATACCACATACAACATACTCCCCTGCACTGGTAACGCAAATTTTGCATTTATCCAGTGTCAGACTCTCGTCTCCCATTCTTTTTGGAATTGATGAAGGTGTGTAATAGCGTCTTCAATAAGCCCAAAATAAACGCAAACAGGTGGCGAATGATATACACCTTTGGAGATGTGCGACAGTAGGGAAAAAGTACGCGAGTCATTTAGAATGATTTGTGAAACCCATTAGTGGCGCGTTTTTCCCTTGGAGAAGTCGGCAGGAAAGAAATTCACCACAGGTGGTCTGCAGAGGGCGGAACCGGAAAAGGTCGGGTATTCGAGATGGTTCGAGATGGTTCGAGAAAAGGGCTGAGAAGAATGGATAAATAACGACGGTGTTGCGAATGAAGGGGGAGAATAGACTTGGACTGTTAAAACGTCGCCACGCGTACGGAGAGACGGTGGTCTCGTTTGGACTTTGAAAAATGAGCCCTACTCTCATGAGTGTATTAAAGTTCGTCGGAACGAACCTTTGTAAATTATTCATTTAACCAAGATTTTAATGTGTCAATAAACCAGATGTAAATAAGAGTTGGTTCTAAAGTTATGATTACTGCTACAAGACAATGATTTGTCGGATCACGACCATAAAGGTTAACAGATAGAGGACAGGTCTGGAAGGTGCCCAGCAATCTTAATATATTCCGAAAGGAACCATCATAAGATCCAAGGAAATAGGACCCAATTGCGGAGGTCTTATTATCAGATCCAAATGCACTATATCTATAAATCCCTCTGCCTGAACGTATTTCGTTGAGAGTAAAACGAACATTCAAATGTCAATGCATATGCTTATTTACACGTTAAAATACTTTTCCTGTCAAACAGTTGATGGTACCAAAAGATGCTGGGTGGAATTCTTGATTAAATCAGATGCTTTAACAATCATCTAGACTTCGTCCAAACTCACTGCACGAGAGCAATCGACGGAGATTGGGAGAACTGAAGAATTTAAAAAGGCATCAGCTTTACCATTGTCTTGTCTTACTCTCTATCTATCGCAGAGCCATCTGTTTCGAAAGGAATTTCTGAACTCGGGATTTCTTCCCCCTTTTAACTTATTTCTCGTTAAAACTCAGTGTTTTGAAACGAAAAGATCTTTATCTGAAATCTGTAATATTTCTTAATTATCCTTTTAATGTGGTAATATGCTTCATTATTTTTAACATAAATCATAAAGAAGATATTTACCTACTTTAACTCTGTTTACATTTCTGAGTGGCTGCACAACAACAAAGAACAGATATGTGCCAGAATTGTTGAAATTTTAACCACAAAATTAAAAACTTTTCTGCTGCTATGTAAAGCTTGTGGTAAACAAATTCCTGTTGAAAATAGTTTATCTGAAATCCTTCAGTTTCAAATTGAATATATCTAATTAACATCGATTTTTTTTCAAAATATATATATTTTAAGAATATCATTTGAGAATGGCGTATGGAATTTAAAACGACTACATCATAAGAAGTCTGAATATCAAACTTTGGGATTTTTAAATTTCAAATGGAATATCTTGAATTCTAAATATCCAATTATAGTGATTGTTTTCAAAGACATCAACTATAGTCCGGTGGCTTAGAGCTGTATTTTAAGATTAACGTTACCTGACGGATAAAAGAACCAAATTTGGTATGAAGGTACCTTAGAGTACACTAATAAAAGTTAGCCTACCAGTCATCTGGAATTTCTAAAAATTTTCATGTACAGCACTGAAATCCAAAATGGCCGACTACGACCAAATATCACATGTGAATCTTTCATTTCGAGGCACCACTACTGTAAAAACCATAAAAAATTAGATTTGTGATGTTGTGTTGCAGATGCTGACCATCGCAACACATCGGTTAAACATGACATGGATGTCATTAGACAAGGTATTCAATTCCTTAATCCAGGACAAGTACCAGTCATTACATTTGATCAACCTCTCTTTTCCCTGGCAAAGTTTCTACAGTGGACATGGCCGAACACTCATGGTGAGCGACTTCAAGTGGTTATGCTATGTGGACTGCACATTGAAATGACCCTCTGGAATACATTGGGAGATGTCTTAGAAGATCTGGCTGGACTACTGCCCTTGCAGATGCAGAAGTGGCCAAAGTGATAATTTGTGTAATTGGCCATTCATCCATTCCAACTGCTGCAAGCCGACTCTGAACGCTTCAAGAAACTGGAACAACTGACTGTTGTTCTATATTATAAAACCACTCCTCTCAGCAGTATCAACCAAATAAGAAAGGAGCTTTTCTGTCAGAAGAATCGAGCAATGGACAAACTTCCTCTGACTGAGGATGCTCTTCTACAACATATCCGAAGGGCAGTTTATCAAGCAGGCATTTGGACGACCATCCCACAAACACAGCAAGTAATTCCTTCTCCGCAGGATTTTGCTTCGAATAAGGTATCAGAGTCATGGGTACCAGTTTGTATGACAATTCCAGAGATTTCCCGATCATGCAGGGAATTGATTAAATGTTCCTGCTAAGGAGACAACAACTGCAAAAGTGGGAAAAATAATCTGGACTGCTCACCACTTTGCAAATGCAAGTGTAATTTGCAAGTGTAATTTATTATAACTGTTGCATACTGAATTCTATTGAATGAATATCTAAAATATACATTTTTTTTTGGTTTTGGGAACACTTAGAGTTATATTTGTACGTAAAAATTACTGTAATAAATGATATGGATATATTTTATTGTATTTTATTTAATATGTAGACTACCCTAAGTTAGGTTTGTAGTGTACTAGTTGGCTTAAAGCTGTAATTGAAAATTAACAGTGAAATAGATTGTGTTAAAAGTGATATTTTTGACGTATTTGTCGGACATTTTGCATTTTAGTGCCGTACATGAAAATTTTTAGAAATTCCAGAGGGCTTCTAACTAACATTTATTAGCATACCCTAAGGTACCTTCATACCAAATTTGGTGCTTTTATCCACCAGGTAACGGTAATTTCACTAAGCCACCGGTCTACTAGAGGAGTGTCATTTGTGATTTTACAAATCTAAACTAGATCCTGATAACATGGATTAACAAACTAAGGGAGGTTTTTTGTTACTTCAAATTCAAATATGTCTTTTTTATGAACATTCATTTTAATAAACATATATTCTACAGAACTATCATTTGCGTTTATGATTCGAAAACCTAAATGAACTAGATCAACACAGCATTAAAAATCTGATATTCAACTGGAGAAATGGGCAAAAATATATTGGCTACCACAACTGCCATTTGAATTTTTCAAAAATTTGCATGGTGAGGGGATCACCGTAAAAATTTATAATTTTGCAACTCTGTTTCCTTCTATTAAATATCTAGCTACAAAGTTATGACTGAAGTTATGACAAATTAGTCCACGGTCACCTAAACGAACCAAGTTTAAAAATAATCTTTTACAGTTGTAAAGCCCTCATACACCTTTACAAGAAAATTGTCCGCAAAAAAGGAAGTTTTATGAAATTAATTTATTTTGTTTCACTAGCAGCATGATGTGAGGGCTCTTTTTTATTCAAAAAGTAATTTTGTTTCAAAAATCTACAAAATAAATGCATTAAGAAATGAATTGAATAAGCCGGCAGGAGGGAAAATCGGAGTTGAAAGATGAAATTTCAACTTCTACAATGCTCTTAAAAAAACAATCAAAACGTTATTTTTCTGTCCCCCAAAAAATGTTTATCTCAGACAATATTCATTTTACTTGCAAAGTTCCAGGAGATATCAATCAATAATGCTGAATATGCTTTGAGATATAAAAGTTATTTAACACAAAGCCTTTGGAAACATCCCCAGCAGTTAAGCATTGAATAATTACAAAATTTCTACATTTAAAGATTTTGTATATGCATTAGCCACCCCACACATTATTAAAATCAAATCTTAACAAAGTCTTTCCCCCTCAACAATCGTTAGTGGATAATGGCTCTTTATTAAAAAAGAAACATTTTTCGCTAACAAATTTAAGAATTTTTCTTTTTTTTATTATTTACATTCATGGGCACACGTTTCCATTATGAATTAAAAACCTTTTAAGAACGGTCCCTTGTGGTGTGTTATTTTTATTTATTTCTTCTAAAATTTGAATCACAGAAGTTTAATCGCTTCCCCTAGAATGTTTTTGTTTTCTAATTGTTCAGTCTGTTAAGTGCAGTTCTGGGGCATTTCTAATGGTACATTCCTTGCGGTGGTTTGTTTAGTTTTAGAACAGAAAGAGAGAAAATTATTGATCCCAGACTTTCTCTGCGGCTATCTGCGCTTGATAGTTTCAGAGGTCTAGACACAGCTGCAAGTGATAAACTGCTGCATTAAAGCACCTGCAAGAGGCAACCTTAATTTTACTAAGTGTTTAAAAATCATTTATCTAACATATTTTTGGTACACTGTTAGTAAATGGCATAAAAAACGCTGCTACAAAATAAAACTAAATGGGAGTATTCTCCTAAAATGTTGAATTAATCATATCATTAAACAATTTAATGTATTAAGCGCTAAAAAATGTGGTTAAACTTTAGATTTATTTTAAACAAGCGCTGTTTAAGGCTGACTTAATACTATTAATGATACTAAAGCAAAAGACGGGCGTAAATACTTTTAAATATTCTTTGAAGATTTACGGAGGTTGAGGAACATTTTGCTATGGGAAAGTTTAAGAATAATTTACCTTAAAATTGATTAAAATACTTTAAAGGTATGATGTAAAGACTAAACTATCAGCAAAGCATCTACTTTAATGGAATTTTCTGAAGAAAGATATAAATATTTTTTTAAATGTGGGAAAAATCATTTTATAATATTTTATGCATGTATTATTTTCAGAGGTCATATATAATCTATTGATAGTTTATGATACATCACGAGAACGAAAACGGACTATACAATTCATAGGTTTTACTTTAATTTATGACAATAGAAATAAAATATATTTCTATGTACTAAATTATTTTATTGCTATAAATTTAAAAAAAGTTATTGCAAAGGAATGAAATTATATAGTACAGATTTATAGTTAAATTATTTTTTTTACACTTTAGATTTATGTTAAACTAATGGTAACAGTACGTATTGAAATTTTATTTTAAATTTATAACTAGTAAACACATTTTCTTAATAGTCCTGTAAAACCATTTTATCTTATGTATGATTAATTTAGGGAACTGAAGGGAGAAATCATTCCACAATAACTTTCATAGTATTAAATATATAAAGTAATAAATAAATTATTTTAGATGTCTCTTAGGGATTGCACAATTGGAAATTTTGCTGATAATGATCCTTTTTTTTTAGGAAAGGACTGGATCAATGGTTCAAGTTTTCCACGTTCACAATTGTGTTGGCTCAGCAAGTCTCTCCACTGTTACGAGAGCAGGGGCGTGGTTAGGGTTTTAGCGGCCCTGGGCGAAACATATTTACTGGCAATCAAATTTCTCTACGTACTGAGTAATGGAATTTGAAAGACAACCCCAATCAATTTGTATGAATCAATTTGTATGAATAATGAAACAATGGAAAAATTATTTACACGATTTAGAAAATGTAAATTGTTAATAACAAATACTTATATGTATGAATTTGTTGGTTTTAAAGTAATTTTTCTTGCTTTCTAAGCAGCGAAATTGTCCGTTATAAGTGAAAAGTCCAAAGATGAAGAAAGATCATCTTCATTAGAAATAAGTGCCAAGGAGGACAGGCGTACAATCTGTATTCAAAGCATACTGATTGTACCTCCTTTGCAATATTTTCAATTCTTCTAGAAATGGGAAATAAAGTCCATTATAATGGTAAAGAGAACAAGTTAAAGCCATTTTTTTTTGTTTACCTCACTCCTTCAACCTTGAGACCCCTTTCTTCCCAACAGGTTTGGTGCGCATTTACTTAGTTGTCTTCACTCCCTGGAGAAATGTCTTTAATATTGTTTGCTTTGAATAGACCAAACATTTGACCAAATGATATTAGTATTCGTTGAAAAACATATGTTCACTTTTTTCCAGTTTGCTACTATTCCGAGAAAACGGACAGCTTACAAAAAAAAAAAAAAACGGTTTATAATTTTTCAAATGACTGTATGTAATGACTGTATATTTTTCTTACCGAGAAATTTTTCGAACCAAAAAGGTAGTTTGTCAATTAAGATTCTTTCTACGATTCTTTTAAAAAAAATCGAAACACATATTTTTTTAAAAGTTGAATTATAGAAACCGCGAAAAATGAGAGATTTCTTTAAACAACCTGTAACATTTAGAAAAGTGTTGCGATGAGGAATAAAAATGGCGGCCCTAAGTCTTTAGTGGCCCTAGGCGGTTGCCCAGTTCGTTCACCCCTAAGCACGGCTCTGCACGAGAGTGATAAATTTTATCATATGGCATCAAATACGCTAAAAACATGTTTTTTTAAAACATGTATTACCAAGATTATGCTGACTTTTCATGATTTCTAATTTACAATGGAGAAGCAATTATTTTAATTAAAAAGGGATTTTTGGGTTTAATTGATTCTTTCTCCCAACGCAATATAGTACTTAGAACATGCTTGATATCATGTGTGTACATATTAATATACCCAACAGCAAAACATCCACGAAAATAAAATTTGATTAAATATTATTAGACTACTGGATTTCCGTAACAATTTCAAGATCTTAGCCGAAAATATGCCACACACTTATAATTGGGACAGCAAGAAAAGGATTTCTAAATCCATATTCACTAAATATTCAGGTTAGTAAAATATTGCATCGTTTTATTCTTATTAGAAAGTAACAGCAAAAGATTTAATTTTCTAGTTTCATTAACTTAGTAATACCCAGCAGGAAAACTTGTTCCCTTAAATTGTTTTATTACAAATTTGCCAAAAATATTCACAATTTTGCTTATCTGTTCGTACTCATCTAATTAATGGCAACTAAATTATGATCCTTGATGGTCCCACTACTTTCCTGCTTATTCTTCTCTTCGCTGCACATGAATTGCATGTTGAAGTCTACATTTTTTCCTGAGAATGCAAAGATATGTGTATGAATCTGAATTACCTTAGACTGTATAAGTACCTAAATCAAAGCCCATTGCTCTTTATTTTATTCCCTTCTGTGCTTTTACATCGACTCTTGGGATCGTATCACTGCTCGCATACTAATATAAAAAACCAAGTTTTGCTCAAGCAACTAGAGGTAATTTACTTTTCATGGTGGATATGCAACTAAAAAACATTAATTAGATAATATTAGGGTCTGAACATAATTATTTGCAACAGTCATGATCCGTGGGAATAAGGGGCATTTTTTTATATGCCGGTTCATTAATTGCAAACAGTGATTGATGGAACTTCTGGGCCACAGTTATTCAAGTATATTTAAAGAATATAATTCTGGATTCAGCTTTCAGTTTCAAAAAACCTTTGAATGTTTATGAATTAGAGACTTCTAACATTTAAGTTAGTAGGGAATCAAACTTACTTATGCAGGGAAATACAATATTGTCAAATGTTTTCGATCTTTAGAGTACTTTGAAAATATGCTTCTAATAGCTAAAACATAGACTTCAGTAGATAAATATGAAAATAATAAGATTGCAATGAATGTATATATAATGTAATTGGATAAATTAAACTTTGAAATACATGTAGGGGAGACCAAGGCATGTTGGCCATAGGGGCACGTTGGCCCATCCGCGATATTTTTCAAACTGTCCGGTAGATTGTGTTACTAGCTAAGCGAAGTCTGTCTTATCACGTTTTCTTTCCCCCATAACAGCCTTAGCAACGAAGAAGTAATCAAACGAAAGCCACTTCAATTTTTTTTCAAATTGTTCCTAATTTTTTTTCTGCACTTATAAATAATCATTTCTGATTTGTTTCTAATTTAAAGTTTCACTTAGGTTAATAGCAATTAGAAAGGGTAGGGTTAGGTTAATACCAACTAAAAGATCGTTGTTCAGAGCTTATTTTCTATCTACTGATTTGAAAAAATATTAACAGACTATTTGATACAATGATCAAAAACCGAAATGGCGATATGGGGCAAGTTGGCCCATTTAATCCGGCGCATGTTGGCCCAGTGACCCAAGTCTCAAGATGTCCAAGAGTTTGTTTTCTACGTTCGTAAGACTATAAAAGCCAATAAAATTGTCAATAAATCAGGAAAAAAGTGGATTGAATGTAACAGGTGCAAACGTTGGGCACATTAATCACGTGTCACTGGGAACTCGATATTTTATGTTTGCATTCATTGGAATAATGAGAAAGATTTCAATGAAGGCAGTAGTTGAGTTGGAAAAAATATCTTTTATTATACTCTGTGGCTTTTATATACGAAATTAAAATTACATTTGATATTTTATGTGTTTTTTTATTTCCATTAGTAATCCGGAAATCAAATCAACTTATAGGGCCGACCTGCACTGTTCGATAGGGCTGGTTAGCCCAGTTACTTGATGTCATTCTGAGCTTTATATAGAACCTATTAATAATTATTTTTCGAATTTTCTCATACGTGGTTATTGATTGTTCAAAAAAAAATATATTGATTGAGTATTGATTGAGATTTTTAATACTGTCTCCCCTATCGCCTGTCATCACCGGCCACTTATATTTCTACTCTCGCTGAGAGCAATAGATGTCTTCAGCAGTCTTTTTTCTAATGTCCTACAATACTTAAAACATTTCTTGAAGTCTCAGTAATTGAAATTATCAACAAATAACCCACTCATATATAATCACCTAATCAATTCACATTTTTTAAATAGCTTCATACCCGACTTGTATCGCGAGATCCATCAAATTATAAATTCACAGTAAACCCCTTACTAGAAATATATGGAATATTCAGTACGTAACTACGTGTGATGCCGTGAAATACACGAACCATTGTTGGAATAATGAAGTGTTGCCAAAAATGATGAATAAGTCAGGAATTACCGCATACAAATGCACCTAAAAGCAGTAACTTTTACACTAAGATTTAATATTTATGAGACAGAGTATATTAAAGACATATTTACCTCAACCGACAGTGACCTTTTACGGTTTTATGTAATAACTTTATTCAAGCCTCAAGAAAAGAGTTTAACGATCCCAAAGAGAATGTCTGTTGAATTTATAAGTATTTTGTAGTCATGCATTATAAAAAGCGGGACAACATATTGAAAGTATAAAATACAGCAAGTCTAAAAAATTTATTCATAGATCTAGAGATTAAACTCCTGGTTTGTCAGAATGATGAATGAGAATCTAAATAATCGAACAATAAGAAGCTGTGAATAATCCACTTAACCTAGAATAAACGTTGTCACACTAGAAAAATAATCTTGCTTTATATAAAATATATAAAAATAACGGAAAATATTTGAACTCAGATTATAATCCAATTTTTACATATAATAATTAATATGAGTAAATGTGCTTTTATAACTTTTATAAATGGTATAAACGTTATAACTTTTATAAACTTTTATAAACGTTAATGCTTTAACACTAGAAACACGGGCACCGTCATTTTGACGGTTTCGGACATACCATTGAGCGCCATGTCTTTATTTATGTCCTCAGGCTTCTGAAATTTTACGACTTTTTCGTAACTTATCGCGAAATATGCACACACATTTACAAAATTATATTCGATAGTAAAGAGGGGGGAGAAAATGTGTTGTATACCTACTAAGACTGAAAGCCGTGAATTTGACGGCAATATAGAAAACAGGCAAAAATCTTTAAATTAATACCAGAAAAATGTTAGTTACTTTTCGTCTCTTCCCCCTTTTGCAAATAACAGAAATATTGGCTCTTCGGAAATATTGGTGTTTACAGTGCAAGTTTTTATCTTTAGCGTAAACAATATTCCAACTGTGAATATTCGCATAACTCCGTAGATCACAATGTTAACATTCCCGATTAATAAATCCAGATGAACCAAACGTTTTCCCAGAGCACTCTACGTCTCATAAAGTCAGGTAAGGACGCATTACACTTCGGCACAACTATGCGATTGCTTTTAGACGCCATTTAATTTTGTGTCTTCGGTGTAAATGTCACACATTCCAGTACGATAATAAGCTTGGAGGACTTTATTTTTCTAATATAGAGTTCCACATAAGATAGTCTTTTTCAATGGTGAATAGAGCATGGAATCGCAAATCCTTGATCAGTCAGTTTTAGGTTATCGATTTATAAAATTTTGGGTCAAAACAAATTTCCCTTTTCCACCGATAATACAAGATTTCAAAGGACCTCGGGCTATAAGCTATTCGCTCCTCATTTACTGTAAACTATGCATAATGCGTGTTAAGGGGACTCACGACTCTTAATTCGAGGAAACAGGGCATATTTTCATACTTTTTGACTGTTTGCAAGTATTTAAATTTACTCCCAATTTTTCAAAATTTTATGTACATGTAAATTGCTATATTTAATTTAATAAACAAATTTTCAACTCACAAAATAATTTAAAATAATTTTTTTTAAATGCTTTAGATATACCTTGTTTTTTAAGCATTTTTATTGTATACTGGCTTGCGCACAGAACTATGAAATTAATGTTACACTTAAATGTATAATTCCTGTTGTATATTTAAAATAAATAATTCAAAATACAATTGAACATAAAACATTCAACATTAAGATATTTTTCAAATTTTTTTAAAACTGCTCAAAATATACTTAAAATTTCCTTAAATTTTTGCATTAATTTACCCCTGGAAAAATAACAAAATGTCCAGTGATTGCAACAATTCTAGTTCAGACGCAATAAAATAACATGATTATGCAGTGATAAAAATTTCATGGAATTATGTTTCATAATTTTTGAGATATCAGCTGCGGAATGATGCAAAGTTACATTTTGAGAAAAATGAGTTTAAAATTTTTCTTACCATAAACTTGACCAGTAATTAAATATTTAGAATATCAATATCTCCGGAACTAAGTGGAATATATTCATGCGGTTTGCTTTATTTTGTTCAGAAATGATCAGGCTATAACATATATTTTTTTCATAAAATCGAATGTTTTAAAGATTTAAGGGTAGTGAGTCCCCTTAAGTATATCTTGGAATATTTATTTTTAAATGTAGCTTTTATAACTTTAGATGCGCAGGATTACATAAGTAAAGTAATTATCTCATTAAATATAAATTTGCTATGAGCTTACAATAGATATCTACCGCATTTCAGTGTAAGTTAGCATTCGTCAAACATTCCACTCTCAAAGCTCTCAAAATGAGAGCGAAAATAATTTAAAATTCATCGAAGAAAAGCCGACATCGTGTATTTCAGTGACACAAACTAAGATTTGTTCTAAGTTAATTAGATACTTAAGTATTTTTCGAAATTTGATCCCCACGAACTCTATTCGCGGATCCAATTCCTTTGGGTGTAGATACAAAGGCACACACTTTCGGTTTAGCGACTGAATCACTAATTCAGTTTAAAAGTCGCGCTTTCGAAAATTCGTTGCATAAGGAATATTTAAAAGCTATGAGCATCATTAAGCATTCGTTTCTGAAAAGAAGGTCCCCCCATATATACGATTTAACGAGAACTGAACTCCTTGCTTAAAAAAGTATATGTCTACTTGAGGCCCGTTTACAAGACTTTGAAAGGTTTCTCCAGTCCGAGTTGCAATAGTTATTACTACATTGCAAGATTACTGGCCGCAAAACAAGGTAAGTAAAAAATGTGTTATACTTTTGCCCTAACACGTACCGTCAGTAATTAGAAAGGCTCGAAAGCCTTCCGGAAGCATATTTTAATTCCAGTTTGGAAATCTGAGATAAACATCGAAAAATCAAAAGCTTTATTTTATTAAACTTTTTATTTAAATTCCTGTGCTAGTAAATATTTTTTTCAACCTGCAAATGCATTTTGTATTATTGATTATCTTTTTAATAATTTTTTTTCGCCAGGGGGTGCTCATTCAAAATTGAGGTGGCACCAAGGAAGATATGTTGACTCATCTCCAAGATAAAAATTAATCAATAATTTCTGCTTATACAATGCAAATGTCTAAGGACAAAGCCTCCACATTCTCTATATATACATAAGGTCATTCGCACTTTATGGAAACGATTTTGTAATTTATTTTTGTCGTTTGCATTCTGAGATAAAAATTTGGCAACTTCAGAATAATCATCTGCTACTCTTTTGTTTTGATTGGAATGCAAAATAAAAGATTTATTTTGAAAATGGCTCCTAAAATTGATAGATGGCTCGAAGGTTACATAACTGCACTTTCGAAGGAGAAATATTTGCATCAACAAATTATAAATCGGTGAAAAAATCGCGGTTATGGCATTTCAAAAAAAGGTATTTATAATATATTAAATTTGAAAGTAATAATTAGCCTAACTGAAAGTAAAAATGAACACATAACTGCGAAAACTCATCCTAAGAACGTTCGAACGCAGGTAAATATCAAGTGCATTTTCTGATCTTAAAAGAAAATCCGCCGACTCAAAGATCCATTGCATCGAAACTAGGAATGTCTTCTGGAACTGTAAGTAAAATCATTCATGCAGATTTAAAGTTAAAAAGATCTGTTAACCTAAGGTTCATCTGCTTTTGTCAAAACATATTGCTGAAAGAAAAATAAAATGTAGAACGTTATATGAAAAACACCTAGCTGCTGAAAAAGTGAAATTTGTGGTTACACTCGATGAGACATAGGTGTATTTAAGTGGCTGTTATAAAAAAAATCAATTTTCTATTACTCAACTGACGGGAACGACCTTACGAAATGGCTTCGTCAGTGAACAGAAAAGATCCCAAAGGGATTCATGATAGTTGCAGAATTTTGTTACAACGGCAAATTAAAAATAAAAAAAGTCTCAAGTAAAGCCAAAATTAATTCACTCTGCTATCAGCAGAATATTTTAGAACAGATTTTTGAAGAAGAAATATTAGCCTTATATTGAAAGGGCATTGATAAAGTTGAGCTTCTTATGGATCTAGTCCAGTCATTCCCAAAGTGGTCTACATCGACCCCCAGGGGTCAAAATAGACCTTCAAGGGGTCCATGCCAGTGAAAAAGAAGATCGGGGGTGCATGAGATGTAAATGGGGGTCCACGAGTTAGACAGGCCATCACCAAAATGTAATAATCTGCCTAACACATATAGTACCTATGGAAGTATTTACGTAATACAAGTACTTTCTTATATTACGTAAATACTTCCCAGGTCAATATAGGTCTTCCCAGGGGTCAATATAGACCTTCAAGGGGTCCATGCCAGTGAAAAAGAAGATTGGGGGTGCATGAGATGTAAATGGTGGGTCCACGAGTTAGACAGGCCATCACCAAAATTTTGGCTTCACATAAATGTAATAATCTGCCTAACACAGATAGTACCTATGGAAGTATTTACGTAATACAAGTACTTTCTTATAATAAATAGATACATTTCCTAATTATATGCATATTTCATTAAATTGTGTGAGAAATCTATTCACTTTTCGGTCTCAGTGCGTGTAACTTGTGTTGCGACATCATGGACTGGAACGGTTGCAGCGAGTGCCAGCAGGTGGCCGTTATATTGAACTTGCCAGTTTCTCAATTTGGCACAGACAAACTGCCAAGATGACCTTTCAGCCTACGTTCAACATTTAAATGTCCTTCACACAGACTTTAGAAATTAGGTTTGAATCTGAAATTAGGTTTGAAGATGTATTGACTATGGAAATAACACATTGGATTATCAATCCATACAGTGACACTGAAGAAACGGGTGTCATGTTACAAAAACTTATTGGTATAGTCACCAACGAAGAACTTAAGGTGCAGTTTAGAAAGGGATATCAACAATTCTGGCTTCAGAGATACATACTTGTTACATATCCTGCATTATGGACTATCGCAAGAAAGTTTTTGATAGCTTTTCCATCTTCATACCTCGTGGAAAGGGGTTTCAGCGCATTTGTCAACCTCCTTATTAAAAGAAAAAACATTATAAATCACTCGCCAAGGAGATTTAAGGTTAGACCTGACTAAATTGAAGCCAAATATTGAAATTTTGCTATCAAAGCATAGGCTCATCCCTCCCATTAAAAGCATTGATTTTGTTGTGTATTTATTCTGTCTAAAAATGTTACTAGATTTGCATTTTGTGTCGTTTTAATTAATAAATGTATAATTATGAAACTTAAGATATATTTTTTTTTTTATTTTAAAATTTTTCACTCTACAGTAAACTCTCTCAAAGTGAGTAGCTGAGTGTCAGCTTCAAAAACACTTTTAAAGTTGATGAATTTGTAAAAAATCAGTATTAGGATAGCAGGGGGTCTACCCAAAACAGAAAAAAATCGGCAGGGGGTCTACGGGACAAACAAGTTTGGGGATCTCTGCTCTAGTCACACGACTAAATAAAATCCAGGTTATTTAGCAAATATAGAAATATATATATATATATATATATATATATATATATATATATATATATATATATATATATATATATATATATATATATATATATTTATTATTTTCGGATAACTTTAATGAGAGATAAAATTAGAAATTCCGTCAATATCGTCACTCCATTACCCTCATCAGAAGTCAGGAACTAAAGAGGAACCGGAAACAAATTCTAGGTGCCGGAATTTACAGGTTCGTTCTATCCACACCTGAGTCATATTCATAATGACTTGCTTTAGGCTTGTAACTTTTATGATATATTACATGCAGTGAGAAAACACTTTATTATCCGCAAAATATGAAGAGCTCTGATTACAAATGCAACGACATATTTTTATTCCATTGTTTTTACTTCAATAACTATCTATAAGCATAATTTTTTTTTAAGAAAAAAAATACGAGATCGTAAATAGTGGACTCTAAAAATATATTTACAGGATAAAATTTGAAAAAAAGAATTCGGAGGATTTCCTGCAGTAAAGATAAGTTTTGAAAAGTATTTACCTTCTTATTCTTGAAAAGAAGTATTACGTCTTTCAACTCATTGTAATTTATGAAATATAAAAAACATTAAGGTACCAACCACTCGTTGAACAAATTAGTATAAAGGGGAAAAAAAAAGTCTTTAACATTGTACTTAAATATTTTTATAGCGATATAGTTTTTAGCAGACAGTTTAAAACACATAAAAAAAGGATGTGATGCAGATAAAAATCGCAATACGCTAGAATTTATAGGTTTAACAGAATATAATGTATATGCCAACTCCTTTATTATTCATATCATGTAAAACGTAATAATTACAACATAAAAAGAACATTTTATATACCATGGTTTTAAATTTTCTGTTGAATCATATAAACTTGACAATTCTATGTATTAATAAATACTTTTTTAAAATTATTTTGATGAATTATCCCATCAACTTGAAAGAAAATGATCGGCCTGCACTGTGCACAAAATGCAAGGATGTACCGTGAATCACGCAGTTCTGTACCTGGGAAAAAATACCTTCGTATAGGGACATACTTACGTTGCATTAAGCCGAGTTAGAACCTTGGAAGGACTGAGCATCGAATAGTTTGATACTGTTCCAAACTTACTGGAAAGACCTTATTTCACCAAATCACAATTTTAATATTTTCCTATTTAATTATTTTTCACTTGTATTCATTTTTATTTTTCTCTCCTTTTCTCTCTTATTTGCACAAACTTTCCCTTAATTATTCTTTTTCACTTTCTTTTATTCAATTTTATTCACTTTTTAGTCGTTTCCACTATCCACAGACTTTATAATCTGCTAACTTTTAGAATTTTTTTTAATTTTTTCACACAATATTTTTGTAAACAAACTAAATTCACATGTATTCTGTTTTCAAAATCATCAAACGCCGTTACGCAAAAGTGCAAGCATTGAATTCGATCGAAGCGCCACCTTGCGGATTTTTCTGCTTAAAGATGGCTAAAAGTATTAAAAGAATGAATTGTCATCGTGTTCTGATCTATTATAAAAGTTTCAAATGTCTATCTAGTCGGGAAGTTAGTTAAAAATCGATTGCAAGATTTGTCCTGGACAAAACACAAGCGAGTTAATAAAAACGTGGTAAAAATTGGTTTCCTCGTTTGGAAATTTTTCTTTGAAAAACTACCAGCAAGTAACTGCAAGAGATATTATATTTATTATAAACTAGCCTAAATATAAGTTAAAAGGTTAGGCATGGTACACTGCACAAGAGAGCGTTGAATGTAATATTAATTGAAGGCCTTATTTGAATAGTGGTCCAACTCCACTTTGAAAAAAAGGGTTTTAGCCTCACTTTCATGTTTATACAAGTCATTTCTATATTATTTTTAGACTGGTACACCTTCAGCTGATTGCTGCTGCCAACAGAGTGCATTACAAATCAGACTTCAGCAATCATTTCTCAGTATTCGTTAGACTTTAAGGCTCTATATCTCAAAATTAACAAGAATGGAGTTGGACCACTATTTAATTAAGGCCTTCAATTTAAGAATTCCGTATTCGAAGTGAACAAATCTAACAAAAATGAACTCGTGTTAAGAAACACTTAAGAATCTCAGAGATTGATCTAAACTTCTGATCGTATGTAAATATGTTATTAAAGAAATAGAAGAAAAAGAATTACTGTCGGAGAAAATATTCTTGCATCACATACCAAAAAAAAGAAAAGTTCTCTAAGATTAGATAATGATTCTAGGTATGATACATATGCTTGGTTATCTATTATTTATTCATATTGATTATATGTCTGCTAATTTCCTTTTTCACGGAAAGGGCAATTTATCAGGTTCTTTTAAAGAACAAATCGAGACACCATTAATCAGAATTGCAATTTACAAATATGTATCAACTCCCACTGCAAATTGCACAATTGTATCAAACTGAACATTCCTTAACACTAGTGACTTTCACGCCACAATTCTCGGGATTTGACAGTTGTATCAGTATGCAAACAAGTAAAAAGTATTTACAACATGACCCTATAAAAGTATACATGACCATTGAGAAGTTTTCATATAAAAGTATATAGACCAACTTTAATATTAGAATATATATGTATATTATATATTTCGGCAATCATCCCGAAATTCGGTATATTTAATTACATTCTCCCCACTAAAAAGTTTTGCAAATAATTTGATTTTCTAAACTCCTATACACTGTTCTTCGTATCTGGAACACATGATACTTTAAACAATGTCTTCGGATTTTTTTAGTGATAAATGTTTAATTTCACAAACTAAAGACTAAATATCTTTTATGTTTAATAAAGGAGAAAATTATATCATTTATTTTATCAAGAAGCAATTAGATCATATGATTTGATATTCAGGAATTTTTATTATTTGTACGAGGATGAAAAATTTTATTGGCAACATGTACTAAACATTCTTTAAGACTAGTATTCCTTACACAAACCTATCACTATGAAACCCCAAATATTTAAAAACGTACACTAACACATATATTCCCATACCTAATTATATTATTCCTATACATATTATATATGTTTCCCACACAAATATATAAATAACAGTATATAGAGAAAATTTCGACAAATTACGAAAATATATATATATATATATATATATATATATATATATATATATATATATATATATATATATATATATATATATATATATATACACTACTTGACAATTGCTAAGGAACAACTGGTTTTTTCAAACTAGCGTTCCCGACAGCAGACTAATCACAGTAAAATGAAATGCAGAGGACGTAATAGGGCAGGACATGTTATCTGTATAAAAGGCAGTGCACGAAAACTCTTTATTCATTCGAAAGTTCATGCAGTTGGGTGTTTGACGAAATTAGTGCCGTAGGTTGTTAGAAGTTATTTCTGTAAAAATCAGTGTGGTGTGGCTATAAATAAGTGCAAAATGTCTGCAAGATAACATTTGAGTGAGTACCATGGTGCACAAGCAGTTGGACGGCTCGAAGCAGGACAAAGTGTTACTACTGTTGCCAGAGTAATGGGAGTGGCAAAAAGTGTCATATCACGATTTAAAATGGCCGCTGAAGGTGGAAAATACTATACTGCGAAAGCATGCTGATGGACGTGGAAGGAACAGCACACCTCAAGCGGATCGATATGTATCCCTAGTGGCGAAATGGAACAGCCATCTCACTCTTAGTCAGATAGCTGCAGACCTTGCAACCGGTACTCGGTACAAATGTATCAGCCAGAACCATTTCTAGGCGATTAAAGTAGGTTGGTTTGTATGCACGGAAGCCTGTTCAATGCATCCCACTTTAACCACGCCATCGTCGAGAAAGATTACGTTGGTGTAAGGAACATATTGGTTGGGGTCATCAAGAGTGGTCCAGAGTGATGTTCTCTGACGAATCCCGTTTCACTGTGACAAGTGATTCTGGCCACCAGTTAGTGCGGAGAGAGAGAGGGGAACGTCATCGGTATGGCCAAGGCGTGACGGTGTGGGCAGGCATTGTGCACCATGGTAAAACACCGCTTCACATCTTTGAGCGGGGTACCGTTACATCGTAGCGGTATTGCAGAGAGATTGTTCTGGATCATGTTTGTCTTTTTAGGAGTGCGGTAGGTCCAGATGTTTTGTTTATGGACGACAATGAGCGCCCACACAGGACCGCTGAAGTATCGGACACACTAGAAAGTGAAAATATTGAATGTATGACATGGGCTGCTTACTCTCCTGACCTAAATCTTATAGAGCATGCCTGGGATGATCTTGGCAGACGTGTTTCTCAAAGAACTTGCCCTCCGCGAACCATACAAGAAATGAAAATCGCCTTGAGAGAGGAGTGGGACAATATCCCCCAAGGATTTCCCCAATACTTTAGTAGACAACATGAAAAACAGATCCAAAATGCGCACTAGTGTCCGAGGAGGTCACACACCTTACTGAGGTATTCATAACTGTTTCATACCGGCAGGAAGACCCGTTTTTCGTGGCTGTTTTTTTTTGTTTTTCGTTTTCTTCTTTTTCTATGGGGCGTGATCTGTACCATTTTGCATAATAAATAATACACAGTATCTCTACTAAATATGTACGAAGTTTCATTTCTTCAGTCAATGTATATTATGAAATTTTCCGAAAAATGTGACTGTTCCTTAGTAATTGTCAAGCAGTGTATGTATGTGTATATATATATATATATATATATATATATATATATATATATATATATATATATCCATCGTTTTTCTGTATGTGTTGTTCATTTTATCCAGTCCCAACAATCATATTGCTTTGTTATTTTTTTCGCATCTATCGTTTTCCCGCATTTATCGTTCATTTCAATCTGTCCCTTGAAAAACGATAGATCGAGACTCCACTGTCTGTATATATATATATATATATATATATATATATATATATATATATTTTACCTCATTATGTTATGATCTTTCAGGCGAAAACATTTTAGGTAAAGTGAAAATGTTCTTTCCATAGCTGGGATACTTGTTTTTCTTTGGAACTAAACAGAAATCTTTGAAAGTTATGTGCGTATGTTAAATAACTAGGTCATCTGCAAATGTAACGAAGTAATTAATCTATGTATTTTCATATATTTACAGAAAACTCTTTGTTGACCGAAATTGGAAATAAAATGCCGCGCACATAATATATATTATTTGCTATTCTTGCACCAAATCTGCTATTCAAGCCATATTTTATGTTTAAAAAACACGAAAGTTTCCCTTCCAAAGAAATGTATCGAATCAGACTATCTCTTTTGCATTTGCGTTTTATTCATTATTGCTTAAAAGTAGAGTATTTTACATATTTAGGGAATGAAATGTTTGAACCAAATATGACAACGGACACTTGTATGGCAAAGTTCCAGATTCTCCGATCAAAAACTATTTTGGCTGCGTTTCATAACTTCCTCTACCCTAATGCTTTATCCAATGAGACACATTCTTCACCAGTAGACATCAAAATTCGTATGGATTTTTTTCTGTTCTTTTCCTACGGTGAAGTGGAATAAATCATATTTTTTATGACTGTGTACGTCTCAGTATCTATTTAAGCTTAGAAGGAAAATATTTCCTATCTAATGCTTAGCGTATGATAATTTTTCTTTCCGCTAATATTGATTCTGCCCTTTACTAATTTAGGAAAGTTAGAGGGAATTTAAGAAAGCTGAATAGAATATTTAAACATATTATTTTATGAACAGACATTCAAAACAAAAATCTTTTAATATAGCTAAGCTCGTTAACTCAGAATGAAATAAAGAAATATCTTACATCAAGTATTAAAGTGGAAAAGTTTCAATAACAGATATGTATTTATTAAAAATTATCTAAACCTTTGGTTTAGATAATTTTTTAATGCTTAAAGGTAAAAGCGAATTCGTGGGGAAAAATATATTCATTTTTCCTATGTACTATTGATAGTATTTTAAGTTTAGTTCCCTCGTCAAAGGCCAAACTTAAATACCAATTTTTTTAAAAGAAAATTTTAAAACTATCATACATGAGGAGGGACCAATTAGTCAACTAATGCGATCATCTTTAATGCCCAAAAATACGGCTAGGATGGATTAAAAACATGACTAAATATTGAGGTAAATTGAAATTTTGTGAAAAACTAAAACAAAATGTTTATATTTCTATTCTGGCAGACAGAATATAAACACAAACTGTTTAAAAAAACGCAAAAATCATCCAAATTATTTTTTTTCTTCTATTGTTCTAATTATAAAAATATTTCGTAATAAAACATGTATATTTAATGTTATAAAACCAAACTAAAAGTTTCTGTTATGGTCCCAGTTTTATTCCAATTTTTTTTGAACGGGCAAATGGGAATATTTAATTATTTCATGTCCTATTTTTAAACCCGAAATATAACAATCTTATATAAGTACTTAGTCTATGTACTTCATCATTCCTAGGAACTCTAGGGCTCATATGTCTAGGCTCAGAATTTTGCCGAAAGTCAAAATCTTACGTATTGTAACCAAAATAGCTTTTTAGCCACCCTTGACATATTGCGAAGGCATTATTCTATTCGGTTGCAGTGGTAGAGAGCTAAATTTGCTTTTGAATATTCGAATGGAATTTAAAATTTCAGTTGTGATGTCCAGATGATACGTCCGGGTACAAGCAGCTCCCCTCCAAAATAGCCCTGGAGATCATTTTTATTTGCGTGTGCTATGCAAAATTCACATTGAAGAAGCTGTCACAGGCCTCGACATTGATTGGAAGTAAATTAAAAGATTTCAATTGTAAGAGCATGATACAACGCAATTTCAGGACTTGACATTTTCACCGTCGGCCATTTTGTTCACTTAATCATGTCCGCATTATTTATTCCGGTTGTTTCAACTATAATTTTTTTATTCTTTTATAAAAACCTATTATTATTTTTGTCGTCTCTTCATGCGTAGAATTTTTTTATCATATTCTCCCACGGTTATTTTATGATAATATTTAAATATTTTTCTTGTCATAGTTTTGTTTCACTGGTTTTGGTACCATGATTTCAATCATATGAAGGGCATTCATGTATACTATTTCTAAAAAGTAGAAGTGTAATAGCGTAAATGGATTTATGGATTTTCTGAGAATATATGGTTTTTATTCACTCGTGGAAGAAAAGTTACGACGCATACATTTAAGGCTAAAATCCATTAAATATATCATAGTAAAGGTCTTTATTGTTGTATGGAATGTCATTTCAATGAATGTTCATCAACAAAAGAAAACTATATACCGGTGTCATATAAAACGGCACTGTAGAAACTTTTTTTTCATAATACTAAATACCGTTGCAGGAAAGCACCTACTTGAAAGACCTATTTATTCCGTCTATCGATATCCTTCGTTCGTTCCAATATCGCTGTAACAAAGCCAAACTTTCAGACCGGTAGTTTTGTGAATATATCATAAAAAACTCTTTAACATGAAAGTATAGTTATACTGAATTCCATTATAGTGAAATTTTACTGCGACAGTATGCAGTCATATTTTGACTTTTGGACCAAAGAAAAAAACTTCCTCGTTCTGTTATGATGTTGTCGAATAGCTTAAGTATTAACGACCACGAGTATTGAGCTCTGTATTTATAAAGGCCATCTTATCGTCCACTTCCTATCGATCAATACTAATTGTACAAGTGTTTTTTTTTTCGTGTGTTCGCGATATCTTTCCCCAATTGAATAACGGTTAGCATCGTACGATAGTTTTCAAATGACCCGAGAAATCCGGTTTTGCATGTCTTTTGAACTAAATAAAATTTTCAAGTGGCATGTAACAGACGATTCAGAACAGGATATTCAAAATTTGATTTAAATTTTGAATATCCTGTTGTGAAAGCTTTTTCCAAATATGGTATGCATACAGATATATACCTAACGTTGCATAATTTAAAAACACATGCAACGATGTGAAGAATAAAAGAAATGACGCACAGTCTATATTTTTGCTATTTCAATTCAAATATTTTATAAATTTTATTTGATTTTCCACCTACCAGTAAATGAAATGACGCAGGAGATAAGATATATGGGGTGCCAAGCTATTCTAGTTTTTGATGCACGTGTAATAAGTATTCGGCTTAAACTTCCAACGAAGTCCCATCTCAAAGAATAACTTTGTTTTACCTACTAGGGCTATCAATAGTAAAATGGTAAACAAATTTCGAAGTGCGCAAAGGATAATTTTCATACGATTAGTTCTAATTAAAAAAATTTTAAAATGCGTATATTTACATTTTACTATGGGTATACCCAGAATTATTGTCTTCATGTAACTTTCTTTATGAAATTTTATCTAATTTTCTTTGTGTTACTTTATGTAACTTTCTTTATGTAACATTATTTATGCAACTTTCATTTCACTACACAAAATTTTTCTTGGAATATACGAGCAAAGCCCGAGAGAACTGTCTACGTACAAAAAAAGAAAGAAAAAGAAAAGTACATAATAAATAAAGAAATATGCTTTTTGGCTTAATGTGTTCTCCATCCAGGACCCATTCTCACAAAAAATTTAATTTGTGTTATAAAAATTCCCTTTTTATAGGAACCGCGAACCTTCTTTAATAGTACCCTTATGAGACATTTTAAAAATAGTACAAGGATGAAACCAACCTTCTTATAATTTTGTTGCTTTAGACAGTATATAAAAAAATGTTTTGTCTCTATCCACATATTACATACTTTGTGCACTACGATGAAAGCACCGAGTAGGTAGATAGAGTGGAGACGAAAACATTTATTTAAAATAAATAAATGCATTATTTCGGGGTAAAAATGCATGTTTAACTTTGAAACTTTCTACGAACGTTGTTTGCGAGAAATCAACGTTTCATAATACAATTCAGATTTAGGAACAGTGTAATTGACTATTTCTTGATAGTTTTCGACAGGTATAAGCTAGGTAAAAGCTAGAGTATAAGCTAGAGTATAAGCTAGAGTATAAGCTAGAGTATAAGCTAGAGTATAAGCTAGAGTATAAGCTAGAGTATAAGCTAGAGTATAAGCTAGGTGGTTTATGTCGGAAGTTTTCCTATTTTACGAATAGCTCGTTACTGTACTAAATTTAAAATTGATATTCCTAATTAGTATCTGATATAACCTGATTAGTAAAACTATGAAGAACTGATCTGTACTGAAACTCTCATATTGCATTTCATAATATTAAAGGATTCTTTGACCCATGTCTGTAAGGTCAAGGGGTTCTCTGCCGACTATATTACCATAGACCACTGAAATAGTTCGTTTCGGTTATAGCTGAAACAGAAGTGCAAATTCGTAAACGTTATAAAGATTGTAATTACCAGTAGACTCAATGCGTATAGGACCTGCAACTATACAAGAAAATGCTCATGAATAAATTCCACTGTTTTAATTTGTCGCTTATCCTATTTTGTACTTTTATGTGACAAAGTCGTGATGAGTCCTTCCACAATAATCCCTCATGTAAGAGAATTAAGTGAATGGCATCTCTAATCTATTTATTGCCGTTCACCAGTGCGGGACATTTGTCAATAAATTCATTGACACTTTATCCGCGATAATCTTTTGTTGCTTTCAACGGGGACACGATGTACGTGAACCAACACCAACCGCTTGTGCCACCTCAATTTTGACCGAGCATCCCTCTTTCCAATGACGATAACTGAAGGGTCGTACCTTCGCCCACCACTCTGACTTCATAGAAGGAATTTCCAGTCTACAGATTTAACATGCCCCTATCCGGCCTAGACATGAATGGAGTTCGTCGGGATTCAAACCGAGCACCCCCAGTTCGAAGCCTAGTGCGCTACCACTAGGCTAACTCGTTCCCAACCCATTCATTGTTAAAGAAGTTAATTATTATCTACAATAACAAATAAAAGATTCATAAAACGAACTAAAAAGAAGAAAAAATAGGCTTTATATGAAGAATCTAAAATTTTCTTACTGCTAAACACGAAGAATCCATTTCAAAACATGGATTACACCTGACTATGTAGATTTAGTAGATACAGTAATAACAAGAAAACTTAGTCTCTCATTAAGACAGTGATGTCATGCACTCATGGTGCAATGTTGTTATGTAATAGAAAGCAAGTTTTACTTGCAAAAAAACACTTTTTACAGTTTTGTGAAGCGAAAGGTATAGTGATATTGAAATGTCTCGGCGATTAGTTAGACTGACGTGTAGATCGCATAATCTTTCGGTCCATAAAGATTGAATGTTTTTACTTTAAATAAACTTGTCACCGGTTCTTGTGTCAGGCGTCATAGCATTAAAGAGACACACGTCCGAATACCAGACATGATTCCTATTTGTTTCGAAATGGAGCTTCGTACGTTTGCCCGAGATAAGATGAGAATTGCGGTATTTCTTTCCCTGATTCATCCTACTCTTGGTTTGACACACTTAAACAACTCTGATGGTCTTTTCTTATATATTAAGTATTTTTGTAGAAATTCCTAAAACAAAAGGAGCTGTTTCTTCCACGATAAGTTATTTTTTACCACAGATATATTATAATCCTGGAATTGTTACAAGCAAGTTCACGTGTTGTTCTCTAACATGTTTAGATTGATTAGTAGACGGTACCTTTGAGCGAAACTAAATTTATGTCTCTCATTTAATACGCTGAGTTACTAACAATATTTTTATTTTTTTTTTTTTTTGAAATCCATAAATTTCGTTTGGATACCATATCCTGCATCGATAAGAGGTTAAAGTGACAATTTCGTGACAAGGTTCTTCATAAAATAGAGAAATGCCTCAACTTATCTCACTATAAGTGAGTTAATAGCTTTTCATGAAGCATCTAATTTATTTTTTGTAGCTCTAATTTAATCAAAAAATGTTATCCAAAAATACAAAAAATTAGTTCATGATTAGAGGATAGGTATTATATGATCATCAAACTGTCATAATCTAAGCAAACAAAAAATTTTATGCATTTCGTGAAGCAGGAATCATTAAATATTTTTCAAATATTCTCCATTTTGCAATAGAATATTCATTTTTTCTTAAAAATGTATAATTTATTATTAATGTAATGAATTTCGTAAAGCAGGAATCATAATTTTTTTTTCAAATGTTCTCCATTTTACATTAGAATGTATATTTTTTTCTAAAAATTATATAACATTACATAGAAAAGAGAGTTTTACAAGTAATATATTTTCTTATTAATGTTGCTCTGAATAATCAATTATCAAATTTCAATACTTTGGTATTCCTTTCAGAAAGCACCATTTCCTTTAACTAAAATTTAAATCAAGAAAAATCCTTGCAAGTATAATTTTTAAGGTTTACAATTCGTCTTTCCAGAGGTACTACATTTCACTCTCGAAATTTAAAGAATGCAATATCGGATTGCCCTCCCTTCACTATCATTAAAAGGCAAATGGAAAAATATTAGTCAAGAACTGCCAACAATATAATTGAGGATAATAATATATTACAACTATTTGCTCTTAGACTCCGAGAAGGAGGTAAAAAAAACTTAAGAATTATGCTTGAATAAAGCAATAGTTTCCAACTTTGTTTGAGAAATAATGGCTGTCTTACAGTAACGTTTATACGAACATCAAAGAAACAATTTTCTATGCAATCACTATTATTTGAAAGTCAGAGTCATCCTATAAGCAATAAAGAATACTCTTTTACTAGAGCGTCATACATGTTTCGCTAGTGGATTGTATTTTTTCGTTGGAACATATCTTTCTAAATAAAATATTTACGTACATTGCAAGGTACAACAGTTTGTTTTGTTTGCGATCTATTGCATAATAAGGCAATTCTTTAGGATGTATTAGGAAATAATTTTTTATAATATTTATCCCCGATATTTTTATTTAAATGAAATATCAACCCCAGAAAGACATCTAAATTTAATGAATACATTTTTAACGCTATCTATATTTAAGAAATAACTATGAAAATTGAGCTACAATATTCCATAACAAAATTTTATGATGAGAATTAAACAGAAAAGTTTTAATAAGATTTTTAAATATTGAACTATTACGTAGTCTACATTTCTTAGAGCATCATAAAATTGAGGAATTGTAACGTAAAAATATGAGGATCATCTCCATATTATTCTTTGCTAATTCCTAAAGCATACTGAATACCAGTCTTGCCGAGAAAAGCCACCAGGCTACAGAAGTTATTTGCGTAAAAAGTTTAGTAGGTTGTTATATGGTTAAAGATAAGCTCAAAATTAGATTCTGAGAATTCGAAATGTATTTGAAATTTAAAATTTGTCTATCGTCACCTGTTAACACAAAACAAACAGCATGCTGTATATATATATTATTGCGTTCTCATTTAATTTGCAGGAAAAATAACCTACGTAAAAGCACTGACACACAAGAGGCACTAATTTTTAATACGGATCAATTCCTATTACAATTTCAGAAAATATTATACCCTAATATATAACATATAAGTAATGTTAGTTAGAACATTTTAAATCTGAAGAGTAGCATAATTAATTCATCGATTTTGTGCGTTTTCTGGTTTACAGTACTCCCCAGTGTTCTCCCCAATGGTTTCAATGGATAAATAATGTTTCTGAAGTAATACTGCATTGATTTAGAGAGAAAGGAGAAATTGCAACGTAATTTACATTAGTTTATAAAATATTTATATCCCAATGCAGCTTTTAAATAAAAAAATGAAAAATATTCAGATTTAAAACTTTCACGTTTTTAACAGATTACAAAAAATCTAAAATTGACTAAATTTGCTTAATTAGCTGTTATAAATATATAGTTACAAGCAGTTTATCAATGGTTGCCTTAAAAATGGCTTTTTTAGTTTTTCTAGATTTTAAATTAAATTAGAGTCGTGAATTCTGATGCGTATATAAACGAATAAATTTCTCTGTCATAAAATAAATCCTTTAAATAATAATTTAATATTTTATCACCGTAAAATTTCTAATTCATTCTAAGCATGCAGTTATATTTTACATTAAAAAATTACTTTATTTTCTACAGAATATAATTTCGTATTCTCTGCTATATATTATAAAAAAATTCCGTTATTCTTTTCTAACGAAATTACCGCGGGTAATTAACGAAGGATTACTTATCGTTGCTTACCTCTTTTGTATGTAAATATGTATGCAAGTGTTATGTATATATGTATTTACATATATCTATGTCCAGATTTTGACGTATTTTGGTTTAACGGTTTACTGCTTGTCCAAGCGATACAGATTACGTTTGGCGCGCTGCCAGAACTATAAATAGCGATGTACGGATGGACGGTTTTAGCGTCTGAAATTTTGCATTCCGTTATGGACAAGATCCGTTATGGACGAACGTATTACTACGTTAAAAATTAGAGATGGAAGAGCAATTAGTATTTGGTTCATTATTACGTCAGTGTTCTGTAAAAAGGGCGAATATATATATATATATATATATATATATATATATATATTTACATAGCTATTCTTCCTTTTTACAGAAGACCGACGATTAGTTCATAAAATATATACATTATAATGTTGTTTGCAAGCAAAACATTAATAAATAAGATTCAAAATTACCTACCGTAAAATCTTCACTATGATACGACCACGTGTATAATACGCATGCTTGGTTTTACTCGAAATTTTCAGAAAAAATTAAAATTCGAAGGTAATACGCACCCATAATTTTTCTACATTTTATTTAAAAATTCCACAAACACTTATTAACATAAATAAAATTTGCAATAAAATAAACGAAAACGTCAAATTCGGTAGCAAAAAAAAAAAAAAAAAAAACACTTAATTTTTTCATTAAAAACAAACATTACTGTGAAATTATCAGTCTTAATCCCTTTCTCTAGAATACAGCTCATCTATTGTTTGTCTCTTATTCAATGTTTAAAACTACATTTTTAGTATATACGCACGATACACTAAAAATGTAGTAAAAATGTATACTAAAAATGTATACTAAAAATGTATATACGAGTATAATACGCACCCTCATTTTTGCGGAATACAATGTGAAAAAAAAGTGCGCATTACGTTCAAGATTTTACGGTACATTAATATCACTGGACAAAATTCATAAAGGAACCGTTCTTTAAATTTAATACATCCCCAATCACGAACCGAAACTCAAGTTATACCAGTTTTATAAACGCAGCTACTCCTCAATATATTTCGAGAAAGGTTCGCTAATTCTAAGTTTCATTCTGTTAGCCTAAATTACTCCAGAGTTTATGCCAGAGTTGAACACGCTCGCGGACTTCAATTCATTATTGAATTCAGAGTCCCACTTTTAACATGCACGTGCAGCCTGTTCGAAATTACTTGCTTCCAAGTTCGCTCTCTCGGCTCGCCCTCTTACGGCAAAATATTATTCTTTGTCTGGTTGGGATAGCATGGAACCTGTCCAGATGGAAAACCTTTCACAAACAACTTTAAGCGACGCAGGAAGGGATAAATTAAAGTGACTTTTCAACATCTAAAATAATTTTCAATCTAAATGGCGAACCGTAGTACGGAATGGGGAAATTGTGTTTCGAATTTTGAGTGTATTAAATATTGGGGATTTCAATGCGATTCCTATGTTAATGCATTTCGTGCGTGATGCGATTCGTGGAACATGTTCAGGTGGGGTGACTTTTCCCTTTCGATATCCATTTTGTCTCGCTTCATTTCAGTAGGAAAGGGATTTTTTGCTCTTCGATCAATGCTTCTTTTTAAGTGTTTAACTTGCCCTGTATCTCCTTTTTTTTTTTGCTGTCGAGATGGGGATGACTGGTCTTTTAGATTTGTGGGTTATGCCTCCCTCCCCCCCCCCTCTCTCTAGAGATCAAAAAGGGAATTTAAAGATTGAAATGCATATTTAGCGATTTTTTTCATAACAAAGAGCAATTTATTTTTTTTTACGCCAGGAAGGCAGGTAATTAAAAATACATTATAAAAAACACTTGAAAAAATTGGAAGCTATTTTTTTTCAAAGAGTAGGACTTGAATTCAAATTTATTATTACTGTAAAATTACCAAATCATTCATAGTTATTTGTATCAATTACCATAAGTTTTGCGTTCTTAAGAGGTTAGAAAAAAAAACTGAATTTGATTAAATTTACTTTTTTTTTGTGGCTAGCATGGATATAATAACAAGCGGTTTAGCAATATTTACCATTTTAAAAAGGCTTTTTTTAATACATTAAATTAGACAAATTTACTTTTTGATCCGTATATATAAGAATATATTTCTGTATCATAAAAAAATGAATTATCATTTTCTATTCACTTTACTCACAACATTTTCCTGTTTAAACTAGGGTTACATTAGTTTTTCATAATTAGCTATTCATCATATCAGTATGGTTCCAAAGTACACCAAGAAACGTATTTTAGTGGACTAAAAAGGAATATGTACAAAGGAATTAAGAAAAACTGAAATTGATTAAGTTTTCTTATTTTGTGGGTAGAATGGATATAATTACCAGCAGTTTAGCAATATTTACCATGATAAAAAGTTTTTTTAATACATTAAATTAGACAAATTTACTTTTTGATCAGTATATATTAGAATATATTTCTGTATCATAAAAAGATGAATTCTCATTTTCTATTCACTTTACTCACAACATTTTCCTGTTTAACCTATGATTATATTAGTTTTTCCTCATTATCTATTCACTGTATCTGTATGGTTCCAAAGTACACCAAGAAACGCATTTTGCGGACTAAACAGGGATATGTACCAAGGAATTAAAAAAGAAGAAATAAAAGAAAAATGAAGTAGTTTTAAAGTATCGGAACCTCTTTTGACCACGCTGAAAATTGACTTCCACTGACGAGAGCTTTTCTTCACTTGAAGTGGGGAAACGTTTATCCCATTTAGTCCGGGAAAGAATTTTTAAAAAGGGAAAAGGGACCACCAGATATTTATTTCCGAGCATATCCCTTTTAAATTCCTCGTCATCTATCAATGGATCTCTCATGCACATTCTAAGCTCCTCAAATTAATCAATTTTTAATGTATTCAGATCCATTTAAGGATGCCTTATCTACAGAAAAATTATTCCAAAACCTTGATAAAATCCCTTAGCCGGTTTAAATGGAAGACTGACAGCTAGGCGGAGGTCAGCCGATTTAAGATCGAGGATGCCTAGTGATGCGTAAATTTCGCATAAAAAAAATATCGAAATTTCGCAACAAAAAGTATACAATATATAAAATTTCGCATTTATTCGCAAAAAATATATAAATTCAAAATGTTCGCATTTATTTTTTTAAATTACGATTTTACTTACTTGGATATCAAAAGTATTAAGTATCAAATTTGTTAGTTAAAAGCTAACATTGTACTAGTCTCCACATTATGATCCTGAAGTATTTGCCATCTGTCATTAGTTACTATGTTTTACATACTAAAATGCCTGAGCATCTACTCTGTTAACGGGACTATAGAGGCTGTATCCCATGTGCCTTTGCAAAGGTAGCAGCATTTCATTGCAGTTAAAATCTGTATAGCATCAACAGGAGTCCTTTGGTTGACTACTGTAAGTAGCTGAAATATCCTTGACTTTGGCGCTCGAGAGACGTTCTCAAATCTACTAAATTGTTCCACAAATATTGATGGTTGATTTTTACAGTTAGATTTTTAGGTTCGACTCCGGTACGGACAAACTGTCAGGGTGAAATTCGGAGAAAATCTGAAGGAAAGTGAGATCTCTCAGTCAAAGACTGTGGATGGTCTTAGTTAAGCAATTATGTTAATCAATTATTACTATTATAACCTAATTTCGCTTAAAAAGCCGTTTATCCCCGAGTTTTCACCGAAAAGTTGTAAAAATATGTAATTTTCGCAATTATTCGCTCATATCAGCAAATTTCGCATTTATTCGCATCTAATTCGTAAATACAAAAATTTCGTATCCTTAAGGATACCACAATAAATACAAGTATATCTTGCATATCTTCTCTAAGCAAAGGAAAAAACAAACAAAATGACCAAATTAGACATAAGACCTGCACCTGTAAGTACTAAAAGTTAAAACAAAAAGCTCGAAAGCAATGGCCTCGTGAAAATAGCAATAAACTTCAAACAATTGGCATACGTTGAACACTTAGAGCTTTAAGTCGGCATCAAAAGTAAGAAAATTTACAAAAATATATGGCAAAAGGAAAATTTTGTGACCCAAATCCCTTAGTTGGAAAAGGTGCGAAAAAGGAAAACCAGCAAAGAATAGAGTAATTAAGATTTAGACGCGAGTCGTACCTGCGCCAACAGTTTGCATTTCTTCCGGGAAGACCTCACTTAACGAAAAATTAATTCTGCCCCAATTTTAAATTACAGGAAAGAGAACATAATAAATCTTATGGCATTATGCTTCTAACGTATGAGATAAAAGACGGTCCCTTGTTATCCCACAAAGAGGCAAATACTCTGCGCACGTAATGGTCGGACAAAAGACAGTTAACTAGATGGATCTTGAAGGAGGGTAAGTACTGAAATTTAGAAAAAGTGAAAAACACAGATAAATAGACACAAAATGCTGTAAAATCTACATTTTATCACTAGGATTACTTGCCGATTGTAAGAGTCGGTATCTTATTTGCCAATAATCAAGAAATGGCAGACTAGAATACTTATAAAGCTGGAGGAAGGGGAATAGAGATTATCAAACTGAAGGCTAAGGAACGTAAGATTACCAACGGGAATTTGTTATTTTCTTAAAAGGATTTTAAAATTATGTTCCTTATATTTTTTATTCTGTTAAAATATCTATTAATATGATTTGAATATGATAACGTTGAATTCCTGGTGAATAATTCATGACATTTGCAAAAACAGGAAAGACAAAAAACTAACTTGAAAAATCTATCAACAAGTTAAAAAAATTAAAACTCCAAGCCCATTAGTATTTTATGAACAAGTTGAAAATGGAAAATAAAGACAATTTTTAACGAACACATAATCTTTAATATTATATGTATGCGAATTTTTTTCTAAAATCTGATTGCACGTTAATATATTTTCATTCATTAAAATATTGGACAACTTTCAAGCATTATTATCTGATTAAAAATGCATCGTCTGCCTCATATAACATCCATAAAATAGTTCTTTTTGTATGTCCTGAACTTGTTTTTGAGAATATGAAAAAATACAAAAAGGAGTTGAAAATTTACTCCTTTATTGCATCAGTATGAAATACAGTATCGGAGTTACGGTCGCATTTGTTATGGTGTCAAAATAATTCTTAAATCACAAATTAAATTTTAATACCATAGGTTAACTTTTCGATGAAATATCTAGCATGCCAATGTAAATTGTTTAATGTCCCTCTAATAAGAATTTTATCCCCATTTCATTATTAAGAGATGTTAAAAGCATTCCTTAAACCCCTCATGTAAAAAGTATAAATATATAAAAATAAAAACAAAAAAAATCTCTCAATTCAAAAACAAGTTAAATAATTTTCGCATATAATATATTTTTTAATAATATACTTATATTTTTTTTAACATATTTCTGAGTGAAAATGTAAAAACTTGCGTTACGCCCTATGACTTGCGTAGTTCATTCATCTAACAACAGTATCTTTCCAGTCTGAGAAACGCAAATAATGGGTTATATATATATATATATATATATATATATATATATATATATATATATATATATATATATATATATATATATATATATATATATATATATAATGCTATACAGCTTGAACTAGATTTACAATTAAACTGATACAACTGCCCTCAGGTAGACAATTTGCGAGATAGATATGTGTCGCATTTCGTGCATGATGGGCCACTTCATGCAACATACTTTTCAATGACATAGCCTCAAAATTTCCATTTCTGGACTCACTTTTGTTGCTGGGGTGCGATATATATATATGTATATATATATATATAGTTTGTGTGTGCGTGTACATGTATAGAAACCTTTACTTAAGATTTAAAACTCCTTTACTATTCACATATAAATAATGAGGTTCCCTTGTTTATTTTAAGCAATATACCATTATTTTAAACCCCAGAACAACGAAAAAGATTTATTCTTAACTATAAACCTTTAAAATTATATCGATCCGTAAAAACATTAGTTTACGAATGTTATGATATAAATCTACCATTTAAAATCTTTGAGAATATGCAATGCGTGCTTCTATAAATTCTACAAAATAAATACAGAAGTAAAAAAACTACATTACAAGTTTTGTTTCACTAATCGATATGAAATGAAAAAGACATTATCTAAAACGTGATTTTAAGCGAAACATTCGAGCAATTCTAAATCAGAAATAAACCTATTAAATTACTTTCAAGTTCTGATTATCAGAAATCGCATAAAATTAATGCTCTTACGAAACGAAAATAAATAAAAAAATGCACAAGTTTTATTTCCTCCCCAAAAAAGAAAACATATTTCTTGAAACATATTTATTTCAGATTTTATTTTCTTACTTTTATGATAAGTCGTAAAAATGCAGGAAAAAATGGATTATTTCTTTCCAAAATGTACATTTTTGAGTACGTTTGCAAAGCTCAAATTTCACCTAAATGAAATTAAGTTATTTAAAATCAGTTCAAAAGATATACATATCTCTAAAAAAGGCTATTTTTTTTGCATTAATTCCTCCGGGGAAATTATTTTTTTTTTCTTTCTGTAAAATATTTTGAGATTAAATGTAGAATTTCATATACTCTTTTCTTTTTAAGATTTGTAGGTAATTTCTCGAATTTTTTTCAAAATCACGTTCATCTCTCCACTAAAAAAATATTTAAAAAAAAAGACGATCATTCAGGGATAATGGGATATTATATTTCCCCGGATTTACTTTTATCTTTTTCCCGCTTCCCTCACTAGATGGCAGTCATGTCCGGAGGAAGCTGCAGCCTTCAAATGCCCTGCTTTCGAGTTAGGTCCTATCATATTTCATCAATTGAGCACTTTTCAAATGCTTTATTCCGAGTCACAGATCGCTACTGAACATCAAGTGAAATTCTAGACAGACTTAAATAAGAAAAAAAAAATTGCTGTAATTTTTTCTAAAAAAAATCGAAACCAGAGATAGCATTATTTTATGAAATCGGGGAAATTATATTTGAAGCTAATTAATATTCGGAAGAGGTGAAGTTGAATATTTCTTCACTTTTTTATACATATAGACTAAATTATCAGACGTCTGATAGTTTAATCTATATATATAAAAGAGTTCCGTAACTGACTGACTGATATATAACGCACAGACCAAACCGCTGGATCTAAAGAGCTGAAATTTTGCATGGCGATTCTTCTTATAGTGTAGGGGTGCACTAAGAAAGAATTTTGAAAAATCCTTCTTAGATTTTTTTAAATTAAATTTTTAAGCTGTTTCTGTAACTTTTTTAAAGCTAGCATTTAAAATAATAATCCGAGGGTTATAAAATTTATCTCACGAGAAAGATCATAAAAATTCCTTTAAAATAAGATCTTTTTCGAATCTTTACCTCCATTTTCAGATTTTTGGTGAGTTTTCAAAGATTAATTTTCTTTTATTAAATTTATTAAATACCGATTACGTGATTTATTTTTCTGGAACTTTAAATTCATTTATCGTCACTTGCATAACAACGAAATAAATGGACAAAAAATACAAAATACAGTAAAAGATCAAATTTAACCACTAGACTAATTGAGATGGAAGTTTTTTAAGAATTTAATTCAAATTAGTGACTACCACCCGCGAACTGATAGATCACATTTGTCCTTGCTAAACGCGTAAGTTTGAGGACGGGCCTGGTAATATTAGTTCCGCCCAATGAAGAAGGAATTTGTTTATAAGGAAATTCTCTAAAGAGCAATTTCCTTATTTTTTCATTGTAATTATTTTAAAATGTATTCCGTAGCGAAACACGGGTATTCAGCTAGTACACTTATATGGTAGTTTAGTACACTACATGAACAAACATTTTAATATATTTCCATTCATACGTTATTATATAATCAAACAATATAACGAAATCTATCTTACATAAAGTATTAAAAAATAAATAAAAAAAAAATAAAAATAAATAAATAAATAAAAATAAATAATTAAATATCCTCTTTTCAACATTAAATATTTATTTTGGTATTTTTCGACTTTAACGCTATATTTTCAGTACGAATTTTTACACATTTCCTTTGAAAAAATATTCGGAGATTTGAACATTTTTTAAAAGGAAAGTGTGGAGGAGAAATTTTACTGAATTTATATATTTTTAAATTTTGCACAGTGTATTTAAAGTAGAGGCATTAGAAGAAAAGTTATTTATATACCTAATCCGTCTAGCTAGTGGTTTGATAATTAACAGAAAGGTGTGAATCATGTGAGTAAGTTTTAATGTTATACAAAAATAATTTTATGAATTATTAGCATGTCTTTTATCATAATCTATATATATATAACAGTTCTGTGACTGACTGACAAACTGACAGATAACGTATATACCAAACAGCTGGACCTAAAGGGCTCAAATTTTAGATGGCGATTTTTTTTTTTTTGTGTAGGTGTGCACTAAGATTTTTGAAAAATTCTTCATAGATTTTTTAAAATTAAATTTTTAAGCTTTTTTGTAACTTTTTTAAAGTTTGCATTTAAAATATTAATCTGAGGGTTATAGAATTTATATCACAAGAAAGATCATAAAAATTCCTTTGAAATGAAATCTTTTTCGAGCCTTTACTTCCATTTTCTGATTTTCGGTGAATTTTTAAAGATTTATTTTTAGAATTTAATTTATTAAATGCTGATCACGTGGTTTATTTTATTTTTGGGATACTTTAAATTAATGTTGCGTCACGTGCATAACAACGAAATATATTGACAAAAAATACTAAAATACGGTAAAAGATCAATTTTAACAACTACACTACTTGTTACTGATGTTTTTAAAAATGTAATTCAAATTAGTATATTTTATGGATATTAAACATACAAATTAATTGCATACATTGACCGTTGTATTTAAATTGACCGTTGTATTTAATTTGAATATTTTTTTCTACACTATTTTGTCTATAAAAAATATCCATTCCGATTTTTTTATAAATATATTTTTCTGTTTTTTGGCATTAATTGCATTCGTTGACCTTTGTATTTATTATGAATATATTTATTATTTTTCTTTGAATTAATTGCATACATTGACCGTTGTATTTAATTTAATGTACTCCGTAGCGAAGCACGGGCATTCAACTAGTGAATACCATAAGACAATTATAGATACATGATTTCGGTTTCTAATCACAAACTTCATAAACAATTCCCTTCTGAGATCCCTTCAAAACTGAGTGAAGCGGAATTGTTTCGGGCTGCAAATGAAAGAGAAATTTAGTTAACGGGTATAAATAGGAAAACTTACCTTTTTTATTATTTATCGTAAGTTTACGAAAGAAGGAAACATAACAATGTCAGAAGGTAGATATTTGACCTTCTTGTGAAACTAATGCATCAGTTTTGCGATAAAATGCATGAATGGAAGTTATTAATAGTTATTAATGGAAGTAATACTTCAATAGATCAAATGGTATCTCAGCAGAATTTTTCTAACTTTATTGTTAGTGAACTTCGAGTGTGGATATTGTTCATAAATGTACGTAGTGCCTGAAAGCGATGACCTGAATACATACATACATATATATATATATATATATATATATATATATATATATATATATATATATTGTGTGGTACCTAAGTAGTACCTAACATTGTCATATTAGGTACCACTTTCCCAGTTGTCTCGTAACATGTGACTTTTATAGTTGTGTGTAAACTGTTAAGTTGTTGGAAATATTAGTTACTTTTTTACGTAGATAGTGAAACACTTTCTTTACAACACATTAAGACATACTTTTTTTATGAAAAAATCCTTATCGATAATTATTATTTTCAAACCGAAAAAATAATAATTAAAAGTATCTAATAACTAAATAATTAAAAAAAATATTTTTATTTATAAAACATGCATTTTTAATTTATGTTTTACTTCAAAATACTCCTTTTTTTCAGAATTGCTTCAATGAATTATTCTTCAACGGTTTTCATTTGCGTTATTTTTAATCCACTTCATATCTATTAAGAAAAAAAAGCCAAAAAACATTTTATTCTCTAACTGAATTGCATTTATGTGATTAAATAAAAATAAAACCCGTAAGTTAAGCAATGCGCGATCTGTTTGAAAAAAATTCTCACGGAGAAGTACCACTTATGAACTCTTGAATTTCCTCTTTCCTTTTAATGTAAAGATTCCCGAAGTGGTTTGCCGAAATTCAGCGAATGCTGACTTGATATAAGAATTTGCAAATGGACTTTCACTAACTAATTGTTAAACATAAATTTTTGTAAGACTTAGAAACTGAAACAAGTGTATTCTATTTAGACAGGTTTCACTCAGTAATTGTTATGCATAAATTTTGTAATACTTAGATACTGAAGTGATTGTATTCAGTTTGGACCGGTTTCACCAAGTAGTTGTTACACATAAATTTTGTAATAATTAGCTACTGAAACAAGAGTATTCAATTTAGACAGGTTTCACTAAGTAATTGTTATACATACATTTTGCAATACTTAGGTACTGAAGCAAATACATTCAGTTTAGACCAGTTTCCCTAAGTAGTTGTTACACTTGAATTTTGTAATATTTAGGTACTGAAGCAATTGTATTCAATTTAGATAGGATTCACTAAGTAACTGTTTCACATAAATTTTGCAATACTGAAGTAAGTGTATTCAATTTAGACAGATTTCACTCAGTAATTGTTATACATAAATTTTGTAATACTGAAGTAAGTGTATTCAATTTAGACAGATTTCACTCAGTAATTGCTATACATAATTTTTGTAATTTTTAGGTACTGAAGCAAGTGTATTCAGCTTATACCGATTTCACTAAGTAGTTGTTACACATAAATTTTTGTAATAATTAGGTACTGAAGCAAGTGTATTCAATTTAGTCAGATTTCACTCAGTAATTGCTATACATAAGTTTTGTAATTTTTAGGTACTGAAGCAAGTGTATTCAGCTTATACAGATTTTACTAAGTAGTTGTTACACATAAATTTTTGTGATAATTAGGTACTAAAGCAAGTGTATTCGATTTAGATAGGTTTCATTAAGTAACTGTTACACATAAATTTGTAATACTTAGGAAATGAAGCAAGTGCATTCAATTTAGACAGGTTTCCATGTTCAGAATATTTCGCTCTAACGTTTCAAAGTTAGTTTTATAGTGCCAAAATTTTACATCCAAAAAATTCATTTTTGAGAATTTTCTTTAGCTACTTTATTACATGACTTACATTATCTTCATTAAAAATTATCTTTTTTGCTATAAAACAGAGACACACATCTCATTGGTTTGCTAACTTATTTAAATGATAAAATGCTCGTGAAATATGTTTTAGTTTGGCCTGGAGCGCTTCTCTGTAGTTCCGAGTTATGAAACATGTAAAACTTGTGAAAACTGAATGCATAATTTATTTAGTTAAAAATATTCCTGTCACGTACAATGCATTTTTTAGATGCAATCTAGCTGATGCAAGTTCCGAAAAAGAAGGATAATAATGTGCAAGATATATTTTTACAAAAAAATATTGGCAAAGATTAAAATATTGATTAAGATTTTTTTCCGTTCAGTATTTTTTGCTTATTACTTAGACGTTATTTTCATTTACTGGTAAAAAAAGCTCAGACATTACAATCATACCATTACAGTTTTTGGTATGTTTTTATGATGTTTTTACTTCGCGAATACTTTTGTTAACGTAAATTTAAAACAATTCAGTTGAATTATTTTATATTCACGTATTATTTTATACGAATTTCATTTGAATTTTTGTATTCAGTCAAATATAGTTCAATAACCAGCAGAAAGTGATTAATTGGAAAATAAATATGAAACATTCTTTCATAGGTATATATACAACACAGACCTGCTAAACAAATCAAAACAAATCCATCTCAGATTGGATAGTCCACAGTCTATTAGCGTCAGCACGTTTGACGATTTATTCATACCAAAGCCTTCAACCGAATTACCCACTGGAAATAAAAGTTATACAAGTAAAAACGGTAATATATAACCATGAATTAACGTAAGAATAAAATCCATTGTATTATTCAACTATCCACTGTCTATAACTGTTATTAAATTGTTCGGATCGGTTTATTCACCCAGCTTAGTTTTCAAAAGTAACCTTAGTAATGATCTTGAGCAAAGTTTTCATAAAACTGGCGCATAGAACAGTAGCTTACGTTTTGTCGATACTCGTAATGTGCTTTGTTGACGAATCCTCGAACAAGGCTTTGGGGTTGTTGATTTCAAGCGCTGCGGTATGTTTTTGCGACACAAGGGCTCATTAGATCAGAGAAAACAGCCGATTTCGAAGGGCTACTAGAATTTATGCCACCAGTGGGAGTCAAACCGATAGGCACTGGACCCAAGAGGCCCTGCGCTCTAGTCATTCACCATCGCCTAAGATGCTTTTGAAACAACGCATTTTAAGTTTTACGTTTCAATGGCCTCAGATATACGGAATATAGGCATAATCTAAATTATTGTATTATAAAATTTACGCGCACAATTTCCCATTTATTTCGTAGAAATTTCATCCTTCTGCTTCGTATCACCTATCAAAAATTCTTGCTATCTTTCATTTTTTAAGCATGTCTCACAGGAAATCATTCTGAAATTTAACACAAAATTTACACAACGGACTCAGATCTTTCTGTCACTTCATGGAAGCCTACAAAATTGGCAGAGGGAGAAGATAAATGGACGAAAAGATAAGGTAAAAACGGATTCCTTTGCTGCAAAGGTGAATAATGAGCCAGACAAAAGTGTAGAGTTCAGGTACTCTGTGCTATTTCGCTAAGAGGTAACTTTAGGCAGTGTTTCGCAACGTTTTTCGAGTCACGACCCCGTTAAATGGTTTTAACATATCTTGCACCCCCTCCCCCTTTTCACCCTACATATCTTCACTAAAAAGTCATTTTAAGACAAAGAAAAATTACTAGAATGCATTTTCCATGATTTAACTAAAACTAAACGTTTAATTTAACAAAAATGTCATTTATTAGGAACAGAGAAAATTTAGAAACATTCACCTTTCAGTCTAAAATGTATAAAAACAAGAACAGAAAACATCAGAACCTCGAGAACAATAATGTCTTTAAAGTATTGATTCAGAACTGTATAACAATAAAAAAAAAGAAAATCATTTAAATAGAAAAAATTGCAATATACCATTGGCGAAATTAAAATTGTAATTCTAAAAGTGACAATACAGACTGATTAAAGACAAACTGACGTTTAGAATATGTGTACCGTACATAGCAAGTAACGGCGATTTTCGTTTTACCGCCAAATAAAGGTGGTAGATTTCTCCCGAAATGAGTTACCGCTATTAATGAGACTTTCCTTTTTAAAAATCATTGCCCTACAGTTTCTGGATAAATATATATTGACAAATGTTTGGGGGAAATTCGCTAAAAAATTATTTTAACTGAATAAAACAAAGACGATCTTTGTGAGTCACAACCTTCAGTTTTAGAACCCCTGACTTAACCCATTTTGGGGCAACAACCTTCACCGTTAAAGCCGTGCAGATTTTTCCCGACTTTTTTTTAACCTAAAAAAAATTTTTAAAAATTTTCCATTTAAATGCTGCATAATGTTTTTACTTCTTTAAACTGATAAAAGATGGCAGCACAAGCCATTTCTCTGCTCATTTAACTGAAATACATTGAAAGCAAGTGAAAAAAGACTAGATTTAAGGGTTTGAAAATGGCGCCCCTCAAAGTTTTAAGGAGTGTAATACGAGATAGAGCATGGAACAGCAATATTTTAATTGTTACACAATAAGTTTTGCAGCGTATTAATGTTAGAGATTTATTTACCATTCATAAACGATGCATTATTTGCGATTATATTCTCAATTATTTATTATGTATAAAATAATACACAAATATTAATTAAATGAAAATGACAGCAAGAAGGCCTCTTTCTATTTTTCGCATCAGCTAGTTCATAGTCGAAGAATTCCGTGGCGAGTTTATTATCAAGGTTACTATAGCAATTTCTGGATATTTTTTTGAGAAAATAGATAACAATCGCTGATAATTGCGCTATTACTAAAATACTATAGTGAATTAATTATTTATTAATTGTGGTGTTTTAGAACACAGATGGAGTTATAATATGGGACTTCGCTACATTTGACTACCCGAGAGTAACATATCTCATAATGGCTAAGCAAAGGATTGGTAAATGGACAACTGGTAACTAATGCTTAATTTAAGATAAATTCGGAGGGAGGGGGGCTGACAATGGAAATTTATTTCTATTCTATGTGATTTTTTTTTTTTTTGGGGGGGCTAATGGACCTGGGGGATGACGACATTAGACCTCAGTCCGGTGTACATATGAACATAAGGAAATAGAAACACACAAATAACACAATCACAGGATAATTTTATTAACAAACAATGACACCGGCGATGGACGATGGGTTGCAGATCCCTTTCCTTTTGCAGGCGGAAGACTGACCGGTTCCCAAGAATACAACCAAGACTTATGCGGGAATCGAACCCGCGCCCTCGGCTTGATAGGCTGATGCCTTAACCACTTAGTCACTGGGCGACGTGCGTTTTTTAAATATGTTTAATCACAGAATTTTTGGCGAAATATTTCATTAAGTCAGATTAGTGTATTTTTGTAATTGTATAAATAAGGTATGGTGCTTTAAATAGGTTTTACATTTTGCAGTTAATATGGCAATGTTGAATTAACCTGGATTATCATTTATAACTAAGATACTTTGTTTGTACAAGCATATGCACTATGTTTGTATAAGCATATGTACTAAAGTACAAATTCAAAACAAATTTCCAGATACTTTTCTCTGGACTAACAAATGTTTAAAATCAAGTTAAATTTTTAAAAAATACTGTTGTAGATTGTATAAATACAGTTATGTCTTTCTATAGATAGACACAGTTGTCACATTCCACAAAGCAATATATTTTGGTTGAGTGGTTTTCAAACCCTCTCATCACATATATTAGTTTAGTTAACGAAATACTTTAATAGAACATTAGAATGTCAACACGATTTTTTTTTATTATCCAACTGGAAAGGTAATCCCTCATTACATGACGCGGTGAAAGGCAAAGTGGTGTAAGTCCAAAGTGTTTTTCTGCAAAAACTACAAAAGATTCCACTATAACTTGAACAAATTATAATTCATAATAATTATTATAGTATTGCAAATAATAATAATTTGCAATTCCACTATAAATTGAACATGGAAATTACATTTTACCCTCATGTAAAAAACGTTGAAAATGTGACTTACACCGCTTTGCCGTTCATCGCCTCATATATTTAAACTTAATACATTTGACAACAACCTTTAAACTAACATTTAAAGAATACCTTAGTTTACTGAACAGAATATTTTAAATAACTGAAAAAATTGAATTGCGTACCATATTGCTCTGCTAAATTTCCCGTTCCTATAATTTTCACCTATTAGCAAGTAAGTAAATTAAAAATAACCTTAGATCATACGTGTCATACTCCACTTCAAAAAAAAACTTGTACATTGTTATTCGGAATATTGACTTTGCCACCTTTACACGCTGTAAACATGGACATACTAGATTGAGTAATTGTTAAATTAAGGAGTATAGTAGGTTATGTTAGATGCAGTTCAAGAAGGTAAACTTTTACAATATCATTGAATTATTCCAATGGGTCATATTGACCCGAACAGTACACGAGTAACAAACTTAAAAAATACTCAAAACATAAAAATAATGGAAAGATATTTTATGAAAATTAAATACCCTTATACAGAAACAAAGTCACAAGATTTCACATTGTTATCACTGATGATTCAGATTTTATACTCTGATAACATTTATTTCGCGTCAAGTAGACCTGAACAGATCAGCAGGGGTAAGGAGTATGGTAGGTTATGTTACATGCAGTTCAAGAAGGCAAACCTTTACCATGAAAGTACAATTTTGGCTTTAATATAATTTTTCATGCAATGGTTCATGTAAAATGGATAAAAAAGTTTGAACTTACGTTTTAAATCCCTTGAAATATTAAGCAATGTCACCATACCACTGAGTCAAGAAGAATTGTATCACGTCTATACGCAAAAGTTAAAAACTATATCTTCCAGTATGTAGTTGTAGCCGTAAAAACCTCCATCCTTTCAATGATGTATGGCTAAGTGGCATATGCTGCATCAGTGCAAACGTGCGTGAGCCATGCGCACATGCGCTTTCATATTAAGTACTATTTAACGCTAATAAAAGCACTTGATCCTTAACAATTCGTGTGTGAGTAATCAGCGAGAACAGTGAGACAAGTTCCAAGTACATTTCTTCTTTAAGAAGTATCCATGAAATGCATACCATTCACAATTACAACGTTCCTATTGGAATAAAGGTGTGGTTAAACGGGTAAATATTTAATTTATAGTTTCGTTTCACGTAAATACAAATATATTCCTAAAAAGGTATTTACTATCGCCTTATTTGCAAAATCGGAAAAAGTGATTAGCTGAATTGAGTACGCATCATTTCATAGAACGTTTGTAGCATTATGTCTTGTTCTTTCCTAAATGCTCACAGATTTGAGCTAAAATCAATTCACATGCCTGTTGCAAAAGGTTTGCTAATGCATAATACCAATTAATAATATTTTCTGTTAGGGACGAAGAAAATATTTAAATCAGTGCACTGAAATGGACTAGATCTTATTTTTACAATTATTCTAAATTCCCTACGAACAGTTTAACACTCGTAAACATAACAGATATTATAAGTTGAATAACAATACCGTAATCAGTTTCCTTTTTTATAGAGTTTCTGAATTAGAACAGATGAATGTATGATTTTTGTGTTTTTTTTCCTTTTGTTCAATAGATTGTAGGAATAATTGCTATTTAAAGAACAGTCTACATTTCTTTATCCCCCAACAGTCTCAAATAGTAGCTGAGGTAAAACTGCGTTGCCTGGGTCAAGCCCAGGCAACGCCGTTTTCCTAACTGTACAAGTGTGGATCATGATTAGCTAATTGATGAAGTGTTTTTAAATTGAGTCACAAGTTCAAGCTAGGGCATTTCTAAATATTTACCAATTACATTTGCAAATAATTAAAACATCAAAACAGCATATTTTAAAAACGGTCTGTTATTTATTATGTATCTTATTTGATTCCTCCAATCTATTATTTTTTAATCTTTAAACTGAAACATTTATTTTTTAAGTAACTACCGGCCATCAGAGGCAAAATTATTTTAATAGAACGTAAAGTTTTATCTTTTTTTTATATCCAATGAACAATGTAAATTCAAATGTCAACACAAATGTAGAACTTAAGCTCATTAAATCTATTGTTTATATCCAAAGTTTTTAGATCGTAGTAGTGATAAAATTACTTCCATATTTTTTGTGGAATTTTCAATTGCATGAGCAACACTATAATGGATATAAGAACGTTGCCCTCCTTACAAAATTTTAAAAGCAATTTGTGTCCAATTCATCATTAAAAGGAGTAATTCTCTTATTTCATAAAATAAACAAAAACTAACTACGTACTAGAATTTACTAGATGGTCTATTATATTACTTTGCACAACAAATCGCTAACATTACAGCTATTATTCTTCCAAATCTGTAATTGGTGGATTAGGTTACTCAGCTTTCAAACACTTTCTGAAAAATCTTCCTTATGCTTTTCAAAGTTTCAATCTAACCCTTCAGCCGAGGGCGATTTTCATATTTTTCTGTACCAAATCGTGGGCAAAACTTTTATCTTGTAAAGGTTTACCGTAAGAAAAGCTTTTAATGCAATATAAATAAAAAAAATAATGATGGAAAGAAGTGGAGGAAATAGAAATATTTATATTTTTTAACTTTAAATTTCGGGAAATGCGAATAGAAAATAAAACATTTTCCTAGAAGCAATATTGTTTAGAATGATACGTATTTCTCGGGAGCAATATTTCCTAGAATCATAGTCAGTGAAATAACGTCTTCCTATATTCAAATACAAAATAAAATTCATTCGATGGGGAAATAACACTTCCACTGTCTCGGTACTCAAAAGATTCAATGAAACGTGATAGCACTGTGGCGAAATCAACAGAATAGGCAGAATGCGATTTTGGCATTCCAGTGGTTGGAGGGTTAATAAAGAGTGGAAAAGATGATTTTTTTCCATACTCACTATCTTAAATACAGAAAAATAACGAGTGTACCTCTAAATGTTTAGAACAGATAAATAAATTTCTCTGGAAAGACATTTGTCAAAAAATTCCTGCGTAGATTGCTGTATAAAGGATGACAAGTCCAAAATAGTAGTTTTCAGAAACTTAACATGCTTGTGTTTTGTTTCATATATCCCAATTTTTCCCTGGAGAAAAAAAAATATTTAGGAGTAGAGTTGGACTTAGCTTTCTATACCCTGCAGTAGTCATTGATTTTTCAAATATGCCTGGATCATTTTAGTTCATTTTGGACTCATTTTAGCCCATTATGGAACTCAATTTAGCCCATTTTGGACTTAACATCCCAAATTTTCACTGATGAATAAAAATATTTTGGAGTAGAATTGAACGTATCTTTCTATACCCTACAGTGGCCTTTGATTTTCCAAACATGCCTGGTATGATAACTCATTTTAGCTCATTTTGGAATTAACCTCCCAAATTATCACTGATGAATAAAAATATTTAGGAGTGGAATTGGTCTTAGCTTTCCATACCCTACAGTAACCCTTGACTTTTCATACATGCCTTTCATTTTTCAACATGCCTAGGCCGCTGGCATTCGGTACCAAAGTCTGTGGGTTCGCATGGACGTTTGTAGCCGTTCGGAATCGGCTTTAAGTTGTAGGTCCCGGTCTAATTAGCCCTCGTGTAGCAAAAATTGACCGTAGCGCTCCAAACTAAACCAAACGAAACATGCCTGGTTTGATAACTCATTTTAACCTATTTTGGACTTGACACCCTTTTCACAGCAAACACACATTTAAGAACTCCACCAGACATTGATACGAAAATAATACAAATGGACGCTTAACTCTAGTTTCTAGAATGATCTTTCAGGATTATTATTTGATATAGGTAGGATTAACCTACTCATTCTTCAATGGTAAGTTCCCTGAACTCAAAGTTTATCATTGTCAAGTTAGTGGTTGAAATGGCGACGACTGCGATAAATGTCTGGAGCAAATACGAGGAGTTTTGTAATTTCAAAAAGTGTACATATAACTAATCCAAATCTTTCTAGATTTCCAAATAACAGGAATAATTAGCATAATAACTAGCATTATACTAATATTATATTAGTATAATAACTAGTATCATCAAGTTATACTAGTATCATAACTAGTATCATCAAGTTAGTAGTTGAAATCGAGACGAGTGCGATAAATGTCTGGAGCAAATACGAGGCGTTTAGTAATTTTAAAAATTGTACATACAACTAATCCAAATCTTTCGATATTTCCAAATAATAGGAATAATTTTCTGTAGGAATATTACGTAAACAAAGTGCTGCTATATTCAACTACGAGTGCCGGTTTTACATCGACAATACAGTGTAATTAACTTTGAAATACTCACAAAATTAATCGCGCTTGTACCTTTAGCGAATAATACTCTCATGATTTACGGAAATGGAGGAAATGCAATCGTAAAAATAACGGAAAACACTCAAGTCTTTCTGTATTATCTATCACATTTATAAAATTGGATTTCGTCCTATAGACCAACGTGATTTCGTATGAAGCGAATTTTAAGATTAATTTGGAAGTTTCCAAGCGTAATAATTCGCAGAAAACGCACTTAGAAAGAACTATCTCTAAAACGTCTTTGCGGTGATCTGAATATTTGATAAAACAAGCTTCTCACGTAACGCATTTAATTTTGTAAAATGCCTTCGCAAGAATCTGAATATTTGACAAAATAACCTTCTCACGGTAAAGCAATTAATTAATATTTTATAATCGGGGTATTTTTCCGCATTTTAACATACGTGTCACGGGCTATTTTTTTAAGATTTCGTCAAGAATACAAGACACCATTTTAAATATGAAGTTGTTGTCGGAAGTATTTTTTTTCTTTTAAATTATGCTGACCACGACCAGCTATTTCAATTTACTGACATCAGCATAAAGAATAGTTAAATATAATCACTATTACAATAAAAGTAAATAACTGCTTAAGAATTTGTCAAACATAAATAACACGCACATGAACAAGTCGCACTAGTTTCAAGGGCATAAAATTGTCCTGACTCCCAGAAAGTAAAATTTGGCTTTCCCGATGTCCGAAGTCAGCCGTTGTAAATGTAAAGATAGAATACTCCATCGCCCGCATAAAGAGTTAAAAGACAAAATACAATTTTTCGAGTGATTTTCCTTGTTCAATATTAAAGCGATCTAGGTCATAAATTTGGATATTTTTTAATTTAAAAATATTTAATAAAATTATGTATCTGAGTCAGTTCTAACACAATGCACTTAGTTGCTTTTTTCGATTTCAGTATACGAATTCACAACTAAAAGAAACACGGGAATTCCTATATTACAAACTAGCCGGGCTTCGCCTAGCTACGCTCAAGCCAAACGTGTAACATATTTATGTACTTCGGGCCCCACAAAAGAAAAAAAAAGCCTACAAATGTATTAAATTCAAGTGAACAAATTCGTTTCAATTTTCATTCCCGTCGCTGCCGACAGATGGCAGCACCACTGAACCAAATGATTTGGTTTCTCAGCAGTGAGTGATTTTAGAATGAAAATATCTCTAAAACTATTTAATTAACAGAATAAGTGTACACAGAAAAAATTATCAGTTTTCGAAGCTCTTTCCAAATATGTAACATTTATGTACTTTCATGAGAAAAAAAATACACCGATTTTCCTGTATATTTGTCGGCCATTTTTTTTCGAGGAGTGGCCCTCCCGGATGAGTTACGGTCGCGTGATCCGACATCGACTTGTCCCTTTATTAGTATAGAAGATGCTTTTCCAGTATGAAGAATTAAAAATCAAATGCATCTTAAATCAGTAGTATCTCTAGGTGGGTGCAAAATATTTTAAGGAAAGGAGGTTCTTTAAGAAATAATTTCTGAAATCAGAGGGCGTCATCGATGTGGTTCAGTTAGGAAAACAATTAACTTTTCTGAGCTCAAACCACATTTTTTAAAGTTCAGAGGTTAGGCCTACTTCTACAGTATTTTAAATATTTAAATAAAAATAATACCCCAGCAAGAAATAATCTTATTTTCATTTAACCGCAAAATACTTTATTCGTAAACTTGTAGTTCATTAGTTTAGTAATCCGTTTTCAGCGAATTTCTCTTACGCATCTTTCTAAGCACGAAATGTAACTAGTGTAATTTTTCATAATGTAGCAAAACTGTTGTGCAGTTTCTGTAAAACAACGGGGAAACAAAGATGATGAAATCCAGTAGTTCAACTTTCAAGAGCTGTTATTTAAACGCACTAGTTTCATGATTCAAGGAGAAATATATTGTGTTGAGATAAACTTCGGTTAAATAAATTGTACGCCGACTAAAAATGTATACAATTCCTAACCACATACATTAGATTGATCTTCCATGAGCATAAGGCTGGAGGAAAATGCATATATATGCTACACAAAACACGTATAAATTCTTTGCGTTTCGAAGGTGAATTTTCTCTGTGACAGCTGTTTAAAATTCCCAGGGGAAAATCTGAAAGCACGAAAACTTAGAATGCATATCATTATACGTATTGTAATAACATGCAACCTATCAAAACAAGGATATGATCGGGATCTTTATTTCAATGAGTAATACTCTTCTGAAAATATGTTTAGTAATAATATATGCAAAAGAACCCAAGAGAATTAAATAACCCATTGAATTATCGAAAGGAAATGCTCATATCTTAGAGGAATTATTTAAGTTTTTATTGTTAGACCAGAGTGAAACTATAAATGTATCCGCAAACAATATCATTAAAAAATAAACAAAACATATTCTAATCTATTTTAAAATATCTTAACCAGTTTATTATAATACATAATGTTTTAAGATTAACTATTATCTAGGGAATCCTCTAATATCATTAAAATAAAAAACCTAAATATTCATGAATTTTCATAGAGAATTATTTATAAAAATGCATATCAAATGTATTTAACATGCTTTTTAAAATGGGCCCGGTAGCCCGGTTGGTAAAGGCGTCGATCCAGTGATCTGAGGTTTGCGGGATCGATGCCGGTCGCTCACAAATCCACCGCCATGTACACTAATGGCGGCTGGGGCATGTAAAATCTGTCGTGGCTGCAATGTCCTCCAAGTTCTCAATTTTACCTCTGGAGTTGCGGGGCCAAGTGTTCCGGTCTCGTCACTTAACTCAGTTCAAAATTACGGGACCAGCCCATAGGGGGGCAATGCTGGTCCACCTATGCGGTGCTCTCAGAAAAGTGGCCAGCAAAACCGCAGTGTCATATGACGGTAAGGATAATGTCCAAGGATACCGTCTGCCGCATTGGAGAAAAAAAATCTAAATTTGCAATTCAATTCAACATATGATACATGGATCATGAGAATATCATATTAAGTACAATCAGTCAACATGATGTATAAAGTACAATGATGGATTAGAGGACTGAATCACAGTCCATTCTAAAAGTTATTCCGTATATATAGCAGTGATACAAATAAATGCATAAACATTTTGCATGGGGATTTTAAATGCTAGAAATTTACAATATTTAATTTACCATGTTTGGCGCGATTTAATAAAGGCATGGTCTAATCCAGTTAAAACTCTTATACAAGACAGTTGAAATGCTATAGAACCAAAAGAACCAAAAGCTACTATGTAAAAAAAAATTTTGTTAAATTTTGCTACATACTAGTAAAAAGATGTTTTCTGGAGACTTTCCCATTTTCACCGGTATAATTGTTGGCTGTTCATATTACTAGAAACTTAGTTATCCTCATAATCTATGTCAAAGTACACGAAATTATAATGAGACAGCCTAACATAACGGTTACTATCCAATATACCTAAATAGGAAGCAAAACTGAATTCAAGAAAAGTATACAAAATAACAAGGAGAAAACAAATATATCGACTGACTCCAAATAGACCCTTTTTGATTCCACGTAACAAAACAAATGTCAGTCTAGGTAACCATCAAAGGTGAAATTAACTTATGATTTAACTGATCTAAAGTAACCAGATTCTTAGTTCATCGAGTCAAAACAAAAGAAGTATGAACACGGTATTTAGTCCTGGTAAAAATTGTTCTTTTTTCAGAGTTTGTCGTTGTTATAACTGTTGTTTCTACCACACAGTCGCATTTCCTCCTAGATGTACAAAAAATATGATCATCATAACATCTCTATTAAGGCATTTTTCCAACCACCTAAATACGAAACGCTCAGTGCTTTATTAATCAGTTTGGGCAATTGTCCGTTTCGTTGATAGCAGCCTGTTAAACTTTGAAGATTTGTTTCGTGTTAGGTAACTTCACTGTTTTCCAACAAAAAAATGGGTTAACATTCCTGATTTCTTCGTGTAAACGCCAGGCAAAATAGGATTATGAAATAAAGTTACCAATTGATTCTAAGTAATGTGTGCTACTCAAAACCAAGTGCCGACTTTTTAAATCCATATAACTGAAGTATTCACGTTTTTTTTTCTGGGGGGGAGGGGGTAATCGAATCTATTTTCATATGAACACCCGAAAAACTAAAGATATGCGGAAGGTTCAAATTAAAACAAGTCGATTTTTTGGACATTTCGTACTATTATAGCTTTGATACGTTAAAAACTTCCTATTTTTCAATGCAACAGTGAAACAAGTTCGTAGTATAAAGTTTACGTTAATGAAGCAGAAAAAACAAATAGCAGTCAATGGTTCATTCATTATAGTTGTTCAACTTAGAGATCAGTTTCTCTCAGACGTGACTCTCATGGTCTTGGTGAACTTTAACTCTGAACCCACAATAAATTTACCTCAAATTTTAATCCCTAAAATTATAGAAGTAGTACTGAATACAACTCAGCTTTACAGAATTCTCGAACTATTTTAACATAATTATTGGGGTTTTGCTAACAAAATCGAAACAAGACAAAAATGCAACCCGCATAGTATCGTAGTCTGTCACTGTTACAGCTGAGGCAGACGCATTGCATGAAAAGGGGGAATGTTTGATGTTTACACCTGCCTACATCTTGATAAAGGTTGATAAAAATATTTTACTGGAACTGGATACATGTACAGCAGTCAGCGAAGGAAGTCCCATCAATAGAAAAGGGACATTAACAGTAGAGAAATGGGAGTTTTTTTCTTACCAAAAAGACTGAACGCCGTCATTTTGACGGTTAAAAATAAAATCAATAATTTTAAAAAAATTTTAAAAAGTGGTTAAATACTTTAAATTTTGAACTATTTCATACCGATATATAATAAATTAGTATATATTTAGATATATTTTTATTCAGGTAAGACGAGCTGACAACCTGGTATGGTGTATACGTAAAAAATATATGCATGGTTTGTGCAGTCCTTAATTTTCAACACCAATATTTCCGAAGAGCCAATATTTCTGTTATATGCAAAAGTCGGATGAGATGAAAAGTAGCTAACATTTTTCCGGTATTATTTTAAAGATCTCTATCTGTTTTCTATATTGCCGTCAAATTGACAACTTTCAGTTTTAATAGAAATACAACACATGTTCTCCCCCTCTTTATATATCGAATATAATTTTGTAAATGTGTGTGCATATTTCGCGTAAAATTAGAAAAAAGTCATAAAATTTCTGAATCCTGAGGAAATAAATTCAGACATAGCATTCAATATATGTCCGGAACCGTCAAAATGACGGCCACCATCTTTCTAGTGTTAAAAAGTTATTGCTTATGTTTCGCCGAATAGCAATATGCTTCTTTCATATTGCTATTCGGCGAAATATGAAAGAATTCTTATTAGATGTTTCTTTCTGATCAATTAGCTTCTGTAAGCACCCAAGACATCTGAAATGTTTGATGAATCTTGGGAAATGAAGAATCTTGGTTTGAGGAATGATGAATTAATTGAATGATCTTGGTTTGGGTTTGAAGAATCTTGGTTTGAATAAGAGGAAAATATTATGGGTACATTTCATATTCCATGCATGCCGATATAAGTGACATGCGATCTTTTATTTCTTCCTTCCTTTACAGCCCTTTTACCGTATTTTTTAGCAAATATGCCTTCATGTAAAGATCATTATTAAGATAAAATATAAATTTAACAATTTTAAACTTTATTTTTAAAATAAATAAAGATCGACTTTTAAATCATATAAATCTTCGGAATACACATTAGATATTTCAGAGGAACAGTTGCGCAAGAGAAAAAAAAAAAGATATATTGGGTAAAATGTGTTGATGAGTTTCACTTGAATCATTGTTATTCGGAACAGAAAGTGCTGAACCAGTTGCCTTATTTACATAATGTTTTCGCTTCGGAGCATAGGGAGATTCAATTTTTTTTTCTGGATGGAATATGTTGTCATAATTGAATGGGAAAAAAGAAGTAAATTCTCGTGATAATATTTGCACCAATAAAAGTGTTTTCACAATTTCTACTTTAAATCAAAATTCCTGGTTATCATAAATTGAAATTAAAATAACGGAATGCTGTGCAAAATTTGAGAGGAAAAATGTATGGATTTTTCTTCAATTTGTTGAAGAAAAATTTCTTTTAAATTTATAGAACTTTATGATGAAAAAAAGGTATTTATTATTATTTTTTATTAAACAGTGCATGAAGCTAAACCATGAATCATTCTGTTGACAATGGTTCATGTTTGGTAACACGTGTGGGAAAAATATATTATTTCCTCGAAAGTTTGTTTATTTTGTAATTTTAAGAAACTCAAAGGTTGACGATAGCTCGATAATCCCGACTGGTACTTATTTTTCGTCCGTTATCGGAGCCTTATAACAGAACTTTACAAATTCAAAGGACATTCATTTGCTGCAGAAAAACAGTGCTTATATCATAAAATAAAACATTTAACACGTTCAGTATAAAACAAACAAAGGGGCTCGAGGTAGCCTAGTGGTTGCATGTCGGCTTTTGGTGCTGAGGTTGCTCGGACCGAATCCCGACAAGCGTCGTTAAATACCTCCGTGTCTAGGCCGGATATGGGCCCTGAACCCGTTAACCATCGCATAGGTTTCGAGAAAACCGTAAAAAAATGTGCCTATTTTTCCGGAGGATTCCATATGATTCTTGATCTGCCACATCTAGTAAGAAAAAAAACCATCCCCAATTACATTACAAATAGACTGGTACTGCCATCTGGTGTGTAAAATAAGAAATAAAATTTTTTCAGGGCAAATGAAATGGATTCACGTGAAATAGAGGACGAAACCTCACCCCATAACCTCACCCCATTTTGATGGAAGCGAGAAGGAAGGAGTTAAAGCCGCAGTCCGGGAACTCTCTCCATGAGGTCAGAGCAGAAAGGTGAGGGTACGATCCCCCAAATGCCGCTCAGGTCGGTCCTCGGTCAAAATTGAGGTGGCCCCTCGCTAAATCGGATCTTTGTGGGGTCATTTTAAACCGAAGACGCACCCCTTCAGCCCGCTAGCCTATATGAACATGTCTGGAATAAATTCCGGCCGGGGGGCATTACAAACAACAACAACAAACAAAGGAATAGTTCGATCTCATTTAAGCCGTTTCATTTCCATTATTACCATTTATCTACATCCCGCACAAACTAAAATATCGTACAAATAAATTGTAACTTGTATTGTAGCAAAATATTCTGACACAAAATAAATGGAAATTAAGGCCTAGCTTTTTTTAATAGTTCTTTTCTTCACGCCTAGCGTGTTCTTTGCTGCGTAACTATGCGCTAAAAAGACCACCCAAACTTCTGTAAACTATACAAATTTAAAATGGTAGTTAATCTCTTCAACCATTCATTAGATCGATTTTTGGAATGCAAGAATGTTACAGCCGGGAGGAAATGCATAAAGCGCTTACGCAAGCTCTCGTGTTAATACAGGGAAATTTCGAATTCCTATTTCACCAGCTGTTTCTACTTCAATAATTGATTTTTGACAAACTTTGCATGCGTAATTTTTATGTGCGAATAATATACAGCCACACTTTTCGTTTTAATCCATACCACTAAAAATTCATTGGTTGTATTTCGATCCGTACATTTAACCCTGACTATTTTGGTCGTTTCCAGTTGTCTCCATTAAATAATAAAAGGCTCTGAGTATAGTGAAACGGCGTTTTCTCTTTTTAACTTTGGGATGTAACGGGTAATGGTACAGATGCAATTTATCACTCATAATGGTAAACGTAGCACGTCATTTATGCTTGGTATGGTAATAAAACTACAATTTTAGTAGTAATATATAATGTAGAAGCACTGTTTCTCCTTCATGTTTTGTTTGGCTACGCGTACATGGGTTATAATTTCTACATTATTGTAAATTATTACGGATGAAGAAAAGAGAAGATGTTACGAAAAATTCGGCGTTTTTTATCGCACTTGGACTAAGATGCTTAAATTGCTTTTTAAATCAATTATCTTATATATAAAGCAGAAACAGGAAATGTGTCGTGTGTGTATGTGTGTGTGAGTTACAAAAACTCGAGAACCGTGAGCTCTACCTTGATGAAATTTACACGGTTTAATGTGCTTAGAAAATCAGGAGGAATGTGACTATTTTCATCCCGCTACGACGTTCAATTCTCGAATTATGTTAGAACAATTTTGCGCGGTATCAACGGATATTTTTGTTCAAAGCCTTTATAACATTTTATTGTTGCCAATTAAATTAGAACATTTGCGTAAAAATAAATAAATATGAATTAAAAGCGTGATTTATTCATGTATTGGCGCATGCAAGAATGAATTCGATATATTATTTTCATATATGCGGCAATGTCGGAATATTTCTTTTTAAAATGCGTTTAGCCTTGACACGATGATTTATATAACTGAAGTGATATTGAAACACAGCAGACGATTTAGTTTTGAGAAAGAATTCCGAGCATGAAATATGTGTATATACATTTTCTATAATAATTATTAGGTTTGCTGTGTTTTAATATTGAATGTGTTCTCGATCCATTCAAACATTATTGTTTATTTTTCTATAATAATAAATCCATTCAAACATTATTGACTAGCTGTAAATTAATGCTTTAAAATGCCTAAAAAGAAGGGAACAACTTTTAATCTTTCAAAAGTAAGGGACACACACACAGCAAAGTTTAAGAGTTGTTATAACTTTAGAACATCATAACATGAGGCTAATCATTGAAAAAATAATAATTTCAGAAACTGAATCCTGTGCGAAGCCGGGTAATAAATCTAACAGTTTAATAAACAAATAAAATCATTTGAACGTAGTCAAATGGTAAGATTTTCTATTACAATAGTCTGCAAATTACGATATTAAGTGGCCGCTTGGATGGGTAAATATCCTCAAGAAAAGGCCTCCAGTGTTAGAAAAAAATCGAAGTGGGTAGTATCGTAAAATGTTTCAATTTAAAAATAAAATAATCGCAGTAATCATTAACGCAAGGAACAGAGAAAATATATATGTAAAGGAATGTATATTCTTTATAGAACTGGCAGTAAATCTGACTAGAAACTTGCGTCATTTCTTGAAACTTGTCTGGTACACATTATACAGGTCTTTCACTTAATAGCCTATGGGCCTGTTCACATAGGATTCGTCGGCGTCAGTGTTACTTGTATTGAAATATATTTAACCAATTACAAACCTCCAAATGATTAGCCATGAAATTGTTAAGGACTGTGATTGGTTTAAAATGTGTCAATACGAGTAACGCTAAAGCATTCTATTTTAATAGGCCGTATTTCTTTCTTATTTCTTTATCACATTGAAACCTAAACATTCCAAATTAATTTCTCTCCGGATCAGGGATTAGTCTGTTCTTGAACTGCTAGTTAATTCTTCCAACTGTATGTAAAAATATTTTTTAATCACACCATATGCAAAAAAATACCCGACAAAATTTACGTTTCAACTTCATAAGCCTTTCAGTAGCCGAAAAGTGAAACTATGACGCAATTTAAGGTAAGTAGACTGTTTTAAATTCATGTATTCGCAAAAGTAATTATAGGCAGGTCGAAAATCAAACTTTAACAAAGCGATTTTGTCATGAATTTTAAAATTCCCGAGAGCTTAATTTGCATAACAAAATGACACAGACAATAACTAATTAACTAACAGACAAACTAACTCGCAATAAAACGCTTGAAAATCTATTATTCCAAACTTTTCCTTCCTTTTCGGGAGTACCAGTGCAGTGTGAATACAAAGCTATTTGAAATCCGATTTTGATTAATGTTTCATATGAATGTCGCACAATGCGAAATGATTTATTTTCGAAGCAAAGCACCCTTATAACAAGTTTATGCATTAATGAATTCCGTTTATGTAGACAGAAAGGAGAAATTCGGAGGCAGCTACAAACTTCTTTCCCATTCTTTTTAACTAGTTTGCTAGCTAGACAAGTAGTTAAATTTAAACTTTTGAATATTTCACTGTCAGGGTGTTCACTGTCGGTTCTTCTAACTGTGTTTTGAAACGACCGGCAGCAGTGACGAAACTCTTTAAAGCAATCCCCTCCCCCAAATGCCTGTTGATTCTGGTCATTCTTATGACAAAGGAAAAGGTCCATTAGTCACCACTACAGTCTTTTCAAATTTAAATTTGCAGCGTTCGTGGAATCAATTTTGCATTCATTCATAACATCTTTAATATTGAATACTTAAATACTAGACACATCCAGTGTAACCTTGAGAAATGGGTTTGGTTTGGTTTGGTTTGGGGAGCTACGGACAACTTTTGCTACACGAGGGCAAATTTGACCGGGACCTACTGCTTGAATCCGATTCCAACCGGCTACAAACGTCCATGCCAATACCGGGATTTGAACCTATAGACTCTGGAACGGAATACCAGCGCCCTAGTCATTCGGCTATCATCTTTAGAAATAGTTCCAACACAAATGGGTCAAAAGGATGGATGTTAAGGAAAAATACACCTCAGCTGGAACGGACCATTGGAACATTTTCAAAATTTACTTTTTGTCATCAAAAGACAAATTCTGTGTTTGCTGTGGAAAGGGTGTTAAGTTTAAAATGGACTAAAAGGAGTTATCAAACCAGGCATGTTTGAAAAATCAAGGACTACTGCAGGGTACAGAAAGCTAAGTATAATTCCACTCCTAAATATTTTTATTCATCAGTGAAAATGTGGGGTATGTGAAACAAAATACAACCATGTTAGTGTTAAAGGGGTATGTCACTGTCAGGGACTTAACACTCTTTACTCAACAAAAATAAAATTAGAAAAATTTAGTTTAAAAATAATTAAAAATTAAAGTAAAAAAAACTGACTTTACAAAAGCTGTTTTGTTTTCAATCTCGTTTTTCTCAAAACTACGATTGTGGATTTCACAGTCTATTCACTGCAAACAAATAATTATAAAATCTCATTTTTTTTAACATATTTTTAAAATTTTTGCAGCGTATTTCGGCAACAGTAACATAGTTTCTCAACATGTAGACAGATTAAAGCCTAATGGCAAGCCTTTTTAAGCAAAAAAAATCCCTGTGCATGGAATTTTTTGTGTACTTATGTTCTGTATGCAGATTCGTCCTTTTAAACAGCAGAATACTTAAAGGAACAATTTTTTCATTACAAGCACGGATAACTACTACTAATTTATCTTTACGCTGTGGTACGATTCCATTACGAAACCAATTACCACCGGCATTTCTGACAAAACACCGAGACAAGAAGGGAAATAATGAAACACATTAGTATGAGTTCTGGATTAGTTCTTCTCCGAGTTTGCTTCATTACTCGCGCCGTATTACATGCTGCCCAACAATTCAAAACTTCCGGAAAGTAACAGTATTCACTCTACAAATATAGTAAATCTTTTACTTTCACCCTCATTCATTATATCGATCTCTAGAACTTTGCAAGTACAATCAAGAAGAAATGCCAACAGCAATGTGGAACTTCGCAATAATCAGCGTAAATGGAGAATTCTCGTTTCGACAGCTGTTTCGAATTCAATAGAAATATTGCAACAAAGCTATACTTTGAATATATATATATATATATATATATATATATATATACATATATATATATATATATATATATATATATATATATATATATATATATATATATATATATATATATATATATATATATATATATATATATATATATATATATATATACATACATACACACACAGTGCTTTCTTATGTAACGGAACGCATAGAAATGCAGTGCCTTTTTATATTTGAACTGTTAGTTTTATTATTTTATTCAATAAAATATTGCTAACACCTAAAATGTTAAATAGATCAAATACTTGAACTAATTTTTGGCACAAATTTCTTTTGTTAATTGAAATTTCACAGTTAATTTGTCTTTGTCTGTAAATTTAGATGCAATAGTAAGAATAATTCCGGAAGCTTTTTTTTTACAATAAAGCACTAATATATATTTATATATATATATATATATATATATATACTTATTTATTTGATCGTAATCCATATTCATAATTCTCACTAAAGCACTAATTTTATTTACATAGAAGCGTATATTTTTTTTTCTCTAAGTCCATTTTCTTAAACTTAATGAGGATTGCTTGTATTTCATTTTGAGGTACCCTATCTTTATTAAAACTTTTATCAATGAGAGTAATATTCTTAAAAAGCAAAACATGACATGATTGAAAGTAGATCATAGATATACTCGTATTTTGCTGAATCCGTAATTAATCATTTTTTGGATACGAAAAGGAAAAATAAGTATAAAAGTGACGTGTGTTATAATGGATTAAAAATCCTTGTTTTGGCTTTCTAGGCAGTTGCAAATCTTGATAAGTTGGGATAAATAGGACAGGTCTTCTCCCTTCATTTGAGATATAGAAACTTTAATTTAATGATTGTGTTAGAAAAAGAAAATTTCGTGAATCAAAGATCTACAGTGGAGACAAAATTTATTTATATCACACTAACAGTTAATTGGAAACTGGACGTTTGTAATACAAATATACGTAATAACCAGTAATCATATTTTTTTAGGGTATGTGTCAAATCATATTATGTTCGGGTAATTTTTAGACTAATTTCTTCGCATCATTAATTAGAGTACAATCATGAGATTGTATAAAGCTTGTACAAAACAAATTTTTGGAGAGACTTAAACTCGAATATCAGCATCATAAATAAACTAAATTCTTCAGAAATGTATGGCAATTGCTTGAAAGGACACAGTATGAAATTACTGTATGATCCAACTTATGACGGGCAATTGTATGATTAAAATAAATAAATAATTAAATGAATATAATAAAAATTTCTTCCATCAAATATAATTTGACAAACAACGCTGAAAGAAAGACAAGCGTATGCACACTTTACCGCTGGTGATACGTTAATTCTTACGCCCCTGTACACCAGCCACGTGCCATGGCTCTCTGCTTGAACTTTCACAGTCATGAATCTGCGTGCTAATAAGCCACATTTCAAGCACGGCTTCATTACAATTGCTTTTAAAGTACCCAAACACCATTAAAATGTTTTTATTAAACGTATGACACACTTGCTGTCTAAAATATTCACAAAAACTACTAATGAGATGTTTACGTCCTCACAAATCGTCGAGACCAGTTTAAATAAATTAGCTGTGTGACTAGATGTGACAGAACACATTATATATATATAAACGATTATTGATCTTTATTTTTTTCTCGAAGCTCTTATATCACATTTATTTCCGATATAGTTTGCTGAACTCAAACTGCATTGAGAAGTTTTAAAAAATAACGTATGGAGTATAATTTACGTAGTTATGTGCGTGACTAGACTTAAACTTTCGTGGTTTTGAGAAATATATACGAGAATTCGCATCAGCAAAATTTCTGTGTATTTTATCTTTCATATGACGCGCTCATATTTATTTTAAGATACTGTGAATTCGTATTCTAGACAACCAGCTTTCTGAAACTAATATATTTGAAACTTAATGTTTCTTTCGTCTATTTTTTTGCTCTTTCTCTTTATTTTCTTTTATACCCTTATAAAAAAGTGTACAAATCTGTAAAGTGTCTTAAATTTGTAGGGTTTTTTTGTTATTGTTTTTTTTTTTACTTTTTCCTCTTACGCTTTGCAGCTTTGTACACAGTTTTTGCAAAATACTTTGATTTTATTGGTCTTGTTAATATTTAATGATATACTAAAAATAGTATTGCAGATATATTTTTTAGTTTTTCTCAGTTATGCACAAACCTATTTTTTAAGATAATTTTTAATGACTAAATCCTTCACTCCTCTATGGATATTTTTACCATTATTTACATAACGTATTAAATGAAGGCTTTATTTGAATAGTGGTCCATCTCCATTCTTGTTCGTTTTGAGATACAGAGCCTTGAAGTCTAATGAGTGCTGAGAAATGACTGCTGAAGTCTGATTTGTAATACCCTCTGTTGGCAGAAGAAATAATCTGGAGGTGTACCAATTTAAAAATAAGATAGAAATTACTTGTATGAACATGAGAGTGAGGCTAACTCCATTCTTTTATAAAGTGGAGTTGGACCACTATTCAAATAAGGCCTTCAAATATAACTAGGGTTTTCCCGAATTTATTTGATTCAAAACAGGTGTGGATTTCAATTTGGACAAAAAAAATTACAAAAACATAGTAAAAAATGTAGTATTATGTAAAAGTTTAATGTATTTACAAAAGTACAAAAAATTTTCTATTTAATTACGACTTTTTTTCAACTAAACTAATTGCTTTATATTGTATGTATTATAACTCAACACAACAGATTACATACCAGTTGAATTTTAAAACGAACAAAATACCGATTATTATCATATTTCTGCAATGTTTAAGCTCCAGGACTACTGTGAAAATTTTCCACTGTTTTTTTAGTTGTTATCTTCTTAGAAGTCTCGTTTATCTATACAAAAAATTTACACAAAAGCATTAAAGGGTATTTATATTTAAATTCATTCTGAAAAATATTTCTTTGATGCTGGAAAATATCATAAATTCTCTATTTTTCAAAAACTTTCGTCGTAAATTTTTGTTCTTCGCCTTACAATGTTTTTCTCTTTCTAAATAAGCATACACAAGCGTTGGGTAAATATTTGTTTTAATCCAGCTTTCCTCGAGTATCATCCACTCCACACCATACGCTCTCCATTATCTCTTTTTAAAGTATAATAATTTTCAGTTATTTAAAAAACAAATTTAGGAGTTCACATTTTTCAACAATATTTCTTCAATTTTAAACTAAAAATCAAGTATTTCCGAGGATAACATGATTTCACGATTAAACGAAAGTCATAAGCCGTACCACACATAATAAACATAAAATGGAATTTTGAGATCATCAAATACTAAAGTACGTATGAGAAAATTTGAGTGAAAATCATCTACAAAACAACAACATTTTCACTGAATTAGAAAATAACTTCAAAATCCTAAAAACATATTCATCTGAATTTCTAATACCTTCAAACTTGTTCGCTAAAAACAGTTTTCCTGGCAAACAAGCCTATGTGTTACACCGATTTGTGTTCTCACATTTAATATAATTAAAAGGATTCTGCATATCCAAAATTTAAAAAAAAATGTTATTGGAGTTGAAAACCTCAGCAAAATTTTCTAATAAATATATCTTTGAATACTTACAAGAACATATGCAATAGTACCTAACACTGTCCCAAGACAATTTTCTGCCCTTTATTATACTGCAGTGTTACACTGTTTTCTCTTCATAGAGATAATAAATAGCACGATCAATCAAATTTAGTTCGTCATAAGATAAATGCGTAAATGTACGTCGGATTAATATAATAAAAAGGATTCTGCATATCCAAAATTAAAAAAAATTGTTATTGTAGAAAAAAAAAATCCTCAGCAAATTTACTAATAAATATATCATTGAATACTTACAACAACGTATGACATAGTATCTAAAAATGTCACAAGATAATTTTCTGCCTTTTATTATACTGCATTGTTACATTGCTTTCTCTGCATAGATAGAATAAATAGCTCGATCAATCAAATTTAGTTCGTGATATGATAAATACGTAAATGTACTTCGGATTTGATTAAAAAGCTGCAGAAAACTTTAACGTTATTCACTCGTTCTACCCGCTTAGTCTTTTACGTCTAGTCATATTTTTCATTTTAATAAAAAAATATTCAAAATGGATATTTTTACGAAAAAAATAAGAATATACAAATGAGAATATGATAACGAAACAACATTTTGAAGTTTCTAAAGGTGATGTTAAAGTATTAAAAGTGACTTTAAAATCCAAAGTTCCAAAAGCATATAGATTTTACTCTTTGCCCAGAATGTCATGCATTCTTTAAATACGGGTAAAATAAAGATAACCGACTACAAAGGGGAAAAAATTGCCGTTCACACACGACAGTTATCAACCCAATAGAACCCTTACATCTAAAAATTTTCTTTTTATCTTGCTTGTCAGTATATAAAGGAAGGAAAATCGAAATCTAGTTTCTCTCAGACTAAACAAGTATACTGTACCAATCTTTTGAGTGCTATTTATTATTGCAGTGAAAAAAAAATTTAGAATACATTTTGTTTTGTGTTGTGTTATGTGTTATGATCATTTTGGACTAATTTACTTCTAGATCTTTTGTGGACATTTGAACAACTTAAAAAGATATAATATGCTAGGAAGCATATTTTATTCTTCTTGTGCCCCCTCTTCGGAAGTAATGCTTCCAGGTCGATTGGTGACTGCTGTGGGGAGGGAAGCTGCTCCAGTTTTTAGGTCTCGCTATTGGGTACCACAGCGGCCGAAGTCTGACCTTGTCTGGTCCCCAGTTTGGACCATCCACCCCATGGGACGACATATGGGAGACTCTTACACTCTGCCGGCTAATACAAACCCCAGAGTGTATCCCAAAGACCCCGGTAGTCTCAATAGCTAGTTGAAATAATGCGAATTGTTGGGAAAATATTGCACCAAGTGTTTTTCTGAGTCGAAAGAAGTCTAAAAAAATTCGGAGACAGAAATGAACAAATTTTATTTAATTTCAAAAATTGTAATTAAGAAAGATATTCTTTATTCTGAAATGTCATTAAAACTTATTCTTAAAATGATGGATACCTATCTTTATAATATCATCTCAGAGGAAGAAAGTTGCAATTAACTAAATTAACCTTTGGTGTCACATCCAAACTTAAATTCCCATGAAGCATAAACACACGGTGTCCAGGGTAAAGGTATCTAAAAGTTATGGCTTATTTTTACGGAACTACCCATTAGAATTAATATATATATATATATATATATATATATATATATATATATATATATATATATATATATATATATATATATATATATATATATATATATATATATATATATATATTTAAATAGAAAGAACCTCTCACCAAGTTTAAATATCAATCATAGATTTCGATCATAGTATCATAGATTTTGATGTGTTCACCTTTTATAGCACGACAAACTTCAAATGGTAATCCAGTTCTCTACAAGTGTTTCGTGGCAAATCAGAAGTTATTAGACTTTATTGCTTAGTAATTCATTAAATCCATTGTGTATAAACAAAAAATTTAAACTCGGGATGAGTTAAAGAAGCGTATCATTCAAGCAATTCGTGTAGTAACTCCTGATATGCTACGAAACACTTGGAGAGAACTGGATTACAATTTGGATGTTTGTCGTGCTACAAAAGGTAGACACGCCGAAACCTTTGAAACTAAGATCGAAATCTATGATTGATATTAAAACTTGGTGAGATGTTCTTTCTATTTAAATATATTTTTTTAAATTTTAATGGGTAATTCCGTAAAAATAAGTCATGACTTTTGGAGACCTTGGTCCCTGACATTCAGTATATATCTTCTCAAAACTTCTCAGAATGCGCTAATAAAAAGTCTTGAATGTCAGCGTAATTATGCTGATTCTTGAAAAATATTTAATCAAACATTTTCGATCCAAGTTGCAAAAGCTTGTAATTATATCAACCCATAATAGCAGGAGTACCAAATTAAACTGCAACTTATATATATATATATATATATATATGAAAATAATTAACATTATCATATCAAGGAACCATCAACAGGAAGATCAATGAGAATGTAATATCAGCTTTGCAACGGATTTTGTTTAGTGGAATGTGATGGTTTGGTGATAAAATATGCATTTAACAAAGGTGCAGCGGTACTAAAAGTTCACTATTTTGAAATAGGAAGGAGCGCAATTAATCCCTTTAACTCAATATGCGATAGAAAAAAAATATTTAGTAGCGCTTGCCGGATAAGTAAACAACCTATTTACATAGCATGCCTCTGTCATTCATAAAGTTACTTTGTACAATATTACAAAGGGTTATAAATCCAGAAATAATTTCATTTTCCTATATTAGATAAATACACATTTAAACATAATGCATCAACAATGCATAAATAAATTTTATACGTATACTTGACAAAAATATTCCATCCATTACATTAGAGAAACATTTTACCACGATAAAAGGGAAAATTCATATTTGATGCATTAATGTAATGAACTTTTAATCATCCTGAGTCAACAATTTGAAAAGAAACCTTTAATACATATAACAGACAAAAATACAGCTCTTATTAAATTGGATAAGTAATTAACTATGATAAAAGGAATAATTGCTGTTTGGCACGTTAGCGCAATATCCGCTTCAGTTTAATTTGTATACATGTAGAAAGTAAACCTTGTTTACATTTGCATCATGCAGATGGAAATTCTTTATGTATTAAATAAAATATTTTAACAGAAACGTATCATGCAGTAAAATCTAGATTTAACTGTATTTAATTATTATTATTATCGTTTTTATAACAATTTTTCTTAAAGATCTCCCAAATTTTACTTTTATTTAAATGCATTTCCAAATTCAATGCAATAATATTAAAGTACCTAAATCGCAACTAATATTTTAGTCACTAATGTTCAATTTACGAAAAGATAAATGAATATATTGTCCTCAAAACAGAGTCTAATAAGATGAGGAAACATTACATATTGAATTCCACACTAAAAATTAAATATGACAACGAATTACGAACTTCTTAATATGTGTATTTCCTTCGACATGTTGTGCTGTATCAGGTGCAATTAATTTCAATTATCAAACCAAAGATACTGAAACAATTAATTACTTTATTAACTGAACTGAACTATATGCCTTTCATTTTTTTTTATTTTGGATTTTACGAAGCTGTGAGTTCCTGATATGTTTAGTTCATGTTTTCGCTTAAGAAATAACATTAAAAAATTGCTCTTGTAAGTAATTCTTTTAAAACTCTAAAATTATAATTCAGGCAGAAAAAAACTAATGATATACTCTTCTGAAATCCTTTGAAGAAATGAAATTTCTCGAAATTATCCTGAAATATCATTCAACAAAAAGAAATAATTTTCTATCAACATATAGGCAAATCAGCTGTGGAGTTGTCGTGATTTCAAATTATTGCATTCTTTCTGAGAACTGGTACAAAATGATCATTTGAGAGCACTATGGTCACTTAAACAAACGCGATTGTCAATCTGGCCAGCACCTACTGCTTAAAACCGAGTACGCACAATTACAAACACTCTAATCTCACCACAGGATCCAATTCCGTAGAAACCGGTCTATGCCCTAGATCAAAGCCTACGGGTCTAGATGACCATTAGCCAACTATTTGGAACAGCTAGTTGACTATTTTCTAACTATATGATTAAGAGCGTTGTCCATACATGTCTAGTAATGATACTGTCTTCTTATAGATATGCTAAAATGTGCAAGAACACAGTGAAAAATGATATAAATAATCGAAATGAGAGTAAATAAGTCGAAATGAGAGAAAATCGAAAATGAGAGAAAATCGAAAATCGAAATAAGTCGAAATGAGAGATCCTTGTACATTATTAACATTTCATCAATCGTATTTTTGTCTTAAATTGTCCTTTTTGTTAGAATATGACGGTTGTCAGAAAAGCAAACTAAACATCAAAAGCTAGTCACTTTTATTAAAAGATGTTACGATATCCATCCAAGACGAGAAATCGTAACCGCCTTCATTACCGATTACTACATTGTACCCCATTGATTCCGAGTGTACTAGCACACATACAAAATGTTATTCAACAATTCAAACACTAATACCAACAAATCTCATTTAGAGCTTCAAATATCCATGCTAATTAGTAATGATTACTAAAAATCAGAGCAATAAGAATACCAAAACTGTCCCCATGGATAGTAAATTTAAAAATATATTCAATAGTATTAAATAAATTACGCATAATAATTTAACAAGGATTTAATTAAAATAACAATAAACCAATCACATATTCAACTGTCCTTTTGGAAAAATTGTGACTATTATTTATTTAAGTACCTCAGTTACTAACCATTCATTGGGACTATTTGCATATTAAGCATTTCAAGTTAACGGATTATCTGCCAAACGCATTATCCACCCACATTTAAATTAAACTTTCAAGTATATTTAAAGTATTTTTTGGCTTGATATCGAATATAATAAATAGTACTTCCATTTAAAAAAAAGGCTTCCTACAAGAGATTTCCTAGAGAAAATATCACACATTTATATAATTAGGAATTGCGTGACTAATTAGGGACTTGTTAAAATACTCCGAAATATGGAGAGACAGTCAGAGAAAGATGAATGTCAGCTAAGATAAAATTTTATGCAAAACTTCTAAATGGCATATAATAATCAGATCTTGATCCGTCTTATATCCTTGATATGGCACAGAAATTAAATTCCGTTTAAAATTATATACTTCAATTTGAATATTAGTTATTCGAATAATCTAACGGGAAAAGGAATAATGTATTTTATAGAAATCCAAGAAGCAATTCAAGGAGAAAATGCTCTTCTTCACTCATGAAATTCAAGGAGGGCACAGCAAAACGACGTTACCAATATCTTAAAAGCTCAGCACTTATGATATTTAAAAAAGTAAAAAATATATATATATTCTTAAAATGTCTTTAGATTCCGTATTGATAGAGCAACGTCTTCCACTTTTTACTTAATTATGCCCTAGAGGTTTCAGATGAAAGGAAACGAATTCAAACGTTTAAAATTTCATTGCTTTATGAAAAAGTATTCTTTAAAGGAAGTTGAGAATGGGGAAAATATTTAAAAAGCTGTTTGACCTACTTAATCTTAAATTCTGTTCATTCTAATAGTTCAATTTTATTTACACTCATTCTATTTAATTTTGAAGGACGATATCAGACGAATGCTATAATGCGAGATTAGAATAGAGTATTCTTGAAAAGATTCCTTTCAGTAAAATATCTTTTACTTGAAAAACCTCGGTTCATTTCTGAATGCTGATAAACCAGAGAAATTGGAACAAAAAAATTACTTTTCAGCTATTAAAATCGACTTATCTTTGGAAAGCTTTGATTCTAAATGCACGCTTGGTGAAACTCACGCTTATTTTATCTACTTAAATTCTACATACTCTAACATAATATAATGTTCAAATATAATGTTAAAACAAATAATTAACGTTTTCTTTTCAAATAACTATAAGAATAATATTATGGAAATTAATAAAAAAAATTATATTAATCTATTTTAATTATTCCCCGTATGTCTCATAAAAACGTATTCCACCCATTAAGTATTTCGATTAAGTCAAACGGACTTTGCCTCATCGAATACCAAAGACAGAATACAAACAATAAACAGTAGAATTATATATATATATATATATATATATATATATATATACTCAGTCAACTCTCGTTTTGATGACACGCTGCGTCCCAAAGAAAAAGGTCGTTTTACGTCTGGTTGTTGTATCGGAAATTTAAAAATAACATAATTTTAAAAGGAATTCGATTTGGGAATTTTTGAACCGGTCGTTTTATTGGAACGGTCGCTATAAACGCTGGTTGTTCTAACGAGCGTCTAATTAATACACACACATATATATATATATATATATATATATATATATATATATATATATATATATATATATATATATATATATACACAGTTTTACATAAGGCCATTTATAATTTCCCTATTCCGTAAAATTTTCTATCGTATACTTAAATAGAACTTTCCTTTTGCAGTTCAATAACCCAAAGTCAGAAGACAGACAAAGGTTAAGAAAAAATAGATCACTACTATAAATATATACTAACGTCGGGGCCAGCTGCAGTGTATATGCCATTTATGTTGCGGATACAAGTTTGCAAAATATGTCTTTGAAATTCAAATTGCCAGCTTCCGCTATCTTAGCGGCCATCTGAGCAGTTCCACTGGTGATAAAAATTTTATTGAAAACGTGATTCTGCCTGACAAAAAGAAAATATAAAGACAGGAATGAAGAAAAGAAGAAATATTTCGAAGAGCAAGACATATTGAATTTATTGCCACCTTTTTTTTTTCTCTAGAACTCCTTTCGTTCCTTTACATAAAAGGTACAATTTTTGTTTTTCAAATGGAACCCACGTATGTAAATTAGATACTTTGTGTTTTGTCAAATGCGGCAAAGTGTTATGGACAAAAATAAACTCTATTCACATTATTTTGTGTGTCGTGGATTTCCCAATAAAAATAAATAAAGTGCCGAGAATAAATATATATGCGAGTGTAGAAATAACAATATATTGTTTGCCGATGCATATGAAGCATTTTACATTTGAACACAGCTTGGTTTAAGCAAATCGTAAACGTGTGGATGAGGTTGATGTCATTTAATACTTTAAGAAAATAAGTTTATTTACGAACCCTTTAATTATATCAGAGGTATAATTTACAAAAAAAGATTGAATTTAACCAAAAAAATTAAATCACGTTCGTTATAGTACAGAGATTTTCCTTAAAATAAAGTTTATCAGATATATTACAGCCTGTTAAAAAATTGAAGGAGCTGAATTATCACGCATTGTAACACATTTAAAATACGTTCTATTATCTCATCAGTCATTTGCTAAAAAATGTTATCGTTTAAATCAGCTTCGGAATAAATCAATTAAAAATGACTTTACCTCGAGTTAGATTCGGGCCGATTCTTTCCCAACTTTTCTAGACAGATCACTTTTCCCCAATTGCAATTTCAAAGAAACAAAAGTTGTTTCATTATAAGTTTAAATGCGATAATAATATAGCTATAAAACGTGGTCACAAGGTTTCCTGAAGTTTTTATATTTGATTTTATTTGTTTTGTTTCTTCTAATGATTGTTTCTTGGTAAAAGTAGAGAGGTCCAAAGCACCAAATGTCATATACATGGGCAATAGTGTCGCAAAGAAAAAAAAAACTGCTGACGTTATTCTGCTCAGAGTCATTACGGAGAAGAAGTCTGGAAAACAATTTCCTTAAAAAGACAGAAATAAATGCCTAAATAAAATTCGAAATGACCTTCATCACATCTCAAATTGTTTGTATGATTACTCTATTTCATTATTTTAGAATGGATAGTTTGAAAGAAACTGTTTTAATTTCCTACGATAGCAGTTCACGGACAATGACAAAGCCTAATACTTTTAAATGATGGGCATGGACATACATAAGAAATTTATTTAAATTTCATGTATAAATGTACAAAAGTATGTATTAAGCACAAAATGTGGTGTATAAATTAAAATCGCACATATACATTTAGTTACTTTATAAATGTATATTCCTACCTTTTTTTTCTACAAAAATAGTATTCATTGTCTTGAATTTTTAATAGTCGTGAATTGCAATTTTTTTATGGATCTGTATAAGCCATCCTAATAAACACGATTATTATATAAATACTGAAAATACATTAAACTTATGGTAAGTAAAATATCTAGATGATGCTGTGTTACATATTTTTTAAGTGAAGACGTATTACTTAAAATAATTTTATTTTTAATTTAAAACGCATGCTATTTATTAAAATATATTTTATTCCGCAGTCAATATATTTACACTTTTCTAAAAAATCCCGAAATTTTCGTCATTTACAACTGAAATTGCGCCGATATACATGCATTCATTGTTAACCGATTACATTTGTTTAATTCAATGATATAAATCAGCTTGGATAAAATAATGAGTATTATAATATACACCCCAAAAGCGTGATATATTAATAAATGCTTCAGGTTAAGATTGTATCTACTTAACGTATTTTTCAAAATTACATGATATTAAACGTTTAAATATTTCATCATGTCTTCATACTCAAGTATATTCCAAAGTCTTGTGCCTGTCAGTTCAAATACAACTTGGCAGCACCTGCAGGTGACTGAAAATTTCTGCTTTTCGTTGAGATGCTTAGATCTCTCCATCACTAGACGATGTCGGCATTCTTTCGAATTTATCTTCGGTTTACCCTATATTCTAGTAAAAAATATGACTATTTTTTTCCCTTTCAATTGACAGTGTAACATGATCAAGTTTTGGTCCATTTTCTTTGTTTGGATAATCTATACCACACTAGAGACAAACTGCATATCGGAGCTTAAATTTATTCTACCAAACGTAGCAATTCTTTAAAATAAAACCTATAATTATTACGTAATTAAATTTGATCCTAAAGAAAAAAAATTATTTTTTTATTAACATCTCACACCAAATGTTTTTCGTGAGACAAAATGTTAAAAAAAATTTTATGCTCAAGCATCTAAAGCAAACTTAAGAAAGACGTAAAATGAGATACACATAGTTTAACACCATTTAAACGATCAATTATTCTTCTTTTCTTGAGTAAACATACCAGATATTTTTCGTTATACACAAGAAATAACCTCCAAGAAACTTAATTTGCCCAAGAATCTTAAATTGCATATCTTATCTTGAATGATTTACTGCAATCCTTTATTTAATTAAACATTTTAAACAACATCGATTACATTATTTATTTCTGACATTAAATATATTGCTAATTTCATATTTAGCGGCAAAATAATAACTGAAAAATCTTATAATTAGATGTTGAGTCATACCTGGAAAATGATGACGAAACAGTTTAATATGTGCATTTATGGAATTTTCTTCGGGACATAAACTTACCCGAGATTTTATGCTTGAGTAGATACAGTTTAAACATTTCTACATTATTATGTGAATAAAATTAATATACTTTACGAATAATAATAAATGGCATTGTATTTGTACTGTTTACTGGTAGTAGTCAATATTTTACCATTTACCAGCAAGTTCATTTAATGCAACTGTTTTTGAGATATCGGCAGAAATAAACGTATTTCAAGAACCAGATCAAGAGGTTCTTATATGTAATTCAGGCATTCGATTCTCAAAAGAGAATATTTTTGTAAAAGAGATGCAAAAAATAATTTTATATATATACTCTTAAAGCAGCATGATTACAAAATATTTTTAGTAAGTTACAATGTATTAATCATTAAAAGTCACTATATTTAAAGTCATACAATGTAAATTTATTTATGTATTTAGACTTGTTCGTTTGAATATAAATTTTAATGACTTTAATATTATATTGAGTGTATTGCATTTTCTTTTAAGTACTTTCTTATAAGTGATAAAATTATTTTTTCGCAAAATTTGATATTGATTTTTTGAAGAAATTAGTTCAGTTCGATATATGTAACAGTACTTTATGACGGTTGCTTAACAACTGCAACCGATTTTTTGTTTAGCCGATATATATATATATATATATACTTTTATAAAATATTATTTAAGTATTATTTCATATAAATAATATTGTTCAAATATTATTTAATACTTTTATAGAAGTATAAAATAATATTTGAATAGTAATTATTTTTATGATTAAAATAATAAAATTTAGCTAAAAATTATTGTACAGGCGTTTTAAATATAAGACATAAAATGGAACGATGAAATTCTTTTTTAGAAAATTTAAATTTAACATTGAAAAATATGTATTAGGATATGATGATGTAGAAAGTATCTTTTAAATCAAAATAAAAATTACATGTATTTAAAAAAAATCTATCAATATACACATAAAAAGTATTACTTTAAATCTAAAAGAAATTTACAGATAGTGAATTTCTGGATATAATTCTTATAAAAAGAAGAAAAACAATTATATATCTAAAAAGTGAAAAAAAAAATATCACAATATAAAAAAAAGTATTACTTTGAAATTTTTTCTATATTTATTTATTTAATGAAAATGAAGTAAAAATCATCAGTTAACAATCCAAAAAATTTACTTTAAATTTAGTTAAGGAAAAGAAATAAAGATATAATTATCTAAAATAATTAATGATTTTTAAACATTTCGCAATAAAATTTTGATACTCAACTCTTTCAGAAACTAATCAGTGAGTCTTTGTTTACATTTGAAAAAAACAATTTAATTCCGCTTCAATCAGAGCGTTTCTAAACGGACAGCAGATGAGAGAAAACTTATCAGTAGCTTTACACAAAATAGACACACTCGAAAAGGAGTAATCAATTTTTCACTCACCTTCGCTATCTTTCTCTTCGTCTCCAAAGCACAGAATGAGAAGAGAAGCACACATTACAAAACTCAAAGCGAAATTGTAGCACATCCAATCCAAACCCATTGGTGTCGGGAATTTTCAAAAATAACACGAAACTTTTATTTTTCCTTACTCAAGGTCTGCCTCCCCTGCTGGGATCGTCGATTGAACAGAATGTGTAACCATTAGAATTCGAATCGCAAAAGAGTAAAAAAAAAAATAAAATGAGACAGTATATAAAAAAAAAAAAACTCTCTCTTAAATGAATGTCAAAAAATTTCCGGCACATATAGACTTAAAAATTTTCCCAGAGTCCAGTCAAGACACACACATACACACACATGCGAGGTTAATTTATATTCAATAAATGTATTATTTTTTCTCAAATAAACTCGAAATTATAATTACGGGCCGCTCAAATGTATTGTGGCCGTCCGAAACAGAGCACAACTGCAATCTCTCTGGCTACTCCGAGCTTCTGGAGTAATTTCGATCACTAGCGCCACCTGGTGCGGGCTCACGGTGAAATTTTTCGGAGAGTGGCGTGACGATAGTTCAGCATCTCAGTTCTATAGTCTTGGGCGTTCCCAGGGCGCCCACAATTAAGACCCGCAGAAAAGGGGGTGAGATGGGGGGCTAATCGGGAGTGAATTGTTCGTAACTGAAAACACGTTAAACAAGTTCAGGCCTTAATTTATTCTATAATTGTGTTAATCTATCCGAAAAGATGCCGAGAATGTACTTTATTGAAATAAATGGTTCCCAGAAAAATATTTGGAACTATTTAAGCAATGAAAAATAGTTCTCCGAGCGTGGAAAATAACTTAGTTATTTGAACAGATGTGTAGTTTAAGGGGTGTAACTACAGGCGTGTTATCTTCACTTAAACATGTGTAATAGTGCGTAAACATTTCGGAAATAAGTCTTAATGCAAAACATTTCTCGTTATGTAGATACTTGACGGCAGGAAATTCATCTAAAACTTTCATTGAATATTAAACATAAACTACTAACTTTCCACTTTATTTCTATATTATTAATTTTTAAAAAAATTCATGAGCTGAATGTCTCAAAAACAGAAATAAAATCATTCTAATTTTGAAAAAGTATAATTAATAAACTCATTTGTATTTCATTGAATATTAATGGCAGTACATAAAAATTATTTATGTGAATTTAATTACTAAAGTGTCGTAGTTGCTGTTTACGTCCCTGGGGTCTCACTATAAAGTCCCCAGTCCCGAGAATATATGAAGAGAAAGAAGGCAATATACAGGAAGACAGTCAGCGATAATTTATTTTTTACACAAATGATTACGCCCTCGATGTAAATGGGTATTTTCACAGCTTCCTTTCAAGACCTTTCTATATGAGACGGAAGACTGACTTTACCCCAGATGACAACCAAGGCCTATTCCGGAATTGATCCGATGTCCACAGAGTTGTAACATGCTAATTCGAGATTGTGTGTACATGTTAATAATTTCGGTGCAGAATTATATGATATACCTTCTGTGATTTATTGAATATATTATATTAAATAAATCAAGAGGATATATATTTTGTGATATGTTCGCCTGAAATAGGGACCCTGTTTTGAAAGGGTATATGTGATATGTTTATATAAACACCTGTAATATATATTAGTTTTATATCAATATCAATTATATATTAATACTAGCTGAAAACCCACACGTCGCTACGGAATACATTCAAATTAAATACAACGGTCAATGTATGCAATTAATGCCAATATATATATATATATATATATATATATATATATATATATATATATATATATATATATATATATATATAAATATATATATATATATATACACGTATAATAAATACGACGGTCAATGTATACAATTGATGTAAAATATATATATATATATATATATATATATATATATATATATATATATAAAATCGTAAGAGATATTTTTATAGACAAAATAATGTAGAACAAAATATTCAAATTAAATATAATAGGACATACTAAAGAATATAGAACAGTTAATATAGTACAGCTTCAGGAACATATCTGTTACTGTATTTTAATATTCTTTTGGATAATGTCCAATCGTCTGCCGCATTCGCAAGGGAAAACATATGTTTTTGTCTATTTCATTGTTATGGACTTGACGATAAATTTATATCAAGTACCAGAAAAAGAAATCACGTGATCAGCATTTAATAAATTAAATTCTAAAATTTAATCTTTAAAAATACACTAAAAATCAGAAAATGGAGGTAAAGATTCGTAAAAGATTTCAATTTAAAGAAATTTTTATGATCTATCTCGTGATATAAATTTCATAACCCTCAAATTATTATTTTAAATGCAAACTTAAAAAAAGTTACTAAAAAGCTTAAAAATTTAATTTTAAAAAATCTGAGAAGATTTTTTCAAAAATCTTTCTTAGTTCACCCCTATTCTATAAGAAGAATCGCCATGCAAAATTTCAGCCCTTTAGGTTCAGCGGTGTGGTCTGTGCATTGCAAATCAGTCAGTCAATCAGTCAGTCAGTGAGTCAGTCAGTGAGTCAGTCAGTCACGGAACTGTTTTATATATATATATAGAAAAATTTTATATATAATAAAATTAAATAATTTATGAGCATATACGCTTATGAAATTAATATATAATGTATAGAATAATATATACGCTTAAATATTACTTTTCAACTGCTCCAAATATCTAGCATATATTGAAAATGACATAAAATGATTTACTTGGTAGAAGCGCTCTTGGTATTTTAATGTTTATATCACTCTTATGCACTAGACATGATTGCCCCGTCGTATCATATCACATCTACAGATATATCTCACGTTAGTTGAATTTCCGTGGAGAATTTGAAAGCATGACTCCAAAATTGCACAGCAGACAGAAAGAAGAAAAGCAGACAGAAAGTTACGCATGCGAAACCAATATGAGACAGGAAATGAAAATGTCTCGCATAAATTGATAAATACCTGTCGGAGGTGTGTGCTTACATATGAAACGTATTACAGTTCAGAAACAGAAATTCTATATAACAATTTAAAGTATATATTAATTTATAGGGGAAACCCTTGTACCTAGGGCCGGCTATTTGCAAATGGAAGTATCTTTACTTATAACTAACTTACAATAATAAAAATAGTTTGTATACATTACGTGCTTTATTCTCTTTAAATAAAAAACACATCAAGTGTAGAAAAAAAAACTTGTAAATGATATTGAAAATTTAAAAAAAAATTACAAATGGCCCTAGATACAATAACACTATTGTACCTAGGGCCAGTTATTTCCAAACACTGAAATTGTTGTTTACAATAAAAAAACAATTTGTATCCATTATTTCTTTCATGCACAACTTCTAAAATCTTCGTAAGGAAGAAACGTTAATTGAAGGCAATGTATTAAAGGAAAAAATGTTTATTATTTCATCACTTTCTAATGTATGTTTTTCTCCATTGTCTTCTTAATGATCCCACATAAATTTTCTGTTTCAAACACAGATATCGTATCTTTTTTTTTATCAATTACTTTTTTCAATAACTGTGCTTGATTTTCATTTTTCTCGGGGGTATCAGTGAGATGAGAATTCTACACTTGCCAAGTTTTCGTCCATCTCTTTTCTACCAGAGGCCATGGCCCTAGGTACAAGACAAGATTATGGCCCTAGGTACAAGATGCTGTTTTTGGCAAAATGGCTTCCATAGCCAAAGACCTGCAGAAACCAAACTTTATTTTTATATTATTTTTTCCTTTAATGATTACAAAAAATATCTGCTATACATTAAAACATAAGTTTGCGCTTAATTTCACAAAATAAGACTTCAAATTGAAGTGAAAAAATTTAGTTTTGATCATCAAACCAAGACTTTCTTTTCTATTTAACTATAGCTTCTTCTTCCTTTCATTAAAAATGGCTGTTATAATTTGAAACAATGTTGTCACTCACTCCAATGAGTAAAAATGCTGTAAAATAATAATTATTTAAATAAAGCATGGTGGCCCTAGGTACACGATGGCCCTAGGTACAAGGGTTTCCCTATACCGTAAAATCTTGACTATAATTCGGAAACGTGTAAAATACCCATGATTGATTTTTTTTTCGAAATTTTAGGTAAAAATAAAAATTTAACTATATTACGCACCCATAACTTTTTAATATTTTATTTAAAAATTGCACAAATACTTATTAACATAATTAAATTTGTAATAAATATAAACAAAAACGTGAAATTCGGTAGCAAAGAAAAAAAAATAAATAAAAAAAAACTTAAATTTTAAATTCAAAACAAACAATACAGTCATATTGCCAGTCTTAATAACTTTCAATATAATACAGTTCATCTATAGTTTGTCATTTATTAAATGTTTAAAGCTACATTTTTATACACGAGTATAATGCGCGTCCTCATTTTTGCGGGCTAAAATGTGAAAGGAAAGTGCGTATTGTACTCGAGATTTTACGATGTTCTAAATTGTGAAATGGTTTATATATATATATATATATATATATATATATATATATATATATATATATATATATATATATATATATATATATATATATATAGCATTTCGTGATATTAGTAAGTTCGTAGGTTATCACAAGGTATTACAGAAATATGTTTGTTAATTTTGGAAAATAACAATCCCAAACAGCGCGGAATGCCCATAAATGTTATTCAAGATATTTAAATGAAAAGAATAATAAGTCAATTTTAAAATCTAACAGGAAAAAAAACTCATAAGGCTAATACCGGCAACATTAATAGTGTGACTTTAAAAATATAGATATAAATCTAAAAGCATACTTCAACATTTTGAGGCAATTAGAGAAGTATATAATTTAAAAAAAATATATGTAAATTAATTTAAAATATATTCATATTTAAGCCTCAATAAAGTTTTTTATTTTGTCTTTATTATGTATTTCTGATTAATCATTCAAAAGAAAAGAATAAAAAAATTAAATGAGAAATAGTTTATTAACGACAGGACGTGGTGCATGAGTTCAAAGTTACGTCCTGATTACCCGATGTTTGCTGGTTTGATTTCATTCTGACCGCAGTTCATTTTTACTGAGAAAAAAAATAACGGTAGAGCATAATGGGAGAAATAAGACGTTTCTGAGACAGAAAGAGTATAATATAGCAGAAGAAAAAATAATCAGGTAGTCTCTTCTAACGAAACTACCGCGGGTTATTATTATAGAATTGCTTACCGTTGCTTACCTCATTTGTATGTATATATTTATGCATGTGTTATATATATATATATATATATATATATATATATATATATATATATATATATATATATATATATATATATATATATATATATATATATATATGTATATATATAAATATATATATATATATATATATATATATATATATATATATATATATATATATATATATATATATATATATATATATATATATATATAAATATATATATATATATATATATATATATATATATATATATATATATATATATATATATATATATATATATATATGTGTGTGTGTGTGTGTGTGTGTGTGTGTGTGTGTGTGTGTCAGTCAACATTTTGACTAATTTTGGTACTTTTCTATTTAACTGTTTACTGCTTGTCCATGCGATACAGATTGGGTTTGGAGCGCTGCCAAAATTAAAGTTCGCGAGGTACGGACGGTCGGTTTTAGTGCCTAAAATTTTCCTTTCCGGAGGACCATTATAGAGGAACGTAATCTTACGTTAAAAAAGCAAACGCAAATTAAAAATTTAAATCATTGATTACACATATAACAGTAGAAATTTGTTATTTGTTGAGATAAACAGTTAATGATGTTACTCCATCTAAACATCCATTACTATAAACACAAATTGATGATTTTTTACATAAGGTTTTTTTGCGATTTAAAGTTGATTTGGTCTAGTTGAAAGCATTAAAGTCATTTTTTTCAGGAATGCTAATTTGAATAGGACCTACAGATTAAAGCCGAGTCCGAACGGCTACTAACACAAAAGCAATAGGGCGACTCGAACCCATAGACTTTGGTACCGTGCGCCAGCGCAGTAGCCATTTGGGCATCATGCTGCCTTTGCGATTTAAAAACCCAATTAATTAATGCATTCATATTTTCACATTAAGATATATTTAAAAAAGCCCCAGTAGAAAATTTTCCCTAAGTATTTAATGGCTCTTATTTGTGCGTGGTTCTCGAAATATGAACATTTATCATAATCATGATCTAACTAACTAACTAACACACACACACACACACACACATATATATATATATATATATATATATATATATATATATATATATATATATATATATATATATATATATATATATATATATATATTATATTATGATATGGAGCGTATGTTTCTTAAATGCAATGCGCTGTTTAATTTTTTTTTCATAACATGACAGTACTAGAAAAATTTACACTCCATTTAAGTCTTAATACATTAAAGAAATAGTTATGTTTTTTGCATTACTATAGTGCAATAGTTTAATTCTTTTCGTTATAATAGTTATATTTTATTCACAAATTTTCTTTCTTTAAGCAAATATGCCATAACTATTAAGATAACTAGAAACGTTTTTGCATATAAAATTGTTGTCTCATTTCATTACCCTACTATATATATATATATGTGTGTGTGTGTGTGTGTGTGTGTGTATTTGTTTGTTTGTGTGTTTGTATAAATTTTTGCTTATGTCATTTTGTAGACTTCATAAGAAAATCGTATGTAATATTCATATTTTCTTATCTGTATCCTTGTCTAATTTTTATTAACCTTTCTTTTCTGTTTTCGCAAGGGAACTTCGTCATTTTTTAACAATTATACTTAACAATCTTACTCTTGGAAATAGGAAAAATTAATTTGAAACAGAGTACAGTTTCCATGTTTTGCTGTTTTTATAATTTTATTTCATTTAAAGAAATTCATAATTTTTTTTAAAAATATTTCAGCAGGGAAATATTCAACAATTAGGAGTAAATACGTTTTTGAAATACATTAGCTTTCTTTCTGTTGTCGTGGATAATGCCTCATGGCCGGATGTGTTCTAGACCAGGCCCATATAGACATTGCGGACTGAAGAGTGAGGCTCCTGTTCACTATAGCACAACAAGGGCCCAGAGTCCGTCTTAGCTATGCGCTCCTTCAATTTTATCGAGCATCCCCCGGGGGCAACATCTGGGAGGATCGTACTCACTCCCACTTACTCTGACCTCATAGAGGGGCTCTCCGGTGTATGAATTTAACGTGCTCATAACCGTCCTAGACAAAAAGTATTTAATGGTGTTTGACGGGTTTCAAACTGAGTACCCTCGACGTCGAGAGCTGACGAGCTGCAATTAGGCTAATTCGGGTCCTTCATTTTGTTAAACTGGAGAAACACATGATAGTTCATTAAACTGTAATGTTTGTATCTATCTTACTATTCTTGAAAATAAAAACATATCTATAAACTGTGTTCTGCAGGCACGAAGTATTATTTATGTATTTTGCCAATAGAGACTTTATAAAAATAAATGTGTCAGTGGTAAATAGAATACGGAATCAGGTTTTATTTTTCGTCACTTTTGTATCCCAAATTCGATAAAAGAGTTACTTAACCATTATTTACATGATTTAGTAGCTTTAATCAAGTATTTGTCTACTCGATAAGGCATTTGTGACTCGTAAATCAGGAAAGTTATATTATAATAGCAAATTGAAGAATTAAATGTCAACATTTATCATTGCTATAAATTACTTATAAACTATAAATTATTTATATTTCTAATATTCTCACCATCTTAATAAGTGTTTACATAAATATAATGCAAGAACATTATAAGAAATACTTACTTCCAGAAATAATTGGGGGGGGGTTTATTTATAAATTAATATTAATTACTCACTGTTGCGTAGCTATTGCAAAATTTAATTGAACTGCGTAGTGGTCATTAAATTTAATTGAATTTTCCGTCCCAGGGACTTGCCTTTTTAGTGGTGGTATCTGGACTCACATTCAAGAAGATGGTTGTTTGATGATGGCTCATGAGACGCTATAAAGAGCTAGGTCATAAATGAAGGCGTTATTTGAAGAGTGGCCCAACTCCATTCTTGTTTATTTTGAGATACAGAGCCTTAAACTCAAATGAGTACTGAGAAATGACTGCTAAAGTATGATTTGCAATGCCCTCTGTTGACATCATAAATAAGCTGGAGGTGTACCAGTTTAAAAATAAGATAGCGTTGACTTGTATGAACATGAAAGAAAGGCTAACTCCATTTTTTTTTAAAGTGGAGTTGGACCACTATTCAAATAAGACCTTTAAATTTACCCATTTAAAAATATTACAAAGGGAGTTTAAACAAGATGTATAGAGGATGTGGAGATTTTGAACTACCTGATATTTCATAGAGGCCCTTGAAATAAAGAGAAAGGAAATATTTAGGCTAGTAATGTAGGTTTGATATGCACAACATGTAGGAGAGAATACTTGAATTTGGATGAAACCAAATTATTTGAAGGTCTGGAGGAAATTTTGGGCAGAATATAAGATTTATGGCCCAAAAAATTAAACAGATACTTCCTAATTTGATAAAGGATGTCCTAGAAGAGAAACTCAAATGAGACATAGGAAGGGAGCAAAACCCCCTACCACTCTCGTTTTAAATAGGGCCTCCAGTAGTTGCAATTATGACTCCCCCCAATACTTTGATCATCGTCGTAGATTTACACTTTAGAAAGGAGGGTATCAATTACAGATATTTGGAGGAATATTATCAAAGGAGGGTATATTTTAATAACATCAGCCGAATTATGTATGAGATGATCTCAAGATTTCCGATTCTGGTATTCAATATCTCGTCATCCTTGCTTCTTCATTTTCTTGATTTTTGATTGTCTTCTCCACACAAACAGAAATATTATAACTTTCATTCGATATCACAAAGTTTATACATTGATATCAATTCAGTTCCCAAAAACAATTTGTTCAGACAATCAAAGGCATGTTCACAATTATATCTCACATAAATCCACCATCTAGAGCAAAAATTTTGATTTTGATCTTCCGTAAAATGAATATTAATCGTATTTCTAAATTAGTGGTGTGCACATGTAAATATTTCCTTTTGAAAACATCTTTTACTTGAATAATTACAAAATTATATGTTTTCAATACGTGTAATGAACTAGCCACTATAGTTATTATAAAAAAACTATTATGTAATGTTTTAAAATCAAATTGACCATTCCCTCTATTATACACTGCTGGCCACCCAAATTGCAACACCAAGAAAGACAAGAGATATCACAACAAAATTTATTTTGTAGATAACATGTTGACGAAGTATCAAATGATTAAATTTATAGACTTCTGTGAAGTTTGGTTCCTGCCAAAATCAGTAACCAGAGTAGTCGTCATTGTTGGAGATCACCGCTGCCACACGCCTCGGCATTGATTCAAAGAGACTTTGGATGAGTTCTTGGGGTACAGCAGACCAAGCAGCTTCCACACGTTGCCAAAGTTGATCTGCCGTGACAGCTGGGGATGGAATCCGGGTCAATCGTAGAGTAACCATGGACCACATGTTTTCTATCGGCGAAAGATCCGGAGAGCGAGGCGGCCAGGGAAGCAATTCAATCTAGCGATTGACAAAGAACCGTTGGACAGTGCGTGCCACGTGTGGTCGCGCATTATCCTGTTGAAATATGGCTGTGGGCAAGCCCTGAAGGTAAGGAAGGACAACTGGCTCCAACACCTCGGAGAAGCAGCGCTGGCTGTTTAAAGTACCTGCAATGCGTACTAGAGGTGTGCGAGAGTGATATCCAATACCGCCCCATACCATAATACCCGGTGCATGACAAGTGTGGCGGTGCATAACGCAGCTGTTCAGCATTCTCTCTTCACGGTGTCTCCAGACTCGAATGTGACCATCGTGGTGTTGCAGACAGAAGCGTGACTCGTCAGTAAAGACAATTTCATTCCATTCTGCCGTCCACATCCTTCTGTCATCGCACCATTGGCGGCGGAGACGTCTGTGGTTCTGCGTCAAGGGTAGACAAAGCAATGGACGTCTTGCGGACAGACCACTCTGCTGTAAACGGCGTCGAATGGTACGCGCAGACACTGGATGATGCGTTACAGACTGCATGTGCTGTGCTATGGTTCGTAATGTGACTGAGCGATCCGTCACTGCCATGCGCACAATTTGCTTGTCATCACGTGAAGTGGTGCGCTAAGGTGGATGCGATCGAACACGCTGGTCCGTCGTACCCTCCTGCATCCAACGATCACATATCCGCTTTACAGTTGTTTGGTTTCGTCCAACACGACTACCGATTTCCCTGAAAGTTAATCCACAATCTCGGTAGGCCACTATCCTTCCTCTGTCGAACTCGGATACTTGATAAAAAGATGATCGCTGTTTTCGACGAGGCATAATTGATCGTTTTTTTGAAAAAAACACAAGAAAAACACAATTGCCGAACTTGAAATCGTCGAAATCTCCAAGCTTTAAATAGTGCTTTGAAGTGGCGCCGCAGGCGCGCGTGACGTGCGTTTGCTCTGCGTAACGTGCGTTTGTTCTCTGCGTTTGAAATTCTAATCGTTTGCATATCTCACCTCCGCTAATGCATGTTGTAAATTTCATGTTATTTGCATGTTTCCTTCAGGGTGTTGCATTTACAGTCTCCAGCAGTGTATTATCATTTAATAATAAACAAGACACTTAACATTTATTATTTTTTTAAATCCTTCCATTTCCTGGATTTTCTTTGAGAGTCTGTGGGTGCGAGTTCTACTAATAGCATATATGTTTGTAGCCATTCGGAATTGTCTTTAAGCAGTAGGTGCCGGTCTAATTAGCCTCAGTGTAGCAACCAGAAGAAATGATTATATAGTTCCCAACAACAGCCACCTACACTTTATTTAGATATTTTAGCCATATTACGCCATATTTGTGCGAATTAGCTTATGTATTATCTTGTTGCTCAAGAAGAGAGCTTCATGTCATTTTTTGTTGCTCAAGAGCTCTCATCCAGTGCCACAACTAGAGCAAAGGACTTTCCAATCATTATTAGACGGATGTTGTAACTGTGAAGCTATACGGCTGACACGATAGGCTAAATCGATAGATAAGATTTTAAGTTCTCCTCTTTAGCTGCTCTGGGGCTAAGTAGTTGAGACTTAATGTAATATTAGCAGACATCGAACAAATTCAAAAGTCCATACTAGCATCTGCATCCGACCTGGCAAACTACTTTACTAAATGCAAAAGTATACATCTACAGCGGACAGGTAACCTTGGACTTAAATTTTGAACTTGCAATTAGCTCCTCAGCAAAGCATATTCGATGTATACGCCAGAGGGGGAAAAGTTCATAATGCGGAGTTCCTGTAAGTTCAGAAAAATACATCGTCCCGTCGGCTGGGCATAAAACAAAATGAAAAACCTAAAGACGTCCGTCGCTTCTCGCGATCCATACACAGGTCCATGTTTAGTTTAGGACAGACGGAGCTACGAGAACTAACTTCATATTGTGTTAGTCAAGTTCCCCACGTCCAGCATCTCTTAGCCTGGGCCATCGCCCAGTTCGGACTGCGAGGAAGTGGAGACAACAGACGCTAAGATGGTGATAAAGCGACTCCCTCAGAGAATTCCACTCCCCCGGGAGACTCACATTCGCACATTCGCACTCTCCATAACCAACACCTTGGTTCTCACAACGAACCTTAGCGCCCTGGGAGCAAGCCACACCACCCCATCGCCGGCCCCTGTCCTGTGGAGTTTCTGTAAATTTTTACTGGTCACTGGCAAAATGCAGGCACTATTTCAGAAAATACCATCGTATATCACAATTCGCTCACTCCTTTCAACAACGTCATATCTCAAAAATCGGCGGTTTTTAGTTATGCTTGTTTTCAGAATTATCTGAAAGAGTAGTATATCCCTGCAAGATCGTCATACCTCACCGCTCAATATTTAGCCGCGAGAGAGCAGAATAAAAATTTATTTGCAATACATTTTAATGTACTTTTAAACTTTCAAATCACTCTCCTGAAAAATCTTGTTTTTTTAATATGACGTTCTTGAAAGGAGTGAGCGAATTGTGGTACAAAACTTTCATCTCAGAAAGATGAATTTTGTTCTCTTGTACTAAATGCTAATTTCCTAGCCATTTATGTATATATATGATAAAGGCAAGTTTTAAGGACGTTATTTATCGAGGATGTAAAATTTTTTTCGTAAATTCTTTCTGGAGACAGATTTTAAAATATTACCAAATTCATGCCTAAAGTGCCATTCGGACGCAATTACTTGCATTTATAATTTTTTTAGAGCAAAAAGGCTCGGTAATCAGCTTTGAGTTGCTCTCTTTTTGGAGAGATCTGTCTCTCCGTAATACCAAGAAACCCAGCCATTACAAATGAGTCTCACGTGCTCTCTACGGAGAATTTTTCGGTTACGGATCATAAAGAGAAATTCTTTAGACTTTCATATATTAAAAAAACACCTGTGTTTTTAATATATTAAAAAACACACACTCTAAAGAACCTGAACTTAAACATACAATGCAAAGTCATCCACGTATTCTAATAAATTATACTTTAATAACGATGCTTTTTTCGATTCAGATGCTTTCAATATATTCGAATTCAGATGTGTATAATTAAAAAATTCCGAACGTTTTTATATGTAGTTCGAATGTTCTTAGAGTTCTGAATGCTCGAGATTATGTTGAGCGGTTGGGAATTGTGTGAGTCCTTTAGCATTCTCTGCAAGTTCCAAGTATGTTATAGCATTCGATATTATTCTGATGTAAGTTTTTTAGAGTATTGTAGATGAAGTGCAGATGTTAGATGCATGGGAAAAACATTTTTGTGAACAAAATTCTTTATATTATGCTTATAGAGAAGAGATTTAAGAATATTTTTACAGTTTAGGAATGATTGTAAATGTGAAAAATGTGATTATTTTAAATACCAAGCCTGAAAAAATAAATTTTATTATTGTTCAACATCAACTGAACTTCAGGCAATTTAGATCTTTATTTACTATTTCAGTGTTGTAGACATATTTAAAGAAGAGCGTATAATACACCCAGTTCATAAATTTTACGAGAAATGTGTTCTTTCATCACTTTCGTATTCTAGCAAACATATTCGTTTTAATTCAAGCAAAATGAAGTATTTAAGCAGCTTAAATTTGAATATACAATAAATAATTTTTCAGTTTCAGTTTTTCAACTTTTGTATCTTTATTTTATACAATTAAATATATTTTAAAATTTCTAGTATGCATTTCAGGTGATATCAAAACTTTTGACAGTGCAAGGTATATAACATGCTGTAGTGTAAGTGGGGATCAACAAAAGTGAAGTTGTATAATTGCTGACTTAAAAACCTTGCTGGAATTGCATCTGGAAAACTATTCGAAGTATGCGTAGTGATCGATAAATACGCATGCCATATTAAAAATAACGATCAATAGGAAACGTTCTGGATATAAGTCTTCAACTGTACAGTTATTTTTTTTTTCGCATAGATAAATATCGATATAGTTTTCTAGGCTAATTCAACTTACCGAATTTAAAATATTCTTCAAGTTTCCTGCGAACCCATTCTAATGAATGGTAAAAAATTATAATATTCCTATTACGCATAATCGTTAACAGTTTTACTCTTTAACATTACGAAAAGGCAATCTACGCGTAAAGTTAAACTATGATTTTGTGAATGCACTGTAATGAATAATAATATTAAAAAATAATAATATTCCTAATACACTTAGCTTTCAATAGTTAAGCGTGCGTGTCAGGCAGATTAGTATAAAATGCACTGGTATCCAGAAAATCAATTATTTGGGTATTATTTCATTATGAAAGTTAATCTCTATTTCACAATTTTTCATCATGAAGTCATAGTAAAATGAAATAATGGCGCTTCGTTTACTACAGGTGACACAAAAATATGTGTCGATAAAAAGTCAAATGTGGGAAAGTTCTAACTGAATAATTCATAACCTCTAACGTTGCACTGTTTACCGATATTACTTAGTAAGAGAACCTTGCCTAATCGGTTTTGTAAGTAAAGATTTTTGTTTCAGAATGAAGAATAGAAAATAAGAATTTGTGATTATTATGTTCTGACGTCCATTTTTAACAAACTTGTATGTACGATGTGCCCCTCAAAAGCTCCCAAAATTTTAATCACGCTTTTAAAAAGACACAGCTACGGTCAAGCGCGGCTAGAAGGATCTGCGTACATACATGAGTCAGTATGTCAAGAATTTTTGTTGTAAGTAGACGTCGTCGCTGTTGGTAAACAATTTTTGATGTTGTGTCTGCGCGTGTTTGCAATTTTGCAATGGTCAATTTGAAGGAACACCGAATTTGTATCCATTTTGTTTTAAACTCGGTAAGAGTGCTGCAGAAACACACAAAATTTTAAAGGAAGCATTCGGGAATAACGCCTATACCAAACACAAACTTTCGAGTGTCTCAAATGTTTCAAAAATCAGTTGATGATGATAAAGGTTCCGGACTAATCAACCAGCAGTACACCAGAAGATGTCGTTTCTGGGCGGAATGCAGCGGTGAATGATCGTAGGCAGATCATCCAAGACATCTGTAACATTGTGCGATTATCGTATCAAACATGCCAGTGGAAGAATTAAACATGGAAAGGTTAGCAATAAAGCTTGTGCCCCGACTCTTAAGTGACTAACAGAAACAATGACCCCTGAATATTTGTGCAGACTTTAAAAAGCAACTGCTAACTGATCCAAACTTTCTTTCTTGGGTCGTCACGGGTGACGAAAGTTGGGTTTGTGGGTATGATCCCGAAACAAAACAATAATCGTCACAATAGAGAAGCACATCTTCACCTCGGCCAAATAAAGCCCGTCAAATCAAGAGCAACATCAAGCCATTACTAATCGGTTTTTTCGATATTTAGGGGACTATCCACAAGGAGTTAGTACCTATGGGTCAGATGATTAAGGCATAGTTTACCATGAAGTTCTGCGGCGTTTAAGGGAGGGCATAAGAAGAAAATGTTCACAAAAGTGGCATAGGAACGACGGGGTTATCTACACAATAATAATGCGAGACCTCATACCACTCTCATCATGCAGCAGTTTTTAGCAAAAAAAAAACAACATATTTGTTGTTCCTCATCGACCTTACTCGCCCTCTCTTTGCAGCTTTTTCTTCTTTCCAAAGATGAAAATCAAGTTGAAGTGACGCAGATTAGACACGATAGAGGCGATTCAAGATGAATCGCAGATGTTGCTGAACACATTAGCAAAGCAAGCCTTCCAGCAGGCATACCTTTCGGGGAAGAAGAGATGGGATCGGTGTTTGCAATCTCAAAGTGAATAATTTAAAGGTCACGGCGGTGAATAAGAAGAAAATTTTCTGCAACTTTGCTTATCGATACATTTCGGGAACATTTGGGTGGTGCCTCGTATATGATTCCCTAATACAATCAGCTTTGAAATGTTTACGAGAGTAGTCGTCAGAACTATGTGTCCGAACACAATATTATTTACAGCAAATTTAATAAGAAATTGTTGAATTAAAATGTCTTTATACATAGGAGAAATATATAATTTTCTGGACACGGAAATGAAATTACCCGTTTGTGAAAATTGTTAACGGCCATAATAATTAAATCCTTGGAAAAAAGTAAATCTGACGCACCAGAGAAACACCAAAAGCAGATTTTTGTTTTTTGTATTCATGGCTATCCACAAAACCTTCACAGACGAAAGAAAAAGTGGTTTTCGCCGGCTTGCTATAATAATTGCAGCTTAATTCTATTTAATTACTATTAGTTTCAAGAAAAATAAGACGACAGTAAGTATGTCTATGACATTAACTGAAAAAAGTTCGTGAGCAATATTACACCATGCAATTAATATGAACCAACCATATAATAATGCAACACAGAATAACTATACAGCGAGAAAAATAAAATATAGATATAGAACTAGGCAAATTTCCAAAGTGTTTAAAGTAGTTTTCATTGTCAAAGTATATTTTTCAAAGTACATTTTCTTTCCATTCGTATAAAAATTTAAGACCCGGGTTTTATATATATATATATATATATATATATATATATATATATATATATATATATATATATATATATATATATATATATATATATACATATATGATAATGATTCAAATAGATTGAAAAAAAAGGGAATTTTTTTATTTAAATATAAATATCTTCTCTCTAACTTTTTTATAAAGAATGACTATTCTATTTTGACACTTAAAATTAAATCTAACTAATTTATCGCTAATAACACTTTTTAGATCGTAAATTAATTCACCATTAAATATGTTTAGTACAATACTGCATGAACCATAAAATGCGGTAGAAAAATTATTAAAAATATGTGTTTGCATTCTTCTGATGGATGATGGTGATAGTTTATAATAGTAAGAAAAAAAATAAGGAATACGCAACATTTATTTTGCATTTGCATATAAATATGACATTTCTTAGTCTGGAATTTTTCATATGGCATCTCTTCGCAAAGCAGTATTTGATGCAAATATTCAAAAAGCATGAGAAGTTGCAGAATATGGAGAAAAACGAATTTCTCTTTCACAATTTTATATGTTTTTATTTGTGTCATCATTTCTCTTCCTGTGGTCAAATATTCTGAAGCTATTTTTTTACTAAGTAGCACCATAGGAATTTTGTTTAGTTTTCATCAGCATCGGATTTTGTGTAGAATATCCAGATTAAATGTAATTTCTAGGTAAAAAACCCATGAAAAACAATCTGGCGATTATTAAAAAAATTATGTCAAAACTTAATTTCATTTAAATATGCAACTGTTAAATCGTTTATATAATTTTTTATGTAAACTAATGTAAAAAGCTCTCAAACACTCAAATTGCAAACATTAGTTGTTAAACATGCTTAAAACGTACATGCTATGGATATAAACTCAATTCATGAACAATTTTCCAGAATGATGATTAATGTTTCGAGTAAACATTTTAACTTTTCTGATGTTCTCTCTGATATATCTTTTTCTACACTAAAAGCCTAATCTATATTTCCAAATAACATGCGGTAATTCTAAAGCTAGTCTCTGCATTTTGATCCATTTATGTTCCATTACTTTTTTAACTGTAACGGTTGTTTTAAATATAAGTTCCGTAATATATTGATAATCATAAGGGTTTTTTTTATCTTGAATATTTTTGTATTCAACATGGAAAATTCTCCGACATAATCAGCCTTTATCTAAACATGTCGGAAAATCCCAGAATAAAGAATAGTAATGTCCCTCTTTTGTTAAGTAACTTTGCTTTAAACACAGAGAATTTATTACATAGGGACTATTGTAATTTTAAAAATGAGCCCACGAGTGTCTCGAAATATAAAAGTTCTAAAACCGAGGAACATACTTTATAGTAATAAAACTGAAATTATAAAATGAAATAATTAAATGTATCAAATAATTTAATGCTGTTTTGTGCGAAAATAAATATGAAAACGCAGACATTTTCTCTTCGTAGTAGAAATTTTACAGCAGTAGAGTGTGTAAATTATATTATGTCACATAATTCCCCACCTCGAATTTACAATTTTTTTTTAACTTTACCCGTACGGGAGTAAGATTTCAATCATCGTTAGCTACCTGGACATGCGCACTTCACCATGTACTCCGGTGATATGCTTCTTATATGAAAAGTATATATGCACCATTGCTACACAACTCAACCAATTTTTTTGTGATACTAGATTCAAGCTTAGTTTCAAGCTGTCCATTATCATAACTTATGACCACATTTGCTTTTAAGCTATGCGTTCAAATGACTAGAATGCACCTATCCTTCATCCAGTGCTAGGCAGAAAAGATGACTTGTCATATCTCAGTTGCAGGATTTTAATGTTTCCAGATGTATTTTATTTTTTTGCTTCGAGAGCTGTAGTTTTTCTTTACAGACACAAAAATTGTCTTTCTTATCAACTGTATCATATTATACGTTTACTGTTTTTTAGCATAAAATGCGCTTTTTTTCACCAAAGTAGCATGTTTTCAATTTTATTATTTAAAAAAAATACGATACTGTTTATCGCTTTACTCAAGAAACTTTACATTATCATTTGCAAAAGTAAAAAATAATGTAAAAATGTACTGAATAAAGGCTAACGCTAGATTTTTTTTCAGTTAAAAAATATTTTTTTTAAATGCATATTTAATATTTTTTACGGATACAAGGACAACCTAAGTAGTTTACTTATGAAAAATATATAATTAAATCTAAAATCTTTTGTTAGTTGGTCTACAGTAATAACCTTCGCTAACATTTAATCACCAAAAGATTAAAATAATACAAAATAAACATATTCTGCATGTTGTTCACTAGCAGTGGATCTCGAACCGTTGGTTATATTGTACAGTATAACTGAACTAGTACGGTATAGTTCATTAGTATATTAGTTATCTTTATGAACAAACATAGTATGACTGCCTGTAATGGTTCCGAAAAAAAGTGGTCGTTTTGAGAGGTGGCATTCGATAGAAAATTTCTAAATATGATCGGCTCTATGAAGTATTGAATGGGTTCTAAACGAATTATGGCTGTTTAGAGGAGTCGCCGGCTAGAGATGTTTATATATATATATATATATATGTGTGTGTGTGTGTATGTGTGTGTGTGTGTGTAGGTCAGGAATCAACTGGCTGAGCGGGATAATATGAATACAGCACATTTATTTAAAAGTTCTTGGACGACACAGGTCACATATATTATTTACATGGGAGATTAATGTATCATTACGTCTTGATAAAATACGTCTTAGGAATAGTTTATTTTTAACAAGTCACCGTTGTCTTAGCATTGCACCTAACATTATAAACAAGTCCGACTTTACTGGATTCAATTTCCTAGGCTCGTCTGCCCGCCAAGAATCAAAGTTCAGTCCAAGCGAGGCGAAAGCTTCTTATCAGCATGACGGCACAGGCAAACACATTATGAAGAATGACGTGGGAGAAGGCGGCTCTCTCTCTCTCTCTCTCTCTCTCTATATATATATATATATATATATATATATATATATATATATATATTAATTAAATAAAGCAAATATATGGAATCTCGATCTATCGCTTTTCAAGGAACTGAACGATAAATGCGGGAAAACGATAGATGCGGCAATACAACAAAGCTATATGATCGTCAGGGCTGGGTGACATAAACGACACATACTAGAAGACGATGATTCGGAGGACGATCGATCGTGATTCCACTGCATATTATGAACATATATATAATATATATATATATATATATATATATATATATATATATATATATATATATATATATATATATATATATATATATATATATATATAATATATATATATATATAATATATATATATATATATATATATATATATATATATAATATATATATATATATATATATATATATATATATATATATATATATATATATATATATATATATATATATATATATGTGTGTGTGTGTGTGTGTGTGTGTGTGTGTGTGTGCGTGTGTGTGTGTGTGAGAGAGAGAGAGAGAGACAAAGGGAAAAAGAGGGAGTTGAAGAATATGTCTCAGGAAGAGATCCAAGTGGAGAAAACATATTTCTAGTTTTGAGTACTTCATATTCAGCAGACTTTGGGAAGGATTTTACAAAACTAGCACCTCGATCAGTTGGAAAATTAGGGAGATATAGTATTTTAAAAATAGAGTTAGAAGTATCATGCTTTTGAGAAAAACGGCTTTTAAAGTTTGGAAGAAAAAACAAAAATTTTGATCATAAACTTCTACAGAAATGCAGAGTGTAAACTAAACTATCAGTAGTCAATTTCCAGTTTTTGAATGCATCTTAAGGAGCAGACGTTAGGGAGGATTTTTTTGTAATGCTTGATCGGTAAGGATTCAAGCGGGTGGTCTTTTAAAGATATGAGTTTGGCAAACTATTTTTTTTCGGAAAAACTAATTTGATATTGATGAAAAATGAAACAAAATTATTTTATAACATACAATGTAATCAGTCCAAAAATGGGACTTTTAAACCATAGTTTTATTTATACAATATGAGCTAATGACAAATGAACTATTATAGAAGTTAAAATGACAAGAATATTACTATAAAAAGTAAGAAATTTCTTCGGTAATATAAAATACTAGATAGTACCCATCAAAACTTGACGGTAAACAATTGAACAGCTCCAATAAAAAAAAAGGTTCATAACTTTGGTAAAATATTAGAAATTTTTACAGAATATTAGCTGCTTTGCAATTCGATGTGTTGCAGTTTAGAACATTTAAATTTACTTGAATGTTTGCAGTCTGACTTGTTAATTTTAAATTGTTTTTTTTAATTTAAAGGTGAAAATTTTTTAATACTTTTTATTAGATCTGATAAAAAAACAACAGAAGGACCGATGTGTTACATCACACCGTTTAAATAGGAAATCGAATACAATTCGTTATAAAAGTACTATTATAAGTAATATTAAAAATACAATAATAAACAGAAATTAAAAACACTATCATCATAATAGAATGCATTACGAAAAATCACATGATAGCCGCATGTGAGCACAAGAAAGCTAAGTGTGTTGGCAATTTAGAAATATTCAATGAAAAAGTTTTAAAAAAATCAAGAAAATTTTGCGATTATGTTACGTATTCGCTTTGAAAAGCACGCATACAGTTTTGAACATATCACTACACATGCGTCGAGTTTGCAACTTTCCGAAAATTCTAAATTTGACATTGTAATATCTGGTTAAAATAAATATATATATATATATATATATATATATATATATATATATATATATATATATATATATATATATATATATATATATATATATATATATATATATATATATATTGAAAAAATAATGTAATGAAAAACTGTTTTACTGTGAAGAAGATTCTCCGATTCAATTTTTCTTAAATTAACGATGATGAATGAATCACAGTGAATGAATGACTCACTCGTGTTTACATTTTGAAGTTCCGAGTATATAAAATGATTACTTGTTATTAATTTAATTGAAACACTATGATAACGCGAAAAGTGGCGGAAAAGAGATAATTCTCTAATGAATATGAAAATCACAACGAAAATACGTTACAATGAAAGGATATTTTATGTTGAGAATAATTTTAAACGGGGGTGAGTTGTTTTAAAACCGTCATAACCATTTATTTCAGTCGTCTAAAAATCCCAATAAAGTTGATTTGTGTCGATATTACGATGTTTCTAATATATTATTTGGGTTTAGATAGCAAAGAATCTTTTTAAACTTTACTTTTAACTTATTAAGCCTAAATCATAAACAAAATGGATGCCACAGGCTGATATATTTATGAAGCGGTCGCTCCGAAAGAGTTCATGACAGATACATACAAAACACGGCAACTATTAGGGGAATTTTCGAGGTCGAATTTCAGTTAAAAAGAACATTAAAACGAATCCAAAACTTACAACAAATAACCATCATAACAAAGAAAGTAAAATATTTCAAACACTGTTAATCACCTTTAAGAAAACGCACGTGTTTTATAACACAGTGTTACATTATAACACAAGGATACGATAAGTATTTTACTTTAAATATTATAGTTTGTCTATACGAAATTTAAAAGAAAAGCGACTTCCCAGTAAATGCATGCAAAATATGCAGATTCTGAAATCGATAAAATAATTAATGTAAGCGACATCACATTCCCGAACGAATAAGTTAATTCTTTTAAGAAACCTCGTGAAACGAACCCAAAATCTACAAGCATATTTTTATAAGAATATCCAAAAAGAAGTTTAGACGCAGATTAGCAAGCGAGGAGGATTTTTAAAGAAATAATTAACGAGCTGTGACTAACATAATTAGTAACTGACACAAATATTTAAATGAATAATGCTTCCAAATCTTAAAATATGTTAGGTGAGATGTGTTTCTTTGTCACGGATTTTGACAACCTAAATTACTCATTAAATAAAACCAGAAAACAGATATTTGGAAAATCAACGTTAAATTAAAAATAAAGCTAATTAAACGTAATTAAATCATTTCTCGCATCTTCGCCTTTTTTATAACGATTGCTTGTAGAAGCTTTTGCGAAATATTTTTTTCAGTTGATTAACCGGCTTTTGATATGATTTTCCTCATTATAGAAGTCTATAAATTTTTCAATATTATTTTTTTTTTTTACTATTTCTCACGACACGAAGCAAAGAAAAGGCCCACCCGGCATGAAACTCTGATATCAGGAGTCTGACGTTTCGAACAGACTTTTAAAGCAGCAAGGAATTTGAATCAGCGAAAGGGAAAACCTTATTTAAGAATTTATTAACGGACGTTTGAGCATAGGATATGTTTGTTTGCAGTCTAGAGAGTATCAAGTCCAAAATTGTAGTTTTGGGAAAAACGGGATTGAAATAAAAACCTGGCTTTTTTAAAGTCATTTTTTTTTATTTATTTTTTTATTTTTTTGGTAGAAGTAAATTTTTCTAATTTTATTATTGTTGAATAAAAAATTTTAAATTCCTTGATTGGGAAATAATTCCTTTAACACTAACATGTTTTTGTTTTGTTTCACATATCCGAAATTTTCCCTGATGAATAAAAATGTTTAGGAGTGGAATTGGATTTAGCTTTCTGTACTCTGCAGTAGCCGTTGATTTTTCAAACATGCCTGGTTGGATAACTCATTTTAGTTCATTTTGGACTTAACACCCTTTGCAAAGCAAACACATATATAAAATTTGCCTTGCTTAAATGTACCGGGTGGTCATAAAGAAACTTTGACGATATATGGAACTCCAGCGGCCGTTCCGTTCAACCTATCGAGATGAGATTTCAGATATAGTTATTCAGAGGTGAGCTTGAGGTTCCGAGAACCGCAATACAGTGACATTCACGGTTACGGTTATAGGTATGGAAACTCGAATTTTTCAAATGGCAACGCCTACTTTTTCCCGTCGCAAAATGCTCAGCGCATGCGAAAACCCTAAAAAGCGTTGGAACGGTACGTGTATCACAAAAAACGGACGCGTTATGCACACACAAAAAAACAGCTCTGCGAAAGGCTAACAAAGACGCGATCGGGGTGCAAGGAGGAAAATTGCATATGACAGAGGCTAGAAACCAATCACAGAACGCCGTTAGCCAGATATTCAGCGTAGAAAACCGATACAAAGCTCTCTGATCGTGTATTTGTTAGCCATTCGCAGAGCTTTGTTTTGCGCGTGCATAACGCGACCGTTTTTTGTGATACACGTGCCGTTCCAACTCTTTTTAGGTTTTCGGCATGCGCTGAGCATTTTGCGATGGGAAAAAGCTGGCGTTCCTATTTGAAAATTTCGAGTTTCCATACTTACAACCGTAACCGCGAGCGTCACTGTGTTGCCGTTCTCAGAATCCAGAGCTCATACATCTGAATAACTATATCTGAAATCTCATCTCGATAAGTTGAACGGAAAGGCCGCTAGAGGTCCATATATCGTCTTTGTAGGCCGTTCGCATAGCTGTTTTTGTGCGTGCATAACGCGTCCGTTTTTTGTGATACACGTACCGTTCCAACGCTCTTTATGGTTATCGGATGTGCTGCTATGGAAAATCTTGCTATGGGAAAAAATGAGTGTTGGTATTTTAAAATTTGGAGTTCCTGTACCTATAACCGTAACCGTAAGCGCCACTTGAAAGCCGTTCACAGAATCCCGAGCCCATACCTCTGAATAACTATATCTGAAATATCATCACGATCGGTTAAACGTAACAGCCACTAGAGGTCCATATATTGGCAAAGTTTCCTTATGACCACCCTGTACATTAAAAAGCATATAGAGTAAATTCTGGTCGGTTTAGAGCGCTACGGTTAACATCTGCTACACAGAGACTGAGACATACAGATTAAACCGAATTCCAAGCGGCAACAAATATATATTATATATATATATATATATATATATATATATATATATATATATATATATATATATATATATATATATATATATATATATATATATATATATATATATATACATACATACAGTGGAATCTCGATCTATCGGTTTTCAAGGGACCGATTGAAATGAACGATAAATGCGGGAAAACGATAGATGCGGGAACATAACAAAGCAATGTGATCGTTGGGACTGGATAAAATGAGCGACACATACGGAAAAACGATGGATCCGAAAACGATCGATCGAGATTCCCCTGTGTGTGTATATATATATATATATATATATATATATATATATATATATATATATATACGTTAAAAAGTCCATGTTAAAAAGTCTGGTGTATCGTGGAGGTGCTGCGATGTTGAATGACTTAAAGAACTCCACAACGCTTCATGTGCAAAGCCTCACAACTGATCATTTACAATCTGCTGTCGAACACACTGACCATCGACTTGAAATTTTGCAGGGGAATGAAGGTGTTCATGTGGAGCAGCTTTCCCTACATCGTCCTGGACACAATTAACAACTGCTCCTCTTGTGCAATTTCATCCTAATCTGTTCTTGTTTCTGCAAACTGAACTGTTTTTGATTCTCCCTTACCTTTACTTTTAATGTGGTTCGATGACATGGTGATCAGAAACTAGTCAATAAATGCTAATAACGTTTCTGTATTCCATTTTGTCGTTTATTGTGTTAAATTTCATGTTTTTTCCCGAAAAGGCGCCCTCTGGTGGACGTTTTGGAACTAAATTTTTTGTTTTCGAAATTCCGCGAGCGCATCTCGTGTATAGCCCAATATACAAAATTTCGTTGCATTCCGTTCACCCGTTTGCACTGTAGGATGCCGTTTATAGGGGAAGTTTAATTATAACCACCCGGTATATCATCGGTGTTCTGTAAAAAGGACGAAAGGACGAAAGGACGAATATGTATGTAAATCTCTATGGGTATTCGCGCTTCTTACAGAACATCGACGATATATATATATATATATATATATATATATATTCTAATTCTTTCGTCCATGTCCTTGGGATACATGCTATCCCACTCCGTAAAGAAAAGGTTAATGGATGAAGAGTAATGTGATGCCATTTTACCTTGAATTGCGACAGAATAGAAGTCTAGATATGAACTAATTAAACAGAAAGGGTTTCAGGAGGAAATAAATTATATGAAAGTTTTGCCTACTGTTGGTAACCCGGATGTTTACTCTTCCCATTTTATAGTAATGTTGATTCACACTAAGTATGACGCCAGTTTGAAGGAGTGACGTCACAACTCCGTTTTGTTGTTTTTGTCTTTTTGTGCATAGATACTAGCTCCTTCAATCGATATGTAAATTGTACGGAAGTACTCAGGTATAAAAGGGGAGTACATATTTGTGGCATTAGGCATTTGTTATTACCTTGACTTAAGTATGTTTTCAAGCTGTATGGGAAAGTTACCGAACGCTGTATTAATTATTCTAAATGCGAATGAACTGATTTTTTTATTTTAACTTGACTTTCCTTCGAGCCATCTTTTTTAGACTTCACTGATGAAACTTTCTAAAGACTACACAACACCTGTATCTGAAGTTGTCAATTTTAAATTCACTACGAAAAAATTACCAGGATCTTACATACTATTTGGCATAACTATATTCTTTTTAAGCAACTTTTGTTTTATGAAAGGTATGTAATAGTTGCGGTATGTAAAATTTCCCGGTAGTAAAATTTCCGGTAAGTTTTATGAAAGGTATGTAAAATTTCCTGTCCTATTTATGTGAAACGATTCCCAATAACAAATATATATGTAAGCACATGCATCATGCTAGAGTTACATATCTCGGTTTTCTCAATTGAGTCTCATACATACGCCTGACTCTTATTCAAACCGTGAATCTCAACATGCTGCCGTCGCAGTCGAAATAATTCTGAACATCTGTGCACTTGGGAATAGAGTGTCAACAAAGAATGTTATCGCTTATTAATATTTGTTCTTGCGGAAGATTTTCCCTGATATAGGCGACGTGTCAGGCATCGTAAAGCCGCCATCTATAGACGTTACTTTATTAAATATATATCAGCAGTTTCTTCGTCCAAATCCCAGGACATTATGATATCGATTGCTATCCATGAATTAGTATAAATTCGATAACTTTCTTCATTGTATGTTATAAAATTTGTTTCTTTTCCATATTTTTTGTTACAAAAATGTGCGCTCACATATGTGTCGAAAATTATTCATTTATGCTTTTTTTTTTCACATCCATAGGTTACAAAATAATATCAAAATTTGAAATTATCCGAATTATTTAAGTTATTTCGGGAAAGCCTTGTTTAGGTAATTGACCAACGCTGACCAACCAGAAATAATGATGACTCAACAGACCATACTAAATTATATCAAACATAGCGACCTTAAACAAGAAGGCGGCGGTATAAAGCCACATATAGGCGGAATAAAGCCACGTTTATGATTAAATATTATAGCTTTGAATTCAATACGCATTATAGATGAATAGGTCGATTGTTGAATATGCTTGAAAAGACTACATGATGAAGTATTCCTAGTTAATTATAAATTACATTCAAATTAGATGTTCAAAACCCTCTGAGGTGATCCGTTTTGGACGCTTATCAATGCAAAATTGGAAGATGGAACAATGCGTCTCAAACCCATTTTCAATGGAAAGTAAGTTCTCGAGTAATTCCTTTAACGTGCTCATAGGGGGATGAAAAATAAGCTTCAGGGGTGTGATTTAAATCTAAGTACACATTTATAGCTGTGCGGTGGAATTAAGAGTTTTGACAACATTTCAGTACTATGTTTTAGTACATTTGTTTGCTATTCATTTATATTTTGATCACACTAATTGACTCTTGGAAACATCGAAGTATTAATTAAATGAAAGATGTAATTTCTTTACAAGCTTTTACATTTGGTCTTATTTCTATAAATTTATTTACATCTTATGAACAAAAACTTCAAAAATACGCACGTAAAAGTTCTTTTTGAGAGAAAATATCTTACAGGCACTTCCTCCTGACACCAGCTTTCACTTGAATATTCAAAAATTATCCCTTTTAAAGCATCTATAAAAAGGTTTAAAACCAGCTGTAATCATACGCTAATTTCAAACTGCTTCAGTCATTAAAACCTAACCAAATTTAATTTCTATGACAAATCATGATTTTCCTAAGAAATGGATTGAAAGGTAAAGAGTCTTACATAGGAATTGGCGAATTATTTGTCCATACTTATCCATTAATCCATCCACATAGAGAAGTCTGAGAAAAGGGAATTTTTAAATTATTTTTATTTATAAATTTATTTATTTGATAGAATTAAAATTTTTTGGGACCCTAGGTAGCCAAGTGGTAGCGCGACGGCTTTTGGCAACGAGGGTGCTCGGATCAAATCCACAAGTGCCATTAAATACCTTCCTGTTTAGTCCGGATATGGCAAGTTAAATCGGTAGATCGAAAAGTCCTTCTATGATGTCAGAGAGGGTGGGAAAAGGTACGATCCCCCAGTTTTCCCCTCTGCGAGTGCTCGGTCAGAATTCTGGTGGAACTTAGGGAACTCGGACTCCAATCCTTGTGTTGCTAATGTAAACCAGAGGCGCACTTCTCAGCCCGAAAAGCCTGGTCTGGAAGCATTGAAACCATTTTTGCCCGAAAAGCCCGGCCAGGGAGCATTAGCAACAACTAAATATTTTTTTTTTCTTATTCATCCCTGAATTTCTACTTCCAACTAACGATTTAGTTCAGTAATGATAGAACTTAAACGAAATTCGCAGTGTAACTTATTATAAAATTGACATATTTTCTTATTGAATTTCTACTTCCTACTAACCATTTAGTTCAATAATGATAGAACTTAAACGAAATTCACTGTATAATTTATTATAAAAGTGACGTTTATTTCATATTCATCCCTGAATTTCTACTTCCTACTAACCATTTAGTTCAATAATGTTAGAACTTGAACGAAATCCATTATTTAATCTATTATTTAAAATGTAATTTATTATAAATAATGGCTGGTTAATACACAATTGCGTAAATTTTAAACTACTGAAAACAAAAATAAATAAAAAAACAGTCTATCAAAGAAAATCCTCCAATTGCTACATTATTTAGAAACATTTATTATTTATTACTTTATAAAAACTTAGTTTACTTCTTGTACATCCAAGTTTATATTGGAGTATATAAAAAAATTATATAGCTCTATTTTTGCTTTGGTTATCACCTTTCATATTTTTTTAATACTTACCGAAGAGGAATGTGTATACTATTACATTCTTATATTACTTTATTACAATAATTTATCATAATTCACTGACAAAGAATTACTTATTTCCTGAAGAATTTCATTAGAAAGCAAGAGGCATAGATTTTTTTTTTCGTCGTAATGAAGCCCAGGTCACATAAAAAGGTACAAAGTAAAATGCCGAGTTCCCCGGCACTAACAAAACATTTTCCGTTTGCTGCAGAAAACATTCTCAAAGAATTCTATTTTATCAATATTTTATTTTCATTGGGCATCAGATGTTCTTTTGTGTGCAGTAAAGAATTTAACGAAGGTAAAAGTTGGTAGAAAAAGGAGAGCAGGAAAGAAAACCTTTGCATCCCAAAACTATTGTTGAGGATAATAGTTACGTGTATTTTAAAATCCTATCAGGGGAGATAAGAGAAGAGATAAAGCTTCACTACCTTTGAAAATGGCCTTTATGCAACAATAATAATATTTGACTCATAATTTGATCTTTGTATTTTTATTTTCGTTCGCATTGTATTCCTCGTGAAACATTAAAGTATTTATTACATGTTGCAGTTAAGTACATATCACTTTCCTTTATGCATAAAATTGGTGGATCCTTTTAAGAAGGTCGAAATACTTTTTTTCCATTATATCTTCATGGCGTATATAGCCTTCTATGTCATTCAAATATTTATTTTAGCACTGATATAAAATTTTTTACCCTTAGAATCCCTTTTACAGTGCATGTCTGGCACTGCATTTTTTCTGGTGTGTCCCATTACAAGATATTAAGGCTTTTTTTTGTTTTGTTTTTGTAGCATAAATTATCTCAATTTTTTTTTTATTATTTGATAGATGATTTAATTTTACTCTAACTGCAATTATCTATAACAGTATTTATCTGGAAGAAATTGAAAGACCTGTTTTATCACGAATAAATATACAGAAATCATAAGGAGTTATAAGTTGTTAATAGTGCTTTCATTCCAGATTTTCCGAGATAGGATTCAATAGCCATGTTACGACTTTTAACTGGTCATTACTGCTTAGCTAAACATCTGAGCCGCTTGAAAATTCTACAGCTTAGATCGCCAAACCGGCGATCTCGAGCTATTAGTAGCTCGTAGGGAAATTTTTGGTAGATCGCGGTCACGCTCAGGTTGGCTAATCTGAAGTTGTACTAATCAGCTCAAGCCGAGTGAAGGCAATGTTCAGCTCTACATATCTGTGCGAGGTTTCTTTTTCCAGTATGAAGTTTATAAAAAACAAGTACAGAAACAGATTTACTGATGAACATTTGGACAAATACAGTCGAATGACAGCTACCATTCAAAAAATTGTTGATGACAAAAAAAAATAGTGCCATCTTTCTCATTAAACTTATTCAGATGAAAAAAAAATGTTATTACACTTCTTATTAAATTTTCTACAATATAAAAAATTTTATTCAATTGGATGTAATAATTTATGTTTATAGGTATAATAAAAAATGTGTGATTAAGAAAAAAAATTGTCCTGGTTTCTTTTGGCAGATCACTGTAATATCGAGCAGTATGGTTGCTCAGTGGCTTCAAAGTTTGGCGACCACTGTTCTACAGAGTCCTTTCTGCGCTATTTGTGACAAACCACGATCAGGGGCCTGCCCCATTGATGAGGTGGTTAGGCGACCACAACTTGCACTGAATTAAAATAGGCGCTAAAATGGGACACACGGAAATTCATAAAAGTACATTAAAAATACGATATTTTTAACGAATAACGAAAAAATATTGATAGTTTAATATATGCAGAAATTAATAAAAATATACAAACTTAAGCGAATATTAGACTGTTTTTTTCTATAAACTTCCGAATTTCCGATTAGGGGAATTAAATTTTAAATACATATATCCAAATGCTGTAGCACTAATAATTCTACAAACTCTACCCATAAGTATAGCTGGGTGCAGTTTTTCTAAACTAATTTTTTTTAATTATCTGTAAACAACAACGCAAGAGCAATTGAACGATCTAGCAATTATTTCTACAGAAAAGAAAGTATGAAAAACAATAAATTATAGAGGTGTAGTCAAACAATTATCTACCATAAAGGCTTAAAGAAAGATTTAGAAATTATTTTTATGACACAACAAATTATATTCAAATTTATTTACTTTCTACTTTTTTTTAATTGAGCAATTAATAGGTCCTGTTTTCTTTTTAGTTTTGCTTTTTATGTTGTTGTTGTTTGTTTTCTTGTTGTTCTTTTTTGTATTCTTGTTTTTCATTATAACCTGCCATTGAAAAAAAAAAACATTTAACTTTGCTTCTTGCTTTTTGGTTACTTTCTTGATGAATTTGTTTTTTTTTTTTGGTTAGTTAAGTATACGTTCATATTAACATTCTTCGAAGAAAATTCTCCTAGAATGAAGACTTAGTACAGCAGATTTTAAGAAACCTTGAAAATTACGAAAATTAAGTTAGATATGACACATCTATTCTATCATATTTCAGTACAAAAAATTATACTTTTATTCTAATCAGTGATAGAAAGAATTTCTATCACTGATTGGAAATAAAAGTATAATTTTTTGTACTGAAATGTGATAGAATATATGTGTCATATGTAACTTATATTTCTTAATTTCCAAGTATTTGACTAAAAAAACTGAGCATTTTTAACACTAAAATTTATAAGATTATTTTTTTTATTTAAAATTGTTAAATAAAATGAATATTGTTAAATAAAAGATAAGTAATTGAATAATGAAATGAATATTAATGATGTGTTCAGAAGTTTGAGAATGGCTTTATAATATTTAATTACATGGCTACAGAAAGGAAAATATAAAATGAAAATCATAAAATTTATTTCAATCTGTGTGTCACATTCTCAAGTATTTCCTTTAAAAATATTTTATATAAGTATATCAGTTAAAGAAACGATATCATTTTCTATTTTATCCTCAACATTTACTTTATTAAATTACAGTCTTCCAAGGTTTAAAACCTTCATTTAGAAAATAATTATTCTAAAAATAAGTTTAAATTATATTTGCAAGGCACAGTTATGCGGAAGCTCATTCCAGTATGAAGATTTGGTGCCTAACATTCTCTCTCATAAAGTCACATGCAATAACCGAAAACCTTAATCTATATTACAAACATCTTCATTATAACCCCTGTGCTTAACGCATGCAAAGCAATTTTACCGTTCGTGCAACAAGTAATATGTTCCTAAAATCTGCAAGTTAGTGATTTTAAACTGTTATGAAGGAAATCATTTCGCCTGCTGTTCAGAATTTGCTTTTATAGAATCAGTATTATGAGAACTTCCTCAGTCAGCATTAAAACTTTCGAGGTTTTACAGCAGACTCGTGGGGAAATTCTATATAATTAAAGCTTAATACTCTTAAAAAGTGCTTGTGTATCATTCGTTGCCACTCATATTATGGAACTAGATTTAATATCTTGCGCTTCCAAAATGTGAACAAATGTAAATGAGAAAAGAAAATGATTAAGCGTAAGCAAATGTAAACATCATAATGCAACAAACATGGCCGTGATTTCAGCAATGTAAAGGAATATCGACGTATCATCCTTGACTGATAGTTTTCATTTTCCAGCATCTATACAGAGATATAGATAATACAATCAACATTACTATATGATCACTCAAATTCATAAGTTATTAATATTCACTCATTATTCATATGTTATAAGAATTCAAGCAAATTCAGTTATTAATGGAGAATGAATATTTAACTTAATTTAATGAAATATTTCAAACATTCCAGAATTCGGATTTATCATTCCTGATATATTTTTGAGACGGCATGCTTGTTATGGAATGCGTTTGATTACAGTCATTTTACCTCCTTTACCATCTTTTAAAAATATTCCAAAAATTTCTTGTCTTTCCACACTAGAGGCAAATTTAAACAAATTATCGATTCGCATTAATCCACCGTAGTGCCTCTAAAGATACAAAACAGTTTAGTTCGGAATAAAAGATTCTTCTTGAAGCTGGCAGAACACAGCAATGGTATTTGAAACGAATGTGTCATTACTGGTCTAAACTTAATGATATAGCGATGAAATGCAATTAAAATGTATATAAGTCTTCATTAAATGTCAATCAATTTTTAATAAAACTAAATTTAATCTATTTATACACTAGTGATAAAAACGGGTATTCAGACTGGGTATTCCTGAGCGCCGTATCTTTTGTAATGAACTACACAATTACTATTAAAAATAAATTTATAAATATTCATTAAAACTAATTGAATAAATTTCTTTACTTAAAAAAAGATGATACAGGTTAATATCATTGGTGTATCATCCCTGAACACGATTCTTCAGACTATAGTCGTATAGTTTTGAGTTCTAAATTAAATATTTTGGGGTTTCAATAAAATTTCAGTGTCAATATTGCAATCGATAAGAATGAGATCAATAGTTGTTTAATTTGCTTTAACATTCCCTTTAACCCTTCAGCGGGAGCGCCAATTTTTTGACAACAGCAGGTGCGCTTAGCACAAAGTGGAACGTATCTCTCAATCTTGATTATTCCTTTTGTAATAAACTTTTTTTTTTCAAATTGAAAATAATAATTCTGCGTTTTTTGACAAGATTTAGAATGTTGATAATATTGAGATATATTTATAATTAAAGGCCAAAGAAGGCAGATGCAATCGCCTTATTTCAAAATTGTCCGGTTTATTGGTTCTAAGGACAACCTGCGAATGGATTCTTGTTATGTCCAAAAGCCTAAAAAACAATGACATTGTCCATCTTCGGGATATGCGGGATACTGTGTAACAGCTGCTTATTGGATCGACTCCATCAACTCCTGCTTTTGTCGTATTGTAATCCAGTATAATCGTTGGTTTACCACGGTTAAATCACGTCTAACAATGAATGGAATGGAATACAAGAGTCAGAAAATCAGACCTGCATTAGAAAGGGTGTAGCTATAAATAGTAACTTTTTAGAGCATTCATACCTTACATGTAAACACAAATCATTCAAAATTACGAAAATGTTGCACTTTGTACACGGACGCGCTCGCTGAAGGGTTAAAAAACTAACCAAACCATTACATTGAAGCCAGAAAGGAGGGGGAAATAAAGTAATGTAGTATCCACTGCTATCAATACAGACTTTGGATACGATTAGTATCGTAGAACTTCGTCTACTGAACTAAAACCACAATAGAAAACTGTATAGTACTGACTGCGTCTTTCTTAGCTCAGTACACAGTACATATATACACGTGCTAGACGTCTAGCTAGAGCATAATTGTTAACAAAATAAAATGCACGGAAACACGTGTGAAATAATAAAAGCTATCAAGAGAAGTAGATAACAACATAGGGAATAATATTCTTGAAAAAAATTAAATTTTAATATTAAAAATATCACTGAGGGCAGTATGTTTACGGTAACGTTTCCGGATCGTATTCATTCTATCTTCATTATTATGCACCAAGCTTTCCGAATAGACTATGATTGCTTCCTGGTGAAAGAAGTTAGCTGTTTACACATAAAACAGCTATACGTTGTTTAACGGTAGGTGGACTATGATGGCCATACTATGAAGGCCATAGTATGGCCATCATAGGTACTATGAAGGCCATATGAAGGCCATATGAAGGCCTATGGTACTATGAAGGCCATAGATTTTTTCAAAATGCCGTAAGGTCCTATATATATATATATATATATATATATATATATATATATATATATATATATATATATATGTATATTTCTATATTTCAGGTAGTCTCTTCTAACGAAACTACTGCGGGTTATTAACGTAGGATTACTTATCGTTGCTTACCCCTTTCTTTTTTATACGCATTTTGGTACTTTCCTCTTCTGTACCTAACTGTTTACTGCTACTGGGTTTGGCGCGCTGACAAAATTAATACTCTTGTCGGACTCTGATTTTTTTTCTTTCCGCAGGACCGTTATTGATGAACGTAATCCTACGTTAAAAAAAAAGCCTTCGTTAAACGGAGTGATTTATAACAGAAATTTCCTAGTACGCGTTTAGTACATAAAGGGGAAGGTTGTTGCCCAAAACAAGCCAACGGCCGCTTGGAGGCTGAAAGATAAATTCATAAACATTTGAAATAACAGAAATTTCATCCACAGTATCCCTAAATTTATCATGAACTTTAACAACAGTGTGTTATGGCTGAAAAGATGTACTTTTGTTTTTTTCTTACTATTTATAACTTTATTATACAAATAAATTTGAGGCTATTGACACCCGTGACAGTGCTATATAGTAATGTTGACTTTTTGTAAGAAACGTATATTTTCGTTCATTAGTAATTCGAAATTTCTGAGTGAGGATATATTTTTTGCAAGGTCTACGAACTGGCAACTCCCAGAAATTATATAATTATACCAATTCTCAGTCAGTAGCCTCTATGCATGTGATTAAGAACAATCCTTATGTATTAAGAACAATTCCTTAACTAGGGTGTGGTTCAGTAATATTCCATACTTGTGTGAAGATAAGCGACATATAAATTCAAATGGCGAGTTATTAAATTTTTTTACGTGAAAAGAATATTGCAGATTTCTCCTTTCGATTTAAACGAGATTGAATGGTTAATATCAAGATATACAAATGTTTCTCTTCCATCCTTATTACTGCTTCGTATTTATGCAAGATGAATTTTTCTGATTAAATAAAATGGAATCAAAATATCACCATTGTTTCCTTCTCAGGTACCGAAAAGAGAGGCCGTTTGGGTATCCATTTCCGTACATCAGACTGTCTCTCACATATGAGAAGGAAAATATTAAAAAAGTATTGTGTATCTGGCAGACGAATGTATGTACTAAATCAGTCAGATGTAACTCGACCAATCTGATACATTTCTTGAACAAAAAATAGTTTCCTTACATCTGTGTTTGTGTCTGGGTGTGTTTTTTGCAATTCGTAGCTATGTTGATAAATTGGTAGCTGTGTTTAGCATCCTATATTTCTTTCATCGAATCCATTACTTTTAAAATTATAATAAAAAAAGCAACTGCAAACTTGACAGATTCTAAAACCTACATACGTTCATGGCTTGGATCCATCGAGCTGTTTTAGTCAAATGGGGATTTGTAGAAAATTTTAAAGTGCCTCATAAAAAAAACAAGTAAAAAAAACAAGCCAGAAACGAAACTTTCGCGCCTACCGTCTGAATTTCATTCAACTATAGAAAGGGCACTTCTATTCAACTGAATACTTTGTAGACAGTACTGCAAAATATCAGTTATATCAACCTAGAGATTAAGAAAACATGCGAGGCTAGAAATAACACGAAGAATGATTAACTCGTTTCGAGATCACATATTTAAGGATTCATTTAGAAGGAAATATTTATCGTATGAGTTATCAATGAAAAATTGTACTTCGAATTTTTAATTTACTTTTGATCGATATATTTCTTCAGAAAAAAAAGACAGATATGGCATTATCACGCTTCCAGAAACTGAATACATACGGCGTCAGAATCGATTATTCCTTTAAATTTTTTTACGCCTACGCAAAAGACTAAGATGTAACTTTTTTTTTCTTTTTGCAGTTTGTTTCAACTTGTTTTTCACTTGTGATTTGAACGCGTCATGGTTTAATAAACGGATTGCCAAAGAGTGAAACCCCAAATTTGTGGAGAGAAAACTTTAAAATGTTCCTTGAAGAAGGACATTTTATTATGAAAAAAATACTTCCCTCTATATTTTACTAAAGCTAAAGATTTATATTAGTATCATTTAAATAAATAAAATTGTTTCATGTTATTTATAATTCAAAAAGAGTAAAATATTCCTCAATCACAAATATATATATTCCACTGTAACCAGGCTGATCCAAAGACAAAATGTCCACCAATGGCTGCTAGGAAAGCTGGAGGTGTATATATTTGCTATTATGTATATTATGTATATATTTGCAACATATTTGCATCCACGTATTTTGCTAGATTTCACAATATTTTAGAAAGCACTCATATAAGAAAATATTACCGTAAGGCTTCAAACCAAACAATTTTTTTAAAGTAACTTCTAGGTGCGAAAACAATGAATTCTGTAGATGACTTTCTTTTGGGCTGACTTGTCTCATCTTTCAAAGTAATCGAACATTTTCGTCCCTTATTTTTATTTAGAAAGCGCTTAACTATGTCACGAATATCTAGAAAGAAAAGGCAGTTTTAATAGGTAAGGAAAAATATTATGGGTCTTTTCTCGGAAATAAACAGAAGATCCTTCTTATAGACAAGAAGTTACAGCAATGAAATTTATAATGAATGACTATCTTCCGTGTCACTTTATTGACAAATTGAATGAAATATGGTTTAAATCGCCATTAACTCTTAAACTGGACAGATTTTTTAATAAAATTTAATCATAATTGCATTTGTAGAAGGAGTTGAGTATTGATTTAAAATGTGGAGCTTTTGGGCACTATTTTTGATTTACCGAATGTCAAAGGTAATAAAGAGTCCATGATGGATCGAATAATCTTTAGTGCATTATAGAGGGTCATCGAAAGAGGTTGGACACATTTCGAAAGCTCATAATTCTAAAATAAATTGAGCAAACGCAATAATATTCTTGTCAAACAAATTGGCAAATGTCCAAGATTTCTAAATGTAACTGGTACGCAACTGGACGTTGAACATTGCGCAGAAGCGATGCGAGGTGGAAGAGGTCTTCGTTCGGTTTTCCGTCCCTGCAATGGCGACCGTTCAGGAGAAAGCTCAATGTGTGTTGCGGTTAGAGGAGTACAAATCTGTTAAAACAGTTCAACGAAATTACCGTCGTGTTAATAGCAAACAACCACTCGCTGGAGCTTTCTCCCGAATAGTCGCCATTGCACTGACGGAAAGCCGATCGAAGACCTCTTCCACCTCGCATCGCTTCTGAGCAACGTTCAACGTCACGGCTGCGTACCAGTTACATTTATAAATCTTGGACACTTGCCAAGTTGTTTGAAAAGAATATTATTGCGTTTGCTCAATTTATTTTAGAATTAAGAGCTTTCGAAATGTACCCAACCGTTTTCGATTGCCCTGTATATTTTAGCATGTTGTTTATAATAATTTTTAAAGATTCAAAAGGTTTTCACAAAATCGAAATAAAAATTGACTGAATGAGGACCTTCAGAGATAAACCTGCTTCAGTCTTTTCCGGAGCAAAAGTCCTAATCGATTTCCAAAAAGCCCAGTTAATAAATTGCTATAATTGCTACCCATTTTTCATACAAACGTAGAAGTAATTAAAAAAGAGAAAAAGTAGAAACCCTCAGTGAAGCCGATCGAAGTCCAACGTAATATATATTTTTAAAAAAATTATAATAATAGTAAAATAAAATAAATAAAATAAAATAAAATAACATAAAATAAATAAATAATTGAATAATAATAGTTAAAATTCGAGGAAATTTCGAATGATAGTCCAAAGTTCAATAAAGATTCCAGAGTGGGAGAGCTTAATATATACTGGTTTATTTACATTTATATACAAATAGAAACTATTAATTTCAATAGCAGCATGTTGCTCGTTGCCAGGTAAGATCCAAAAACCGAGTAGAGAAGTCTAGGACGTTACAAAACTACTTTCTCTTGTGCGCGAAGGGCCCTCTATATGGGTGGGTCCAAACACTCAGTATCATATTTTGACATTTAGAAAACTAGTAAAAATAGTTACTAACATGTTTCATTAAAAAAATATATGCCATAGCTCCTACAAGAGAGAAAATCATTAATACATTGTCACTTATGTCTAGATAATCCAGGCAATAATTTTGCAAAAAAAAAAATCAGAATATCATATGTGTTCTCGAAAAAAAATCCAGTAAAAGATTATTTTTTATTACACAATCATCATGTAAAATAAGACATTTTCTAACTAATATCTTTTCGGCTGGCTAAGCATAATTTGCGTCACAATTTGACGTTAGTGCAAAGGAGTAATAAATTAGTCCAAAACAAATTATTGTTTTGCATTTTTTTCACCTGATTAATCCTATTTCTGATTCACATACGCATAAATTGAAGAAAACGTAATCTGCCGAATTTTTTATGTTTTGAAATATTCCTTCTTTGGTATTGATTAATTAATTTAATTTTTTGTTAGTTTTTTGTGCTTCATGATGACCACCAAACTAACAAATAGGGAATTAAATTAAGAAAAAAAATTCTTAATTTACGGTTATAATGTAAGACAAATTAATCCCAAAATAATACTATGACATTCCTGAATATTTTTTTTTTTTATTTTTTTTTTTTAAGAAGACTACGAGCTTCCTAAAACTAGATTATATTTCATATTTACGGATCAGGGTTTTTCAAAAGAGGAAAATTTAAAATACAGATAAATATCAAAATCTCCTAACCCTTTAATCACAAAATTATATATTCAAAATTTATCTCTACATGTTACTATTCACACTAAAAATAACCTGCTGAATTCAAAATTTAAATTAAATTTCAACATACAGCTCTTCCCTAATAAATAATATATATAAAGAATACTATATATATATATATATATATATAATATATATATATATATATATATATATATATATATATATATTATATATATATATATATATATAAAGCTTTAAACTTTTTCTTGAAATATGCCAGAAATGAAAATCGCCTTGAGTGATAAATTATAGCTTTTTCAGTAAGTCCAATGATTTCTCCCCGAAGCAAAAAATAAATAAATAAATATTAATAATAATAATAATAATAATAATAGTAATAATAATAATAATAATAATAATAATAATAATAATAATAATAATAATAATGTCTCACTGAGAAACCTATCTTGAGATTTCACCATTTTGTTATGGGGGAATATCTAGGTTCTTTTATTACACAGTTTAAATGGCATTTATTATTCTGCCTTGTAGGCATTTTTTATTTTGCCAGTAGAAGAACTGCCACACCTTTATCGTCTTCCTAGCATTGGAAATTCATGAGTTGTTGGAGATTTGTACCAAATGACTTTCTTAATGCGCTTCAACTATGGCAGAAATGTCCACTGCAGATGGGAATACGGTAGCTATACCCCTGGTATCTCTTAGTACGTTTTGAACATTACATCACACTTGTGATTGAAAATCAAACCCTCCTTTAACCCTTCAGCAGGTGCGCCAATTTTTGTAACACCAGCAGGCGCGCGTGGCACAAAGTGCAACCTCTCTTTTACCATTGATTTTTTCTTTCGTAATAAACTTTTTTTTTTTTCAAATTGAAAATAACAATTCTGCGTTTTATGACAAGATATAAAATGTTGATAATACTGAGATATATTTTTAATTAAAGGCCAAAGAAGGCAGATTCAATCGCCTTATTTCAAAACTGTCCGGTTTATTGGATCTAAAGACAACTTGCGAATTGATTCCTATTATGTCCAAAAACCTAAAAAAACACTGAGATTGTTCATCTTCGTGATATGCGGGATATCTTGTAATATTTGCAAATTTGATCGACTCCATCAACTCATGCTTTTGTCGTATTGTAATCCAGTATAATCGCTGGTTTACCACGGTTAAATCTAGAATAATTATGAATGGAAAGGAATACAAGTGTCAGAAAATCAGACCTGCATTAGAAAGGGTGTATCTATAAACAGAAACTGCTTCAAACCTTACATGTAAAAACAAATCACTCAAAATTACGAAAATATTGCACTTTGTACACGGGCGCGCCCGCTGAAGGGTTGATAAAACTTCATAGGAAAATGTAAATGTCGTTGGTAACAACAAAACCAACACAAACACCTATTTAACATATAATTTACTTAAATTAAAGCAAGTAATGTAAATGGCTGACCAAACCTTACTGTCTCACTGCGACGGTACTGAAACGTCACAATCTACGTCACGGGAAGAAGGGTAAAACCGACTTTTCCTCATTATCGGTACGTATCAGCAAGACAGTTGTGATATTAATGGACATCATTGAAAATGTCTCCGCCGCACAGTGATTAATGACACATTTTCGTTTCGAGAAAACTTTGCAGTAGTTAACAACGACCATTGTATTAGATACATAAGCTGCAGGATGAAAAGGAAAAATGTCCCGATTGAATACATTGTAATACATCGTAGAATATTGCAAGTATGAATTCTGAGCAAGATATTTAAAATATATATCTCAATAACTAGATAATAAAAAATAAAGATGACAGATGGTCTAGACTTGACCGCTTTAACTTTTACAGCTCATTTCACTGACCAAATGTGATATCTTTCAGTGGTCAATGAAAGAAATCTACATTGTAGAATGGGAGGTAAATCAAACAACCCCTAAAAACTAATTTAAATAAACCATAGATAGTGTGGATTAAAAATATACAAGGAAAACAATTTATTTTAAAAAAAGATAAATGTATTACTTATGATGTTAAAAAATACATACAGATTTGATATCGTAATTCAAATTAGTATATTATTTAAGTAAGTGAAATAAATTTTACAAATTTCTTCGATAAATTTTGGCTGTGAAAAGGGTGTTAATTATTAAAATTATCACATTATATAACCTGATTTAAAAGTTATCCTTTCCTTCTATAGTTATTATTTACAAACAGAAAATATTCACCAGTTTTAAGAAAAAACAGTGTCGAAATATTTTTCAAATTCAACCGCTAATTGTTAGTGAAATTTCTAAATGTATAAAAGACCATTTATGATTATGCATCATTTTTTTAATATGCCTACCGATATCGATAGATAGATAGATAGATATAAAAAAATCCAGCTAAAAAAATTCTAATTACAATGATTTTTATAATTAACCTATTAGAAAAACAATCCATCAGAATGAAATTCAAGACCAGAAAGAATTTGCTTCATTCCTTAGCGAGCCGAAACCGTGAGATATCTGAAGCAAAAAGAATGAAAAAAATGAATGAAAATATCAACACTAATAAAAATCCATGTTGTGAAGGATCCACAATTTGGAGATTTTGAACTCCTTCCAACGTTATAACCATTTTGTTCTTCCAACACGATTACGGGGCATAAAACGGCCATATTGGAAAAAGGAGGAACTGCATCAATTTTCCAAGAAACATCGCACCCCCTGAATTCCTCAGGACGGGGGAAAGAAATTCCAGGAAATTCAACGGACATCCATTTTTCTTGGAAATAAGCTTACCACGTGGGTCAACCATGGGAATGTCAGAGCATCCTGCCCTCGAATAAAAAACTCGAAGAGGCAATAAATTTACGTGAATAACTAACCTGGGGAGGAGTTATAATAAAGATTTGGGGAGCCCCGAGTGTGGGAGAAACGACGTTCGGAGGGAGAGCGAGAGAGCGATTTGAGGTAGCGAGCTGTGAAGAAAGCCTGGGAAGAAAAGACGCCCCCGTAAAATGGCGAGATGTCCGTCCTCAACCGCCAGCGCCGAATCCTGTTGCCTCCGCCAGTGAAGGGCCACATGATTTTCAGCCCGATGCCTAAAGCCTCCTCCTGTAGAAGTGCCTCAACGACGCCATGCTCTGCTGTTTCATCAAAAACTCCCCCAGGTTGGTCATTTCTTCCCCCTTTAAATAGTGTTCATGCCTTTTGAAAGATTACGAGACTTTTATTTCACTCGACCCGTAATGATTATGCCGCAGGAAGCGGATAAAATATGCCCTAATTCGGTTAAAAATATGTATAGCCAAGAACTTAAATATAATATGTAAACCCGACCTTTTCTTGTAAAATATTGTATAATAAATGTTGTTATTTTTATTTATAAACGCATGGTTCCCTTTGGAGTTCACCTCCCTAATTTTACACAACGCAAGATTGTTGTGAAGGATCCACAATTTGGACATTTTGAACTCCTTCCAACGTTATAGCCATTTTGTTCTTCCAACACGATTACGGGGCATAAAACAGCCATATTGGAAAAAGGAGGAACTGCACCAATTTTCCAAGAAACATCGCACCCCCTGAATTCCTCAGGACGGGGGAAAGAAATTCCAGGAAATTCAACGGACATCCAATTTTCTTGGAAATAAGCGTACCACGTGGGTCAACCATGGGAATGTCAGAGCATCCTGCCCTCGAATAAAAAACTCGAAGAGGCAATAAATTTACGTGAATAACTAACCTGGGGAGGAGTTATAATAAAGATTGGGGGAGCCCCGAGTGTGGGAGAAACGACGTTCGGAGGGAGATCGAGAGAGCGGTTTGAGGTAGCGAGCTGCGAAGAAAGCCTGGGAAGAAAAGACGCCCCCGTAAAATGGCGAGATGTCCGTCCTCAACCGCCAGCGCCGAATCCTGTTGCCTCCGCCAGTGAAGGGCCACATGATTTTCAGCCCGATGCCTAAAGCCTCCTCCTGCAGAAGTGCCTCAACGATGCCATGCTCTGCTGTTTCATCAAAAACTCCCCCAGGTTGGTCATTTCTTCCCCCTTTAAATAGTGCTCATGCCTTTTGAGAGATTACGAGACTTTTATTTCACTCGACCCGTAATGGTTATGCCGCAGGAAGCGGATGAAGTATGCCCTAATTCGGTTAAAAATATGTATAGCCAAGAACTTAAATATAATATGTAAACCCGACCTTTTCTTGTAAAATATTGTATAATAAAATGCTGTTATTTTTATTTATAAACGCATAGTTCCCTTTGGAGTTCACCTCCCTAATTTTACACAACGCAGAGGGATATATCTGGTACCCCTCATAACAATCCATAATGTTCTTCAGTTTCTGTACACTGCCGTATATTCTGCAATATTTTGTTTGTAAAATAGTCCCCATGTTTTCCCTAGTTCCAGTCAATTACATTACCGTTGGCATAACTGTTTGGCCCAACTATCAAGAGCTATGTAGGACGTACAATAACAGTGTCCCTTTGAAGCACTGTATGTTTAATCTACCGGTACGCAAACTCTAAAATCCTCAGCAGTTTCGTCATCTCATTGCTCGTATTTTAGATTAATGGAATATTTTGTCTTTACATTCTCTGTTCATCTTCTTTTACATTCTCTGTTCATTCTCTTTCACTTTTTACTGGTGCTGAAACTACGGGTATCACTGAAAGATGTATTGGATTGTTGTTGTTGCTTTTGTCATGTCTACGAATAGTACAAAGAGAAAAGTTTTGGATAGAACCAAAAGCCTGGATAACAGTAGATGACAGATCATTTGTCCATGGCCTATAGAGGAGTTCTTGCTTTTACACAACAAGCTTGAAAAGGGTAACCACAATGGCTGGAAAGTCGAAGATATGTGTTGGAGAAAGCTGGGTTTCTGGATAATTTCTACAACTGATATAGGATCTTGTGTCGTCATGGTGGATTCTCATACCCTTAAAGTGATTGTTTTATGGTATAGCTATTGTAGAAGCAATTGTTCTGGGGCAGTTAAGGTCCTAAATGAGTTGTTTCTTTAGGGGTTGGTTGGATAATCTGTACCTGGCCACTGCATTAACATATGCTAGTATGATGGAGGAGTAGGTCTGGGCCAAGTTCCGCCCATGTATTTGATTCATTACTTGATTCAGAAAAGATCTAAACCTATCTGGTAAAACCAAATTTGGTAAACACCATAACGGATTTCTTCTTTCTTTTTTCCTACCTTTTTAGTAAGATACCTTATCAGAGCAAACAACTAAACCAAAAATGCCACCAGGGAAACTCAGAAACACTTAAATCGTCTCTTCTTTCATCAGGTATTCCTACCAACACTTTTGATGAATAGGTCAATTCAATGACAAAATAAACGTGACAGAACTCACGAAAAATCTTAAATCCCAAAAGCGAAAACAGTTATATCTACTGATGTTTCTACTTCCCTCGCACCGTCGTCTGCTTCTGTAAAATTTGCAAAGATACATCTCGTATGTGAACTTTTATGAACGCCTCTGTGCAATGAACGGAATACTAAAATAATGATGATTGCAAATAGGCATTCATGGATAAAGTAGACTAGGTAAACACAGTGAAAATAAGTTTCTAAAGGTGGCCTTAATCAATTAAATCGATAATCCTGGGTACGCAAAATAATTAAAATTCTGTTTATTTAAAATAATTATTTTCAATAATCTAAACATTTCTCGTGTAATTTTTGGGAATATTTAGAAAAGGTCAATAGATATCGAGATGATTCTGTGAAAAATTAAAAAGTTATATGCAGTCAATTTTATCTTTGTTGTTGAAATTGCTATTTTATGAAGTCTGTAGTTAATATTCGCTTACTTTTATTTTGTACAATAATTTCTAAATAAATAAACCTTTAATTTTTCAGAACAATTTGTTGACTAATATATTATGCATTCATTGAAACTCTTAAATTTTGTCTATCACATCACACCCTTTACAACGCAGTTTGGTGTCAAACTAATGCGAATTGTCTGTTTACATTGTCTGATATATAAACGATTTTTTTAATTACTTATTTACAACAGAGTTTAAAATTTCCATGTATATCTAGAACTGAAAATTTCACACCGGTATGCTTGTCATTAAGAGTTAAAGTTGCATTAGGCCATATTTTTGCTTTAAAATGTATCAAATAATTCAATCGCCAACGGGTGTGATTCTTCTCAGACAACAGATGTCGATTATGAGAGGCAGTAACTATATTCGGTGGAATATTTTCGCTATATTGCCACTATCCCCAGAAAATGCCGCATGGAAGTGTTCTTTGTGCATTATGAATGGCGTAACCGGAGGAGTGTGATATTAGCTTTACGGCCTTGGATATATTGCGCTTTTCCATTTTGTGTCGAAATTTTGGTGTAAGGTGGCAATTCAAAAATGCTGGGTAAAATTAAAAGACTCATTAATTTAAAATTGGTGTTAAAAAATAATAATAACTAGAAGAATGAAAAGTTATTGAATAGATCTTCAGGTTTAAACAAAATTGTTATCCTAATAATTGAAAGCGTTATCATTAGATTAGAAAATGAAAAGTTTGTTCTTCAAGGTAAATTAAACATGGCGCGGGAGAAGAAAAAAATTCAGTAAATACAATCAGTGAAACTCACCCCTGTAACCTTAAAAAGTATTGTAAATTCCAGATAAAAACAGAGTTAGCTTCAAATAAATGGAATTGTTAAAAATCAATCTGAAGTTATAAAAGCCTTGATAATTAAGACTTAAAAAAATATTCAAAAGATTTGTCAATAAAACTACAGCGCAGAAAACTAGAAAATGATCATTATAACAAAAATTTAGAGTATCTAAAAGAGATAACCATCAATAACTGTAAAAGTAAGATTGAAATAGTAACAAATAGTATAAATTGTAAAACTTTGAAATCTAGACAAAGAGAATCCTTCGACCAAGGATATTGGTTTTTTTCGTTCTTGCGTGTAAAATAAATGATCGTGCCGTTCTAAAACGAAAAGACTAATCAATCTAAGATCTCGGCTTTCTGAAGTTGCGTCAAGATTTGCTTTTCCAGCTGGAGCCCCAAATTCTATGCGATACGATGTTCTACGTTAAATCTAGAGACAGAATTCAAATGAAATTTGAAAGTTAATCTAAAAAGGTTATCTAAATAATTATTCAGTTAATAACTATGGAAAATAAAGAATTTTTTTCATAAGCAGTGAATAAAATTACTTAAGAGTTCGGTGGCTTTAACAGTATTTGACATTACATAATTTACAGTAGGGTATTTCTAATCTCAGTTAATCAAAATAGCAACAGCCAAGTATGATTTTAAAAAAAGAGCGTAAAAATATACTTTTCATCATTGATTTTTATTATTGTTTTTTCCCCACATGGAGCTCCATATTAAAACATTACTCATATTATACAATGAAGCTAAAGATGGAAATCTAACGAAATTTGAAAGTTCTCATTAAAAAGTTATTTAAATGATTCAGTTAATAACTATGTAGCAATAAAAATTATATCATAGGCAGACAATTAAACATTAGACATTTCTAAAGCTTTAACAGTGTTTGTCATTTCATAAATTACAGTAGGGTATTTCTAATCTCAGTTAATCAAAATAGTATTTGCCAATTATGATTTTCAGAAACAGAGTCAAAATATATTTTGAGATTTTTCTTAAATCATTGATATGTTTTTCATTCTGGAGTCGCATATTTCAAGCAATACTAATGTACAACACTGAAAGACAGAATTCAAAGAAAAATTGAAAACTAATTTTAAAAACAGTTACTCAAAAAACTCAATTAATAACTATGAAAATATAAGTAATTATATCATAAGCAGGTAATAAAGTAGTAGAAAATTTCAAAGCATTGACATCATTTGTAGTTTCACAAATTACACTAAGGTATATCTAATAGGAGTTAATAAAAATAATCGCAACCAATTAAATTTGAGAAACATAGAAAAAATAGTATTTAAGAGCATTAAGTAGACTAGTTTAGAAACCTTAAGCCCTTAATTTTGCCTTCTCAACTGTACATACACATGCACAAACAAACACACACACACACACACACATAAATATATATATATATATATATATATATATATATATATATATATATATATATATATATATATAAATCAGTTTCTTTCCCCTGAATGATATCACTAGTTATTTTAAGAGTCTGTACTCAAATTTTCAACTAATTTTGTTTCACGATAAGTTCAAATTCAAAAGGGTCTTTCCCTCTGAAATTTAAACAATTTTTATCTCTAAAATTTAAAGATATTTTTTCTGATATTTAGAAAGCTTTTTTTTCCCAGTAAAGTATAATATACTCATGCATCCCTCTAATTATGTACCATACTGATATTGTTATCGTGTCTAAACCATATATAAAAATGATGATCTCTTTGCCAAAGTTAGAACTAATGTGATGCACAAGTCACTTCAAACATACTTTATTTCCTTGTGCAATTAATATCTTCTCAAACGAATAAATCATCAAAAGTAATTAATTACACCTTTTCACCGCTATAATTCACTCAAGGGCTCCCCTTATATAATCCCGCTCTATAAATATTTTATTCCGACAGAATCTGGAAGCCAGCAGAATTATACGAAACTGTTTGTGTTAAGCAGGGTTATAAAACGTTGCATTCTGCAGTGGTTTAGAGTACTTAAGCAGTTAGTAAAATGTAAAACTTTACATTGTAAACTTCACATATACTCATGTTGTTACTTATCATTTACAGTAGTCATCAAAATTTAAGAAACCACAACGTATGCTCATATTTTCTTGAGATGCTCATATTTTCTTGAGATATTCAAATTAAATCTAATAGGACATACTAAAGAATATAGTACAATTAATATAGTACAGTTTGAGGATCATATCTTTTACTGTATTTTAATATTTTTTTGAATAATGTCCAATCGTCTGCCGCATTAGCCAGAAAATAAAAATATTTTTTGTCTATTTAGATGTTATGCATGTGGCGATAAATTTATTTAAAGTACCAGAAAAAAGAAATAACGTGATCAGCATTTAATAAAATAAATTCTATAAATTAATATTTAAAAATTCACCAAAATTCAAAAAAGAGAGGTAAAGATTCGAAAAAGATTTCATTTTAAAGGAATTTTTATGATCTTTCTCGTGATATAAATTTTATAACTCTCAAATTATTATTTTAAATGCAAACTTAAAAAAGTTACAAAAGCAACTTAAAAATTTTATTTTAAAAAATCTACGAAGAATTTTTCCAAAATATTTCTTAGTGCACCCCTACACTATAAGAAGAATCGCCATGCAAAATTTCAGCCCTTTAGGTTCAGCGGTTAGGTCTGTGCGTTGTATGTCAGTCTGTCAATCAGTCAGTCAGTGGGTCAGTCAGTTAAGGAAATGTTATATATATATATATATATATATATATATATATATATATAGAGAGAGAGAGAGAGAGAAAGAGAGATTATAGATGATTCAGATAAATTACCGTAAAATCTCGACTATAATACACATGCTTGATTTTGTGTGAAATTTTCGGAAAAAAAATAAAATTCGAGTATAATATGCACCCATAACTTTTCAATATTTTATTTAAAAATTGCCCAAATATTTATTAACATAAATAAAATTTGTAATAAAATGAAACGAAAACGTCAAATTCGTTAGAAAAAAAACTTAAATTGTTAATTTAAAACAAACAATACTGTCAAATTATCAGTCTTAATCACTTTCACTAGAATACAGCTCATCTATTGCTGTTGCGTCCATGTCATAATTATTGTTGCCGTCGTAATATATATCGCCATCATCATCCTCACTTGATGATACGAACTGCGAGTTCCGTTTGTTTAAAAGGAATGCCTGCTTAGTAAACTGGTGGATGAATTCCGGAGTGCAGATGCGCACGCATCCGTGTTGCGGCAATGTCTTGTAGGTACTGTACGTTCGTTTATCCAATGTTTAAAACTACGTTTTTTTTTGTACGCGAGTATAATACGCACCCTGAATTTTGCGGACTAAAATGTGAAAAGTGTGTATTATGCTTGATATTTTGCAGTATATATATTTATAGATGTTATAAAAGTGGCAAAAGTTATTTTTAATGAATCTATAATAATTTTTATAAAGCATTATGCATGAATATTTGAAGATATTGATGTGTTTAAAAACAATTAGTTATTTTTGAAAAAAATCTAAAAATGCACGTAAAACAAACAAAGAAAAGGAAAATTGTGCGGTCGGGGCAACCCGCCAGAAACGAGGTTCCTTACGTTATATTTTCAACACTAAACGTGATTTAATATGTAGATTTCTATTGATTATATTAGTGTATTTTTTTTACAGCAAAAAGCTCAGCCCTCTTTTATTCGACTAACTCTCTCCCCCCCCCCTCTCTCTCTCTCTCTAAAATGTATATTTTGTTTTTATTTTTTTTCATTTTTTCAAACCAAAAATGTAAAGAAAAGATTTAAATCAATAAATTTCATTTAATATTTTAGGAAAAATAGTCATTAATTAAAATTAAATATAAAATAGTGAATTAAAAATAATGACACAATATAAATCCTGTGTGAATTAAAACAATAAAAGAAATAGAAAAAGAAAAAAAAAATATTTTTTTCGCACTCTGAAGTTGATTTTGGATTTTTTTTTCTGTTTCGATACTCTTTTTGACGCTGAGCATGTGATTTCGGTATTATTTCTTTGTAATGCATGTAAAAAGTAAATAGTAAACACTCGAATCACATGTATATTAAAAAAATGTAAACAGTAAATACTTGTATTAAGTTATATGATTTATTAACTTACTTTTCTAAGTTCCCATTATTTACACTTGCTGCAGTTTCTGTTTCTCGACTTCCCATTATAAAATTGCAATAATGACACAATATAAACCCCGTTGAATTAAAATAATAACAAACAAAAAATAAGTTTATATAATATTTACTCGTGTTTAGAATTGAGGTTATACAGCTGACCGCGCACAATGCTTGCTGCTCGAATCTCGATACTCTCACGAACACACACACATACAACCGTATAAAATAGAAAGAGACAGTGAGAAAGAGAAAGAGGGTGAAAGGTCGCCTGGAGGGGGCATAACGCTTTTTCCTTACGTGACGATTTCTGTCAATTCACTCTACTGTAAGCAGTGTAAAAGAACTTCGTTCCAAAATGTAGCTACTTTCGGCCCAATGGATAGTGGATTTTCTAAGGTCTCTTAAGCTTATGCATGATTGTTTCGAGAGATAAAACAAATTCTAGTGCTATTTTATATTTAGATGCAAAAGAATCAACAAAATTTTTCAGAACTCATCGAAGGGAGTATTATTAAAAGTCGAAAAACGGGTGGCAAAAACTGCAGACTTAGGCCTGCTTATGATGATAGAAACCATGCGAAATCGAAGCTATGGAAAAACAATAAGGGCCATACATGGAATCCTCCAGCGTTAGCGTTAAAGATTCCGTTGGTTCTGATTGGATAAATGGATCAATTAATAGTATGTGATTTGTTAAAAATTCTTACGCTAACGGTGTCCGATTCCACGTGAACAGGCCCTTAGTATGGATTAAAATGCGGGAAACAAAATAAAAAAAGAAAAGTTTAATATTAGAGTTAAAAAATAAGGAATAAATTGTAAAAAAGACAGTAAAATAGTTTATGTGAAACCCCTTTGTTATTCCGACAGCCCGTGGAAGGAGATAATTGACGATTGGTTTGGTTTGGAGCGCTATGGTCAATTTTTGCTACACGAGGGCTAATTAGACCGGGACCTACTGCATCAAGCTGATGCCGAACGGCTGCAAACGTCCATGCCAAGAGTGGAACTCGAACCTGCAGTCTCTGATACCGAAAGCCAGCTTCTTAACCATTCGGCCATCGTCCGGAAGATAATGATGGAAATCGAGAAATCTGTATAGATATAGAGATTAACCAAAAAATGCAATACAAAAAACGCAATACAAAAAATGCTAGCATGGTAAAATAATTCGTGGTCAAGGAATTGAATCACGTACCATTTCTACGACGATATCCTTTCTCGAGTTTTGTCCACAGTTTCTCTTGAATCCCCTAATTTCCCATTTGAAAGTCCTGAATAGGTAAAATATCCGCAAGCCACTACTCCAGAAAGCCTCCGATCTACGAGACCGTATAATCTAAATAACTCTAGTATTGAGCACCCACCCTCGTGAGTGGCCCGCATGGGTGGGATTTCCATTCACTTTCAATGGAAAATCATTCTTCCTCCGTTTAGATTAAGGAACTCGTGACCAAAAAGAATACTTGCCTTTGAGTCTCGGGCACTTTTAGTTTTCATAAATAATCACTACTCATCGGATAATAACGTAGTTTAGAGGATAGGACGTGCTCTATCCGGACAGATATTATTACAAAAGTGATCTAAATTCATTAAATGGGTGAAAAACGGCAATGATGTAGAATCATAAAGCTGAAACTGCCAGAGAAAAGTGTAGCTAAGAAAAAAACATGAACTGCCATATTGAAGGTACCAATGAGGCGTTTCTTTGAAATAAAATATAGGCTGAAATCGGTGGTCTCGCTAGGACAGCAAGAAGTCCAAGAGCTCCGGTATTGGCATTAGCATAATTATCATTAGAGGCTCCTGGGAGCTAGAACTCTGTATCCTCTGTATTATATCTTGAATGCATCATGATTACCGTTCTATAAAATTGATTATAATAGTAATAATAGTTGTGTGAAAAAAAGTGAATTAAATTAAATTTCAAATAGTTTAAAAAGTTTAGGTTGGTAGGTAATGAAGGAATAACTGGGGGTGTACCGGGGTGAAAGTATTAATAAAATAAATAGAGGCTTTTGGAAAAAAATATTAAATCTGAAACAATTGAGGAAAACTCAAAGAGTAAGGATGATCCGGACAGAGATCCAACGTGAGAGAAGCCGCGAATGCTACGAGGAGAGCTCATGGGATATGAGTCACTGTGTGAAGCAACATGAATGTAGCTATGGTTGATTGTTTGGAGTGACAGTTCGGAAACCAGAAGTAGTCAAGCGAGATCTCCGACATATTCGCACGTATCCCACATCCGTTATCTAACATAAATGATTTCCTTTAGAACAATAATATTGCAACGGTATTTTATTAACAGATAACTATAAATAATACATTACATAAGACAGCTTTTACAAAGAAAAAGCAACAATCAGTATCAATAAACACAAAAGAATTTTCAAACATGAGTAATTGAACAGAAAGTCAATTCGATAACTCCCACTACCGGATATCCTATTGAAATAATATGATTGGCAGGTATCCAAAAATGACAGTAAGCTCTCAAACAGAAATAAAATGAAGAAGTTTAATAACTTTACAAAACTGCGAGAAAAGTTAAAAAATAAATTAATGAATAAATAAAAGCATTATAACATGAGCTGTTCTGACAGCTTTCAAATCCATCCATTATCAAGGTTATAGCATTTAGAAAAGAAAAGCCGAAATGGAACTTATAATCTTGAAAATATGTAACATTATAAATGCCTTTGGTAAAAAAAGAGAATGTTTTAGAGTAGCAATTAAGTCCTCCCAATTTAATGAAATGTAATGAAAATGATAAAAGTAATGATAATATGCAACAAATTCTACTTTTTGAGCGCACTCAAGTTAATCGAGTGAGGTGTTTTTTTCGGTTACTATATTAAATTTGTGGACATTTGTCATCGAGGGTAAAAATCACAGGACCTCTTAACTTTAAAACAAACTTTTTAAGCCTTATTAAAACTATGTCATTCTGTGAGACACCTTTCACATGTGAGCACTAACGTTTCCCTTCGTAACCCTAGATATTTCCTGGATAAATGTAGGCGTGTACTCTTATTTTAAGTTAATTAGTTCATGTGTATGAGTTATATATTAGAGATAGTCATGTAACAAACAAACAAACAAACACACACACACACACACACACACATATATATATATATAAATAGCTGGGTGGGTAAAAAAAGGTAAAAAGGCAGTTTGCTTTTAACTCATTTTAGTAAATATTTAAATGGAACATAATCTTACGAATTTAAAGATTTAGCGTACTGCAATGTCACTAATGGAAGACAATGAAATTAAACTCAGTAAACATCTTTATTCTGGTAAAATAAACTTCATTTACAATTAAATATTCTCATTTTATATGAACTTTAATAAATCACTTATACAATAGTAATTGATATATAGTCTTAATTCTCTATAACCTGTCGATTACTGGGAAACTAAAATTTAAAATCTACTTGGTTGCATAAATGCTAGTTCTTCCAAAATACAACCATGTCAAAAAAACCTGTAATTGCAATACATATTTATACTAAGTATCATTAAAAATGTTTACTATGCTGCCATGAGACTTCTATGTTTCAACGATATAAGTTGAGAATGATGCGTTTTTCAGTACGAGCACATTTCTTCGTCTGACATTAATAGAAATTTATGTTCCGAGATTAAATGGTGAGCTTTATTTATGGTTGAAAACCATAGCAATGAAATTTTAATTACATGAGAAATATCTTACGACTGGAAGATATCCTTTATGACAATATTATTCAAATTAAAAGAATTCTTATTTAAAAAAATAGGTATGTCACCTCTCATAAAAACCGTACTTTAATAAATAAATGCAAATGGATGTATTTGTCTTAATGCAGGTTTTCATGAAGAAGTTGATATTTATATGAGGTGGGATTCAGAAAAGTTTAGTTTACAACAAAGTACGTCTGACATAAATTTTTCCTTAAAGGGAAGAAATTAATTGCATACGAAAAAACTCGGGTAGTCATGGATAAAATAGATAGACAGGATTTTAAGAGGTTTTCTGAAATGCCTTTTTCATATCGCACCTTATATTAAATAAATTTTTATTGTTATTTTAATTTGAATTAAATTTTTAAGAAAATAATCTTTTGTAAAGGGCACAGTGGGTTGAATGATTCCGCGATTACCAAGATGCACTTAGCATCTATAAAACCATTTATTTGTACTAAATTTATAATATATTATTTTTGGACTTCTCATAAAACAGTTCTTACGCATTTTCGACCAATGCAATAAAATAATTCTAAATAATGGCCAACATATTATTAAGTACTTTATATGAAATCTTTTTGGCACCTTTTGATTTAATTTTACATATATAACTATTTGAACTATGTTAAATATTTCTGGGTGATAAGCCAGCGTTAGTTCATTTTAAATATTTAAAATTCCTTCTTTATAAAATTTTGATGCAATTTAATTTGTTAAATTGATATCAAAGCAACATCAATATCTACGAAAAATTAACTTTAATAAAAAAATTAGATTTACATAGTTAAAAAATCAAAATTAAATTAATATTTATTTTATTAATGTTTTATGTTGTTTACATTACTTTAATATACTTCCAACTCCATTAACTGGAAAAAATACTATACCCTTTACTTCTCTGTACAGATATTTTTCATTTCACACATTTTTATGAAGAAATTGTAACCTCAGCTTCTGCTACAAATATCCAAGTTTTGGCTAATATTTTCTAACAACTGCGTTATTAGACGAATTTATCAAATGTATAGAGACTCTTATAAAAAGCTACCAACATTAGGAAATATTAAGATAATATATTATATACAAGATCTAGAAAAAATCTTCCGTAAAATGTTAAGGACATTCATTTGACACTGCTGTTCTTGATAGACAATATTTTTTTATAATATAGTGGTTTTTCTAAGAAAAAAAAAAAGGGAGAACGACTGCGAAATTTGTCCTAAAAATTCCTGCAAAAAAGCAAAAAGCTCATAAGAAGTTTCAAACTTCAATGAATGAAATATACAAATTGTAAATTTTGGTTTTTACAATTGGAACAGTCACTGCCAAAAAATATTCTTGATAAAATGAAAAAGTCGTTTTTTTAAGCTGTTAATTTTCTTAAACTCTTTTTAAACTCTTAGTAGAAAAAATGCTTCCTGAAGCCGGATTTTAGCGTGTAGGTTTGAGCATATACGGTGGCTGACTTTAATTCACATGTTTAACTCGAGATAACAAAAATGTGAAAAGATTGATCATCTGGCCTAAAAAATTAATAGTTTTAAGAAAGTACTGTTTCAGTTCATATCTTTATAGGCTAACGTTAGTTTTGTTGGCATGTCTTGTTTTCAAGAAAAGCTAATGTTTATATTTGTGGCTGGATTAGACTCGACTTCTTCTGTGATTGTGGAACCTTCTAGAATACTGAACAAACTGTATAGACAACCGTTCTTTCAGTCCGCAGGAATATAAAAAATGCCCGAAAAAATTCATTTCCTTATAAGTTTTAAATAACTGTTTATTATTTTCCCTTAGTATTATGTTCCCGTTAAAAAGACTTCAATAAAATAATTGTATATAAGAATATACATTTTTTTTATAAATCATATCTATTTAGGATTTCTCCCCTTAGAAAATGGTTAACATTCATTAGTGTAAAAAAATGTTATACTAATGAAGAAATAATAATCTTTCTTTTGAATCAGAACTTTTTCACTATTTCATTATGTGTAAATTTCGATAAAAGTTATGCCAAGCTAGCTGAAAATATGAATTATTATTTACGAGGATATACATTCTCTAAATGATTCATAATGAATAATATTGTTGTCATCAACTGAGTTTGGCTTATTAGAGAATATTTTTTCAACATTTATAATTTTATACATGTTTTTGAACGGAACCCTATTTCTCAGACAACAAAACGGCCCTTGAGGGATTATTTATTTATTTTTCTTCTTAGGGGAAACAAACAAAAAAAACCCGCTATTTTCTTAAAATTAAATTACATCATTACCAAAGTAAATGAAAAATAAATATTTTATGTATATACTTTTATTTCAAAAATTTATTTTTAATGATGTAGACATATTTATAAAATATTTATAATTTCAAATTTAGGATACAAACTTGCATATTCAATGGGATAAATAGGTTATTTTTCTTATATGAAATATCTCTAATGTCTTCAACTTGTACCATTTGAGGATTTTTTTTTATAGTTATTGGTCAAATAGCATGGCAAATGGAGATTAAAACTAATAATTGTTTCTTTGACCATTTTTAGCAGAAAGAAAAATGCTTAATGTTTAGATATTAAAAATGCATCATCTTCTAAGGAAATAAAAATATGTTTATTAATTCCTCTTAACATATTTGTACTGTTTTATGCATAATCTACAATCTGCACGGTATCTATATATCTATATCTATATATCTATCTATCTATCTATATATATATATATATATATATATATATATATATATATATATATATATATATATATATATGTGTGTGTGTGTGTGTGTGTGTGTGTGTGTGTTTGTGTGTGTAATGAAATAAGATCAGATTACAGAAATTTTAGAATAAGAAATTTATTTCCGAGTGGCTAAACAGACATCTTATCTAATGGAAAGCCAACACCCGAGTGATTCCCGGGGTTTGCGTATAGAGGTATCTGCGGTTAAAGAATTTGCTGAGCAAAGATGTTTCTTGCAAGCTGCATCAGTTGTGCAGGATGATCGCCTTATTTGGGCATAGAAAAGGGGTCGGACGGTTTCGTGGTTTGCCCAGGAATTGCTTACGCTATGAAAAATATTCATGGGTTCTTGAAAATAGAATTTGGTAATGCCATCTTAAGCATGGGAAGGAAAGAAAATTTACAGGGGACCAACTTAAATTTTATATCTTTCATATATATATATATAATGATTAGTATAAACTTAAATTTCTTCCCTATTAATGTAATAGATTAAACATGTATCTATTAATATCATTTCCAAATAATATTTCATTTTTATCCTAACAAATTCTCTCTTTTTATGACTGAAATAGTATATAAAAGTTTGAAACCACTCGCAATAATTTCTTTCATGAAAATTCAAGGAGCGAAACCACCTTGTGAAGTCATGTAAAATTCCTAAAATTAATAGGAAAATACTGAAATGCGCCAAACATTATAATTCCACCTTTTCTCAAAATTAAAAATTGTTTCATGTTGATTTTGTGGTGTGATACAGGTCAAAATAACGATCAAGGAGAAATATTCATTCAGTGAAAAACATGATTTGGTTAAAAGACCAATAAAACTAATTTAAATCCACAGTACAAGTGGAAAATTTCTTTCGAAAATTTCCTTATGTACTTTGAATCAAAATATATTATTCAGCTGCAAAATTTTAATGGATTTAAACATTTTATTCAAATGGAAAATCGAAAATATGGGAAAGAAAAAAAACGATGTTAAATCTATTTTTATTTTTATCATAATAATACACCATTCAATATTTTCAATGCTTTGGTCAATTCTATATATAATAGCTGTTGTCTCTGTATAACACTTCCGGGTTGTACTCATCTTTCAATTGAAGCCCTCAGTAAACAAACCGCCGGATAGGCTTAATTTCAATTTCAGATGTGGATCAGTTTTTTCTTACCTAAAAACTAATATCTTCTACATCAAATCACGTTTATTCAGCCTATTTTTCTATAAAACATTCAGAACTAAAAAAAAATTGGATGTGTTTAGCTGTATATTTAACAGTTTTAAAAAATCTGTTTACTTTTGCGATGAATTCTGAAAGTAAACAAATTTGAATGCAAAGGAATCAAGTATTCATATCGCGTAGTGAACTGTAAAAAACTAGATGGCAGTCTACTACTCCAATCGCATGAAAAACTAAATAAATAAAAAATAATGAAAGGGTTTGCTTTTACAAGGTGGGGGTTAAATGCAATATTTTTTAACTTTCAAATACTTTTTCAATTGGCTACATGAGTTAATATTTTGATTAATTTTAAATATACTTTTTCTATTGGCAACATGAGTTAATATTTTGATTTGACAATCTAAAAACGTGATTTACATTCTCAGCTATTTATTATATCAGCTATTTATTCAGCGAATAGATTAGCAAACCTATTTCAAATTTAAGTTATATAATAACAGTATTATAATTAAGTATTAGTATTATAATTAAGTATTATAATTAAGTATTAGTATTATAATTAAGGCAGACACTTCCAGTAGTCCCAAGAGGTACTCCAGCTGATATTATCGAAAGCTGTATAAAATCAAGACCACTCTGGAGCAAATTTACTCACCTCAGCCTTACTATAAATATACGTAGCATCGGCCAAAATCAACACAAAACATGGCTACTGAACATTGGTTTAAGCAATCTTCCTCATATTTTTGGATTACCAGTTAATTCTGTTGAAATACCTGAGCAAATGATTGTTGAGAACAGTCTAATTGAAGCCATTTATGGTGAACAACTGTGTAACATGCCAGTTGAAGAGCTTGCAAAAAGAGTTATTTTAGCTCCAACAAATAAGAAGACTCTTGAAATAAATCGTGCCATCATTGAAAAACTCGAAGGAGAAATTCAATTATATTATAGTGCAGATTCTATCATATCTGAAGATCCAAATGATTCTCTTAATTACCCATCAGAATTTCTACATGAACAGACTCCCTCAGGCATGCCACCACATATGTTGATGTTGAAAAAAGGAGTCATAATCATGTTGCTTCGAAATTTGAATCCAAAGCAAGGACTTTGCAACGGCACTCGCTTTATGGTCACCAGACACGACGCTAACTTCATCACTGCAGAAATAGTTTCTGAATGCAACCGGGGAGATATTGTATTTTTACCAAGAATGGATTTAGCATCAAGTGACATTAATCTGCAATTCATCCTCAAACGCCGGCAGTTTCCAGTCATTCCATCTTATGTCATGACTATAAACAAATCACAGGGACAAACATTCGAGCATGTAGGAATTTATCTTGATGAGCCTGTATTCTCACACGGTCAACTCTATGTTGCACTATCAAGATCTCGAAATCCCCACCAAATTAAAGAATGTCAACTACAAGGAAAATTGCTAAAAGACAATAGATATTTTACGCAAAATATTGTTTTTAAAGAAGTATTTTAAAAATTCTACAAGAAATGTAAAAGGAAGTTAATATTATTTTAATAATTTACAAAAAAGTTCAAAGATTTGTTTTTTAGTAGCAAATAACCAGACATGCATAATATACACAGATGCCGTTTGTGGAAAGTTTTTCTTCTTTGCGGGGGAAAAAATGAGCAATGATGAAAGGGTTAGCAATTTAGTTGCCTGACTATGATACAATCAGCAAAGACAAAAATTGCCATAAAAGCTTTTTTTAAAATTTAATTTTTAAATGTTTAATCATTAAACCAACTATTCAAATTCTATTATTTTTTAAGAAATGAAATGTCTACAGAATATATCCCTCAACAAATAGAGGTGGTTATTGATTCTTTTTTTCTAAACTAACTAAAAATGCACTGATAAACATATCCCTTGCTAATAAAATAAAATTTCTATCTACAAAATGGCAATTTGTAAAATCCAATATTCTGTTAAGCTTTTTTTCATAACTCATGTCACAATATTTTGGTCTTTTTCCTTGAATAGTGTATGCAAAGTTATAGAATATTTTAATCAATTGCACCTTAAAACTTGCATAATTTCAAGTATTTTACAATCGTGAAACATTTAATTTCTTTGGCGGAAAACAAACCTGTTAAACTGTTGTGAATACTTACAATGCAATACAAATGGTTACTTATAAAGCACTTTATTCTGCATGCAGTATCCTTATTTTTTGCTAAGACTGAAGATGATTACAAGAGATAAATACTTAATTGTATAATTCACCTCTTCATTGTATAATACCCACCGGAAAAGATAAACATAGATCTGAAGAGAATGTCTTCACATTTAAATTTGCAACTTTCGTTAATCGTGGAAAAGGTCATTTCATTGAACAGTGTATGCAAAGTTGCAGAACTTTTTAATCAATTGCTCCTTAAAACTTGCATAATTTCATTGTAAAAATGATTGGAACATTTCATTTCTTTGGCGGAAAACAAACCTGTTAAACTGTTGTGAGTACATACAATGCAATACAAATAGTTACTTATAAAGCACTTTATTCTGCATGCAGTATCCTAATTTTTTCTAAAACTGAAGATGATTACAAGAGATAAATACTTAATTGTATAATACTCAGCGGCAAATATAAACATAGATCTGAAGAGAATGTCTTCACATTTAAATTTGCAACTTTCGTTAATCGTGGAAAAAGTCATTTCATTGAACAGTGTATACAAAGTTGCAGAACTTTTTTATTCAATTGCACCTTAAAACTTGCATAATTTCATTGTAAAAATGATTAGAACATTTCATTTCTTTGGAGGAAAACAAACCTGTTAAACTGTTGTGAATACATACAATGCAATACAAATGGTCACTTATAAAGCACTTTATTCTGCATGCAGTATCCTTATTTTTTGCTAAGACTGAAGATGATTACAAGAGATACATACTTAATTGTATAATTCACCTCTTCATTGTATAATACCCACCGGCAAAGATAAACATATATCTGAAGAGATTGTCTTCACATTTAAATTTGCAACTTTTGTTAATCGTGGAAAAAGTCCTTTCTAAACTTTAATTAATTTAAAGAAATTATTAGAACACAAGGAGTTTGCAACATGCTTAATAAAAGGGCTATAATGAAGTTGCTTCGAAATATAAAAAAAGAAGAAGAGGACTTTGTAACATGCTTAAAAAAAGGGCTATAATGAAGTTTCTTCGAAATCAAAAAAGGACTTTGCAAAAGCACTCGCCTAATGGTTACTGGGATTAATACTAACTTCACCACTGCAGAAATAGTTTCTGAATGCAACTGGGGAGATAATGTATTTTTACTAAGAATGAATTTAACACCAAGTGACATTAATCTAAAACATCAAATAACTAATGAAGCTTTTCAATGCTGCTAATGCTACTCTAATTAATTTGCAGAAATTATTAGAACATTTTAGGTCTTTGGTAACAAACCTACTCACTGTTTGAATGTAATTTAAGGACTTATTAATAAGTTGATAAAGCCCTCCATTTCTACAGTCAATATCCATATTCCTTAGTGAAGCTTGATAAGAAATCCATGCAACATTCTTGATTTCTCTTTAATACGCTCAGCAATAAAATAAAAATAAATCTATGAAGGATTTTTCTCCATCCCTTTTTTTTTATTTCTAAGAAGCTTTGACTGTATTAAAAAAAAATTTCAACATCAAAATTTCTTTTCTATGGTATATCGGAGAAGCAGCTAAGATAATACTTAATTTTTCTGATTTTTATAATTCTTACACGTCAAAATGACGGGTTACCTTCTAGTATTCTTTATAAATTTTGAATACTGAAACATCATTTAAAATTTTGAATAAAAATTTAAATAGTCATGTGTTTTAAATTGGAGAATTTTTTTTTACAAATACTTTTTCCATTAATATTTAATATACTTCTTTCCATTAAAAATGTTTTAGGTTATATATTAAGTGCTATATGGTTTTGGACGATCAAAATCTTAATTTTATGATATTAACATATGTTCGAAAACAAAATATGCACTTTTTAGAGCACAAAAGAGAGGTTTTCATAATCTGTGTCTCTCTCAGTATTTAATAATTGCGATAATAAGATAAAAATTCAGGTTTAGAGTTAGTTTATAGCCTATTAAGAACACATATTAGAATATCTGCAATATCAATGATGTTTTCGCTATTTATAAAATGGAGGACATTGAAAGAGCTGAAATGGCTTTAAACAAAGGAAAATATCAAAATGAATATGCGAAAAAGGGTAGGGCTCTAATCATCATAAAAGTTGTGAAGACTCAAATCCCATTTCAAATATAGGTTCAAATCAATAATGAGTAGTCGGTGCGAGTAAATTTCTCTCTAGTCATTCAAAAGAGGAGAACAGACCTCCAAACCTGCATTCTGCTTTAACGACAATAGCATGGGAGAATGAAAAACATAAGTGTCCAGGAAAGACATTGTTTTTATCTTTACACACATTATAATGATTTTTTCATCGAACTTGCATTTATGTCTACCATACGTATAAAATGTACTTGACAATAATTTAAAGGAAAAATATGAAATTCAACACTTGCACTCTATTATCTCAATATATTCCCTTACTGCATTGGCTCCACTGTGGGAATACACTAAGTTTAAGGTTAAATAAAAAAGCTCAGCTTTGCAAGAAAAGATGAAAAGAGTGATTGTGATGCATATTCTAAGAGAAAGTAAAAGGGCGGACACGCGTCAAAAGAATGATTACAACGATACTGGTCAAATAAGTCAGAAATGCACGTTTGAGACAAATTTCCAGGCACTTGTATATTTTATCCTTTCAAAAGAAAGCACTTATTTTTCCAAAGCTTCTCTACAAAAGTATTCCGGATATGCTGGTCGATAGTTTCAAAGAATGTTTAGAGCGTAAAGGTTTAAAATATGTTTCGATTTTTATAGATCTACCATACCAGTATCTATATACTATTTTCCCTTTAATGAAAAGTCGGGATTTTAAAATACAGGATTATCAGGAAAGAATCACCCGATTACAAAATTTAATATTTTCCATAATCACAAACAGAAAATTTTAAATAATATATCATTGTAAAGAAAAAACATTAAATTTTTAGCCTCATTGTCATTTGGAGATTCGTAAACTACTAAACAGAGCACTACCACACCATTGCATTGGTCGCATTGCAGCCGATAATTTGGTCCTACACAGCTACCCTCCATGGTCACCGGACTTAACCCCATGCGACTTCTTCCTTCGGGGATATGTCAAAGATCTTGTGTTCATACCACCTTTGCCTACAAGTTTTCGCGAACTAAAACAACGCATATTGGATGCTTTACAAACAGTTAATAGTGAAACAACGTGTTTGGCAAGAAATGGCATATCGCAATGATATTATATGGATGACGAAAGGAAGTCATATCGAACACCTGTGAAAAAAAAATAACATTTTTCATTTACAATGATATATTAATTATAATTTTCTGTTTGTAATTATGGAAAATATTAAATTTTGTAATCGGATGACTCTTTCCTGATAACCCTGTATTTCATCTTTTGGATTCATAGCAATTTTTTTCGATAAAATTTTTGATCATTTAAAAGGAGAAATTTTTTTTGACAGTCTCCTTAATGCAATTTTTTTAAAATTCCTCTAGCAATTTAAGGAAATTAGAACAAAGCTCTTATCAAAATTTAACGATAACTTGCAAGGATAACGAAAGGAAGGCATTATCTCATATTTTTAAAATATGGAGAATGATAAACAAATATTTATCCCAAACGAATTAGACGGAACGCACACAAGCACAGTGATGAACTTTAAGACAAGATTATCAGTGGCTTATTGGATTACTTATCATAAACTTATTAGGTTATTGGACTACTTGTTAGGTAATTGGGAAATTAAGTAATCCCTTCGTGTCCTTTTATTGTAAGAGGATATGACGTCAAAATAAAAGTTCAGGTATTAAAAAAAATATTTAAAAACATTAAGGGCATTACAGTACTTATGGTTAAGAACTCTATCTACTGAAAATTTGTTTCCCTTTTGCAGAGCAATATGAACTAGTCTTTCGATACGACGTATACTAAGTCCTTAAGGATATTATTTTTTTCTCGCCAAATAATTGCATTTTTTTTTAAATTTATGATGACAAAACATAAAATGTAACATCCCAAAGCAATGCAAGGAGCCATGCTTTAACTTGCTTAAATAAAATCCGAAAATTCAATAAAACGGCTAACAAAATAATTTGTCAAGTCAAAATTAGTAGACGTTAGCATAAATTGTAACATTCTAAGGCGATCTGTTGATTTACGCTGATAATAAATGCTTAAATGAAGGAAAAATTGCTTAAAAAATGCTTCAAAATTCTTCATTAAAACAGTTTGGCACGAAAATATTTCTGGTGCTTAATCTTACATTGGATTTGATAGATCACCGGAATTTTGAATTAATGTTAACCATTTTAAACTTTTAGCACTTAATAAATCTAGCCGACTCGTATCTTGAAAGAGCTGAATTCTTTCAGAACGCATAGACACGAAGTCACTCGGAGAAGAATTTACCTCATTTGCATTAAAATCCGAGGCCTATGAATTAAAATTCTTTTCAGAGTTCTAATTAAATATCACCTCTGCCTATGGCACTTCTTTTAAATTTAAACCAGTCAGATCATTTGCTTGCATTCAGTAGTTTTTCCTACTATTTTAAGGTTAGAAAAATAATTCATCGTCATCGTCAGCTCATAATAAAATAAAAATATGATGCAGAATATCAGATATTCTATGTAAAGACCCAACACTGTGAGTAGTGGTAGTAAAATGATCTGATCAAAATTCGGTTTACTGAGAAAATAGATATTTATATTTAATTTTCTATGAAACTTTAGATTATGGGGCCCATTTTTTCGATTCCCTCTTTAGAACGGGAAATTCCGTACCCTCTTTCTAAGAACGGCCATTAAGAGGGTTTTATATATATATATATATATATATATATATATACATACACACACACACACACACACACACACATATATATATATATATATATATATACACACACACACACACACACATATATATATATATATATATACACACACACACACATATATATATATATATATATATATATATATGTGACATTATAAGTTGAATCTCGTATATTTCTATAATTCGGGTCCCCACATCTGTTAAGAGAGGACCCTTTTCTCAGAATTAGCCCACCCAACAGCAAGTGAACATCTGCAAATTCCAGTGGAGAAAACAACACAGTAAATTCTTTTCAGTTGATAGGAATATTAGCCGTGCCGCCCAGAAGGAGTAACAAAACCCCGTCTCTAGTCATCTAAAATCCGCAGTTCACAATATCTCAGAGATAATGGCTGCAGGTGCCAGAGATAAAGGATCAAAAGTGTCAAACAATATCATAAAGATAAAGCGCACCCAATGTGCTTCTTAGTAGTATACCACCCACGAAAAACATCTGTGTTGATGTAAACAGTCGCTGACTTTGGTACAGCCCCTGACTAAGAGGCAGTCTGCTATTGTCTGTCTTTGTAAGCACTTGTATGTTTCGCGTCATGCTAGAAAGACGCTCTGATATCCACTACCAACTCTTGTGAAATAAAGGACTGCAATTTTATAGAACTCTGCCTCGTCGTTTGTGCTTATTGTATGTTGTTATGGAAATCATGTGGTGAAATGCCACATATATATATAATAAATTTTTTTTTCTCATTTTAGGGCCCATATTGTGATAAAAGCTATCGCACCCCTTAAGGAAAAGGTTAAATATACATAATAGTACATTATTAAAATTTTTATAAAAAGTTTATTGAATGTAATTTTTTTATTAAATTAATTTTTATATTTCATGTTTAGATATAAGTGATATCTAAAGGAAAGGCATATTGCTAGTCAGTCTGTGATCGCAATTAATTCAAATCTATAGAAATAGTGTAGAAGACTGTATTCAGCTTCATTTATTTTAAGAACTATACAGACTATCACAGTAATAGCTACAATCTTCTTTATTTAGTTAAGAAATGATGTAATCTTTATGGGCTTTCAAGATAAAATAAGTCAAATAAAAAATTAATAGTTTTAATTGGTAAAAGAATACATTTTCTAACCAGAGCTACCTAGTATAAAAAGAACAATTTTGAATTTGATTTTCCTGCGAATTACAGATTATCATTTTTATGTTTAATTTTTTAATTAAACAGAGCTCAAGTTTCATTTTACGCATGAATTACAATTTTTGAAAGAACAATTTTGCGTAAATATTAATACTGGCAAACCCCTTTTAAATCAAAGGTTGTAATACTTTTTTTAAGAAACAAAATTTTAAAGAAATGGTAGTTTGTTAGTAGCAAACCATATCTGGTTGACCAGACCGGTTGAAAATTAAGAAAAATAGAAAATTTCCTCAAAGGAAGTTATACTATTTTTCGGCTTTCAGTAAAAAATAAATAAATAAATAAATAATAACATTTTGGTAATTCAAGTTGATAAAATTCTTCACTTTTCAGAAGTGTGTTATTCCTATCTATGACTGATTTGCCATTAAATTTACAGACAAATAATAAGTATTTTTCTTTTTCTTGATGATTTTTAAATGTAAATGCATAGATATGTTTGAAGCATTGTTATCTTTAAAGGACGAATCGAATCATTTAAAATAGTATTTATAAAGCAAAAGTAAATGTAAACCTGATTATGTAAAGTTTGTTTTAAATACATTTACGAGCAATATTGTTACGCCCAGAATTATAATTGCATTATTGTAAATCGTTAAAGATATTTCATTATTGTAAATCGTTGATATCGTTAAAGAATGAATCGAATCATTTAAAATAGAATTTATGAAGTAAAAGTAAATGTGAACCTTATTATATAAAGGTTGCTGTAAATAAATATACGAGCAATATTGTTACGTAAAGAATTGTTATTGCTTTATTGTAAATCGTTAAAGATATTTCATTATTGTAAATCGTTGATATCATTAAAGAATTAATCAAATAAATTAAAATAGTATTTAAATAGTAAAAGTAAATTTAAACCTTATTATGTAAAGGTTGTAAATATATTCACGAGAAATATTGTTACGCACAGAATTGCTATTGCATTATTGTAAATCGTTAAAGATAATCTATTACTGTAAATCATTGATATAGTTAAAGAATGAATCGAATCATTTAAGATAGTACTTATAAAGTTAAAGTAAATGTAAACCTTATTATGTAAAGGTTGTTGTAAATACATTTATGAACAATATTGTTAAGCACAGAATTGTTATTGCATTATTGTAAACATATTCCTGTAGTTTACAACTATACTCACCCACTCTGCACAGACTACGAAAAAAGTTATAAAATATAAAATAAAATACATACTAAATTTAACAAAACAATATTTTTTCATGGCAAGAGTTATACAGTACTGTTGTTCTGTCATATACATACTTATGATGATATACTTTCTACGACAATTTTAATGTATTGATTTCTAGTTCCATAGAACACAATTAAAATTCTCCATTCAGAAGGAGATATCCTCACATTGCTGGCATGCCTTGGTTGAAAAGAAATTTAATCGATATTAAGACACGTGGGTTCGATATTCAGTACTGGCAGACAGCCATAGGAATAGTGCAAAAGCATAATAAACAACACTAGGTGACGTTTGGCAAACAGTCGCATGAAATGTTTAAAAATAAACAAATAAAAGTTATTTTAACAAACTCCGCAGTGCTGCCCTCTAAAAGAAAGGCAATACGATATGAGGAAAGACATATAACAGAAGAAGTACTTTCATCAAAGAAATCATCAGGTAGGATATATCTTAAAATGCTTCGCTCATAAAAGTTTCACTTAAGTAGACTGTCTGAAAGCCTGCTAAAGCCCGGAATATTTTATTCAGACATTCGAGACTGTAATTCTGAATTGGATCGAATGCCTGTATTTTGAAAAACAATTGCAATATTTGAAAAATGCTTCGTAATGTTCAAAGTCTATTGGGAATGGACAGTTAATCTAAAGATTTCGTTGTATGTAGGACATATTGCAGTTACTCTAAGAAAAAAGAGAAATTCTTTGTTTTATGGCTTTATTGGATCATTTTTTTAACGCATACTGAAACATTTTTATTAAAAAACAAATTAAACAATTTATTACCTGCACCCTTAATCACTTGAGTAAAAAGGGAAAAAATTACCTTGAATGAAGAAACAAAATAAGAAAAAAATTATCGCTTTTCTACAAAAAAATTAAAGCTTCCAATTTTTTTTAAAAATGTGTGTGTTTCTAATGCGGAAGCATTCGCGCTTTAAACCGCGGTAATATGTTAACTACATTTCATCGGGGAACACCATACAGGTGAGTCAAATTTGTTCCCTTTGTGTGGTGCCAGTTTTGAACCAGGGAGTATTATATATATAGATTATATCTGGAGCGTTCATACCTTCTCCCACCCACCGACTTCATGAAAGGATTTTCCTATCAAAGTAATTAACGTGCTCATATCCGACCTAGATAGAAAGGTAATTAATACGTTCGGCTGAATTCGAGTTGAGTACCCTCCAATCCCTAACTCAAGTAGGGTACCTCGATCCCTAACTTTTCAAAACCATAAAGTGTGATTTTATATGAAAACTTTCCATTTTCTTTGAAAAAATACGATATTAATGTTTAAATTTATTTTAATATTTTAAATGGATGATAGTAAACTTTGGTCCAATGTTTGATAGGCAAAGCTCTTCAATGTCATTAAATAGCAGTGAAACATATTTCAAATTGAAAACTAGTCATCTGCAAAATGAAAAGATAATCTAAAATAACCAATTCCCAATGCATTGAAAACTGGAATTTTAATCCATTTATTTACTGTTTGAAAACGGACGTGAATGAATAGAAATTTTGATATTTAGTGTCACAGGTTTAAATAGTATATTGAATTATTACAGCCTCACGCTGTAATACAATTTCAATACTGTAAGGATTTCACTGGGTTGGATTGAAAGAAATAAGAGTCGTGCACGAAAGCTTATAGATGTAAGTTGTTTGGAGTGAGTGTTTTATTTTACGATTCTGCACTCTACCTAATTGTGTTTCTTATCGATCGAGACTTCTCTTCTGAATAAATATTTTAAATATTCAGATAAGAAATAAGCAACGAAATTCCTGTTTCAAGTCTGCAGTTTCTATTCGAAGATTGGTTTTGATATACATTCATATTAACGTTTGTTTGCGGACCCTATAACACAAGTTTGTGTTGATGAATCAAACTCACCTGTATTTCTAATATAAATAATTTACGTTTCTGTTCGCTTTAGTTGGTTGAAATGTTTCAGGATATTTTCTTTTTTTATGTCAAAAACTACTAATTCTTTACTATCTGTCTTTCTGACTGTTGACTTTAATTCCATTTTTATTTGCCTTTTTTTTATTTTTGAACTCGTACAGTTAATCTCATAAATATACAATATGATTATTTGCTTACAGAAATTACGATCTTTTCACAGATGCCCCCAATGTAATGATGCGCCTTCAATTTTAAGAAGAAGAAAATTAAATGTAGAAAGAATTTAAAATCAAAGGCTTGCTTCATTACATTGATTTCGGATAGGAGGTAGGAGTGCGGTCTACATGGGAGGTCTCGAAGATGGTAGACTAAGATAGCAAGTTAGGAGCCGGTTGCGACGTTAAATTAGAATGCCCTTTTGTACTGAATATATGAGAGCGGCGTAAGTGATCGATGTGGGGGGCCATCGGCGGCGTAGAAGATGACGTAACAAAAGGTAAAGAGAGAGAAGCGTTAGAGTTTTGTCGGGGCGAGTTGGCTCGATCCTACGTTCCTATTTGGAAAGGACCCGACTTCCGAGGCATAAGGACAACCGGTCGACATAGTTCCCGGACCTTACTCGCAGGATCCAAGAAAATATCGAGCACCGGATCCAGAAGAGAGCGGCTAGACTTCACCCAACTCCGGAGACCAAATACGGAAGGCATAAGGAAGAAGCAGTGACGTTCCTGTGAAGCAAGACCCCCCAATTTCCAGACCACAGCGAGCTGATATTCAACAAAGTGAACGTGCGATTCGGAGGGAGAGAACCGCAACCCTGCTGTTTCGATGATTATCCTGCCCCTGCGAAATAGAGTGAGTGAAATATAATTTTTGATACATTCAGTCCCTGGTCATTTAAAATTTAATGTTTGAGTGTGGAAAAGGAAAGTTGGGGTCATAGATAAATACTTGTGTATGAGTAGTTTTTCAGTATGCTCCCTGCACCTCGTAAAGTAGTAGGTAAACGATAAAATGTAAAGATTGATGATATGAATATAAACAATTTTCTTTTTAAATAAACTGTAAATAATGTGTAATTGTAAATAAACTATAATTTTTGTGTTAAAGAAAACTTGCTTTCGTCATTGAGTTGATTTCCGTTAGTTTTGAAGAAAGTTTGTAGGTTAAGATTTTATAATCTGTTCGTAGGCCAATCATGTCCAGAGTCTGGGGTGTTATTCAACCAAATACCTAAACACAACGCACCCAACTACCCCTTTTGATAACATAAAATGTACTACCACAAATAAAATACGAATTTACGCCCAAATCAAATAAAGTCAGGACAGGTCCTATACGACACCCAAATACCCAACATGCCAAAGTATTATACTCTGTTGGCATTTAAAACATATTTTTTACGTTTTGTGCAAAAAAGGCCTACAAATAAAACGTGCTCACTGCGATATAATTAGCAATTAGCTTCATTTTAGAATATGGCGAGAATACATTGCAGAGTACATTGCTATTTTATTGAAGACCTTCGGTTATTCTGTGTCAGTGAGCTACGGGACATTGATATAACTTGGCTGAGCAATTTATAGTCAGATTATGACACGATTTATGTTGGAACGCACACCTTTATTTTTACATACACTTTTTCCTAATGCATGTACCCGAAAGCAAAAATAAATTTCCTCTTGATGTGCTTTCAAGAACACCGATATCTATCTTAGACTGCTACGAGTTGGAATATCGATATTCCCACTCACAATTGCACTTGTGGTCTGGAGAGTGTTTGTTAGATGAGTGATCAATATTCCATTTTCATACGTGAACAATCTTTCGATGATAAGAAAAGTTACGTTATTCTGAATGCTTTCAAGACCAATCTGTTATTAATTTATAACTTGTACGGAGTGAATTTCAGAAATACAAAAAGGCAGTTCCTTACATCGCAGAGCTATTCCAGTTGCGAGAATGGTGATCCTAATAGTTGGGGAAATATACTATTCAGTTTTCTGCCCAAGCTCATGAAAGTTATAGACAGTTCACGCATGTACTATTATCAACATACTACAACTTTTATTAATATCTTCTTAAGAAACGGTAGTTAATAGGAAGGTACCTTAAATGACTTATATGTAATAAAATTCATGGAAAACCTAGTTAACAAGTCATCTGAGTTGACACGCCATGACTGAGCCAAGAATCTAAGAAGCAGGATCAAACAGTATTTTGACCTAGTGAGATATGGAAACTGCGATCATTCAAATCCTAAAATAGAGGAATGACAGCTGTAGATTTGTCTAATGCAGAAGCTGTGGAATCCTGTTGCTAGTAACTCTAATACGACTCAATTACTCTTTTAAGAAAGTCTCCATCATGCAAAATGCCAGACTCGCGCCTAACATTATTAATAAGGACTGATGGGTCTAAGTTAAGTTTGATCGACAGTCGACAGGATCATTAATACACCTAGGTGGTGAGGTTTGAATGTGCCTTTAAAATGACTAATAAGTACATCCTTTAGAATCTTTGGGAAAAGACCCATAGCCTGAAAGATGGCGGTGCCCGCCTTTGGGGAGCAGAGTGGACAAAAGGAACCGCAAGACCTCGCCAACGGGATTGTGAGACGCAAAACTAGAAGGGCTCTTTTAGGAGACAGGAAGCTATATAATTTTCGGGATGTTTCTGGAACTTTCGGAGAGAAGATATAAATGAACGAAGGATGATTGAAGGAAGAAAATAGACTGAGTGTTGATCATTTGTTGACGTACGAATAGATGCCGGAAATCGAGAGATTTAGGTCTCAATTTTGGACTATGCTATATTCCCGCCTCCGGGAATCTATGTATGATGGTTCTACGAAACAAAACAACTGTATATAGTGATCATTGTAAATATTTATAATTAAACAATGCATGTAAATACGAGCCATTTCGCCATTCATGTTTTACTCTATGAGTCACTTATATTTCGGGGTCACGACGACTCTCACATAAAGAAACGCACTTAGTACATTCTCACACATGAAGTGTATTTTATCTGAAATACTGCAAACAGTAGCAATAACTGGGCATTCACGAAGTGCACACATCTCCTGTCCCTGTGCTAAGCTGAGGAGAATTTTCTGGCAATATTTGTCTAACTACGCATGATGAAACGCGTAATTTTAAATAATAAATTCCTTTTTGAATTTGAAAGCAAGCCTTTAATGCAGTGTACGTGTTTTTCAAATTTCTTTTCAGTTAAAATTTTCCAAAAATGAGCTTCCTATATTTAAATTTTTCTTCGCATACTTAATGTGGAAAAATGGGTTTTAAACCTTGTTAATAGAAAGGTTTTTTAGACACTACAGAAAGAGAATACTTTGAGTCATTCCGATAGACATTCTACCATTAGCAAATGTCTCTAATGCATGAAAACTTTTTAAAAAATATTTTAACTGAAATATTAAGGAAAGACCGTCTTTCCTATGTTGGGTTGTAAGGTATTTGTGTATCTTACAAAGTCGAGTAAATGAAGCTTAGAATTTCGAAAGGCAGCTTAAAACTTTTCAGAACGATCGAGGCCGACATTATTTCCAGAACATTTTTAGGCTGGAGAAAAATGTGTCTGGCATAAGAAGTCGTATCAAACTGGAAGTTTCTCGTCACCGTCTGAATGAATTCGTTGATGCGAAGCAAATATGACTTCCTTCTGTTCATAATGCGAATAAATGACAAATTAAGAGATTATATTTTTTAGTACCTAAAATGTTTTCTCTGCATTTGAAATATTTAACAGTATTAATAAAAAATGACCATTAGATAATCTTTAAGTCAAGAACTGAATATGAATTGCAAGGTACTTCTATAACAAGCTTGAAAATTTTAACACGGGAGGTTAAAATAGAACTAGTCTGTTTTAGCATATAATTTCCGAATTAATTGAGAATTTCCACACTATTCAAAAACTTAAACCGTCGTATGGATCTATGATTATAAATTAATAGTAAATAGATGTAAAAAGAAATAAAGACACTAAGCTGTCACTTTCAGAAATTTTCTTTTAAAATTAGATGTTATGTAATTGTATAAATTGAAAGCATTACAATATTTAGGCGATTTAAATTTAATGTCCATGGAACAGACAGGCCAAAGGCTTGAAAGATCGTCATATAATTTCATACGTAACGATGAAATAAGAATTGATGCCTCCAGTAAATTTAGGTTAGGGTTTCAAAAAATCCGGATTTTTTGTAAACTCAGTTATCGGATAGTAATTTAAAAAATTATCCGGCGGATACCGAATAACCAAATCAAAACAAATATAACTTACTTTATAAATGTTACTTTTATTGCTTTTAAATTTTAAGGGGGTCCAGGACACAAAATTGTTCGAATTTTCCCAAAAAAAATTTATTGCATTAAAATTTTTTTTGTTCCTTTACGCTTAAAATGACTTTTAAATCATGTTTCTATTTTAATTAGAACAGGATAAATTATTATTTTTTTTGCAACATTCTAATAGTAGCCAATCGTTGTTTAAACCTGTAAGTGCTTTTTTCTGCATGATGAGTTTTTTCCCCATTGCTCGTCTTTAAATTGTTATCAGTCAAGAACCGTTAAAGATAAATGATTGAAATTTGGAACATGTCTTTTTCAACTATTTTAGTTTAATTTTAATTCAGCAAATTTGAAAAAAATATTTACCTTTGAAAAAATATTTTTTTAAAAAGTAAGTTACATAATTTTTTTTTTTAAATTTTTAATCTAAATATTTTTAATTTCTTTAAAAATTAATATTTCAAAAATTGCTGAATCAAAATTAAAATTTATATACTTATGTTTAATTAAATGAAAAAAGTTTGAAATTCGACAAATAATATTTCGAGTTATAAAGATTTTAAATTACCCCCTTTTATTAAAAATTAAAAATTTTTAAATTTTTAAAAACTTTTTGAGAAATTTTATGATGTGATTTTGTTTACAAATTATATGGTTGACCATCACAAAAATGTTCAAAATTTTAACTCAATAAATAAAAATTTTTTTAAATGTGTCCCGGACCCCCTTAAGTTACAAAATTTTATTCATTTTTATAAATTTAAATAATATATCAAAAATATTAATGCATTCAGTGATACACATGTAACGCTATAATCAGCATTCATGAGCGCTATGGTGCTATCGATAAAAAACTAGAAACCAAATACTTGACTAATGCAAATTTATTATATCTTACCTTATGCTTCTGGAACTGTGTACAGTCTGCGATTGTAATGATTAGGCATAAAACGCATGGGGCATATTCCCTTTTCACACACATTCCAGCTAGACAGTCATCAGTGGTTCTGGAAGTTTTTCAAAAAACTTTTTTACTGGCCGTACGAAGTACTGGGAACGCCCTCTTGCGGTCTATCCGATATATGAGGCGTTGAAAAGCAAAGTGGTGTAAGTCACTTTTTCAACTATTTTCATTTGGGGGCAAATATGTAATCTCCATGTACAATTTATAGTGGAATTGTAAATAGTTATTATTTGCAATATTGTAATAATTGTTATGAATTATAATTTGTTCAATTTATGGTGGAATTTTTTGTAGTTTTTGCAGTTAAACTCTTTTGACTTACACCACTTGACTTACTGATTTACACCACTTTGCCTTTCACCACCTCATATTGCCTATTTATTTATGGTTGGTTCCGTCACAGCAAGAAAACCTAGATATAATTTTCGCACAGAAATTACCAGAAACAGAAAAGGCGTGCTCTGAATCTCTTGAAGACGGTTTCGATCTTTTCAGTGTCTTATACAGCAATTAAATATTTTGTGTTCTCTTAGGAGGTCTCTCAGTGATGTTGAATTCCTGCTTTAACCTTTAGCTTACGGGGCCCATATTTCCGATTTTCTCTTTAGAACGGGAAATTTCATACCCCCTTTGTAAGA